>CAWUFW010000809.1:3000000-3555086 GCA_963921515.1 Calotriton arnoldi
TGGGGTCCGAGTAAAAAAAAAAAAAAGGGGGGGTCCCAAATGCATTTTCCCCATTCATTTTTCCATAGGAACTTTAGACACGGCTACAGCCTAAACCACTTAACGGATTTACACCAAATTTGGCAAAAAGCTAGATCTTGATCCAGAAAGAGGGCTTTTTGTGTTTTGGTGTAAATCTGTTAAGTAGTTTTTGAGCAATTAATACTTAAAAACATTGTATATCTAGGGACACGAAGCCTCTGCTAATCCAACAGATCTCCTGCCAAGAACAAGGAAGTGGTGGCAGCCATCAAGTCAGTCTCTGTGCGTTCAACTTAGCGTTTCTTTTGAAGAAAAAATACTCAAAATTCAGTCTAATCTAGCAGGATTTTTCCTGGGGGCTTGAGACAGGAGACTTAGCCAGCCCTGTTACACATTCTATATTGTTGGCATTTCAGGCCCGTCTTTGGAGGAAGTGACAGCCTCTTTTGTAAAATGCAAGTCAGGGTCTCCCACGGATCCTATACCTCCTCAGAATTTGAAGAGTATCCCTGACATTATCGCTCCGACATACCAGGAGCTATTTGTTATTTCCCTTCAATCAGGTGCCCTACCAGATGACTGGAAGAGAACTAATGTGATCCCTCTGCTTAAGAACGCCAATGCTGACCCTGAATCCCCGGCTAATTTTTGCCCAGTCTTTCTGCTTCCAGCAGCCTCACATGTTTTAGAGAAGTTGGTAAACCAACAACTTACCACCTTTCTGACCAAGAATAACTTAATCCCCAATCAGGGTTTAGAGCCTGCCACAGCACTGAGACCACATTATTAGATGTATCAGAATCCATTAAGAGAAGTTTGGATTCTGCCCTTAATGTGGCGCTGGTGCTGTTGGACTTGTCTTCCGCATTTGATACAGTAGACCATCACATTTTGCGGTACAGCTTAGAACATCTAGGAGTGATGGGTTCTGCTCTAAGCTGGCTGGAGAGACGAGAGCAGGTGGTCTGGATGAAGCCGTTTGCCTCAGAAGCAAAAAGGTTGAAGTGGGGAGTGCCACACGGCTCCTCCCCAAGTCCCACACTCTTTAACAATTACATGTCGCCCCTGGCATATATAGTTTAATCATTTAACATTACGGTCTTCTCATATGCGGATGATGCCCACCTCCTGCTCACATATGATGGGGATTCCACAATTGCAAAGGTTACAATCGCCTGCTGTATGAAAGCGTTATTCGATTGGCTGAAGCCCAATAAATTGCAGTGTAACACAGACAAAACTGAAATCTTACTGTTTGGCCGGAATCCCCTTCCAGGGTGGCTAGGTGCGTGGCCTAACAGTGTTCCTCTAGCGCCCCTCCAATGGCGGTGGCTAGAAATTTGGGCGTTATGTTCGATGCTGTACGGTCATTTGGGGCACAGGTATCAGCAGTTGTGAAAGCATGCTTTTGGATTTTTCGCATGATGAAGTTTCTTCACCTGCTTCCACATGAGGCTCAAGTTACAGTGGTCAGGACACTGATTCTGTCTAGGCTTGATTATGTCAATGCTCTGTACCAGGGTCTTCCGGAGTATCTGACCTAGCGACTACTAGTTATGCATGCAGAACATGGCAGTCCCTGCCTATTGTATAAAATACCTCAATATTCATCAGTGTCTTTATTCCAGGTGAGACTTCATTGGCTGCCAGTCCGACAACGCATAATGTACAAGGCTTCGACCTTGACGCATCAAGCCCTCCATAATAAGGGACCTACTTACCTCAATGAGAGAATCAATTAATGCAGCCCATGGAGGCCCATGCGTTCGAGTAACTCCACCTTAATTGTGGTGCCCCGTTTTAAGAGGCAGTACAGGGGGGTTCCTCCTTTACTGTTAAGGCGGCTGGATTATGGAATCAACTTCCTGAACATTTGAAGGCCATTAAAAAGGAAGTCAAATTTAGGAAGGAGCTGAAAACTCTCTTATTCAAATTTTACCAATGTAAGTATGTTGGTGATTCTTTGCTTTGCTCTATCTTCAGCTGCCTAAAAGCACCAGGACACTCTTCTTGAGTAGCCGTGCAATATATAAGCACTTTTCTTTCATTCATTCATCTTAGGACTTGGGACTCAGTCTCGAGTACTAAAAAAAATAAAAGATAAAAAGGGGAAGGGTAGGAATACCCTGACCCCCCATGCCTAGTGGTGGGGTCCCAGAGGGACCACGCTTGGGAGCCAAGAGCGTTTTATTTAAAAAAAAAAAAAAAATGCTGCAAATTCGTGTAGGATCCACGAATACGTGGCAAAATTAAAACAAAAAAACAAGCTCTTCTTTGCGGCCCCCCCCTCCCAGACTGATTTCAGCTCTTGGGACCCAATTCCCTGGAGCCCCACGGATTCTTCAAGGGAGGGGGCACAAGGCCCCCCTCCTGGTTGTTTTTGCTGGGGACCCTAAACTTTTGAAAAGGGAGGGGGACCGGACAGCCCCCCACCCTGAGCCATTCCCATCCCCTGGGTCTGGGTCACTAGCTATGTCCCGGTGAGTCCTCCCCTGGGACATAGTGGTTTCCGTTCCCACACTGGCGTGGGAAGGGAAACCTGTGTTTGCTCCCGCTTGGCGAGAGCATTTTCAAAACTCCAGCAGCAGGGGAGCAAACACAAAATCTGCTCCCAACCGGCGGGAGCTTTGAAAATGCTCCTGCCGACTGGGAGCAGACTTTTGATCTGTTTCCCTGCCCACACAGATGCATTAGTAGTTGCCCCCTCCGGGTGGGAGCAATGCCGGCTCCTGTTGCATGCGGGGAGCCGGCTGGGTCCACAGGGGCATTGGGGCTCCCCCGTGGCCCCAAGGAGTATATGGTGGGTACCCTGGGTGAGCACCAGGGCACCCACCTCAAAGAAATGAGGGCCCCAGAGGATGTGATTAACAGTGCCGATAATGGTTCAGAGAGGAGGGCCACGCGGCCCCCTCCCTTTTAATTAAAATAAATAGCTGTGGGGGATGGGGTCCTCAGGGCATAACAAGGCTCGATGAGTGGTGCCATGCGGGCCCCCTCCCCTTTCATTTTAAAAAACAACCCTTGGGATGGGGTCCCCAGAGCCTAGCAAGGCTCGGGTAGGGGGGCTGCGCGCCACTCCTCCCTTTATTTTAAGTATTCGCCCTAAGGCATGGAGTCTCTAGGGCCTAATAAGGCTAGGGGTGCGGGCCACACGGCCCCCTCTTCCCTTTAATTGAAAAAACTGTTTGGAGGATGGGGTCCCCAGGGTCCAGTAAGGCTCGGGAGGAGGATGGGCGGTCCCCCTCCTCCTTAATAAAAAAAAAAAAAAGGCTTGGGGAGGGGGAGCATGAGGCCCCCTCTTCTTTTAAATAAGGCCCGGGGGATGGGGTCCCCAGGGCCCAATGAGGCTCGGGAAGGGGGCCAGACGGCCACCCTCGGCTTAAAAAAATATGAGCATGAGGGATGGGGCCCCTAGGGCCCGGCCCTGTGACCAACCACCCCCCCCCACTCCCCCTCCCCGCTGCGCACATCCTAAGACCTTGTGCAGTGTGGGGTTGGCTGCCTTTGTGGAGATTGGCCACAGGGCCTGCCTGATGCCAGACCCTGCGGCCAACCCTCTGCCGTGCACAACTGAAGGCCCTGCGCAGTGTGGGGTTGGCTGCCTTTATGGGGGTTGGCCACAGGGCCTGGTTGCAGGCCAGACCTTGTGGCCAACCCCCCACCGCGCACAGCCTTTGGCTGTACGCAGCGTGGGCTTGGCTGCATGTGGGGGGATGGCTGAGGGCCTGCAGCCAGCCCCCGCTGTGCACAGCCTAAGGCCGTGGGGTGGATTTAGGTATGGTAATTAAATATTATTTTACATTAAAAAAAAACTAGAAATTCCCTGAATAAAACAAAGGGTAAAGTAACATTATAGTTAGGTGAAATGTTCAGTAACTACATAACGTTCTAAACTCTAAAATAAATACTGAAATTCACCAGTTGTAGTTATCTCAAGTGACTATAACTCATGCCCTAAGGTAACTATAACTCGCGCTCTTGACATGCACTGCTAATTACCCCATATATTACATCACTCATGACATCTTCTATGACATAATTGATAATATCATTGCAACCTTGGCAGTGAAATTATTGGTGAGAAAACTGTCTTTCTCCTGCATGAAAGTCTGGATATTGCAGGATGATTCTGGCACATAGACGTCTGGGAGCTGTAATTCTTTATGAACAAACTGCAGGAAATCTAGATGCAGGCGTTGGATTGGCAAAACCTCCCAGATCTTTTACTGGAATAATGACTTCCCCACTCATGCACACAGACACCCATTCTCTGTTAAGAATGTGGTTATGAAGTTCCTTGTAAGAGTTCTGCCATTTGTAGAGATGGATGGATTTTCCAAAATGAGTTTGGTAGTGCAGTTGTACTCTACTGATAATATCAGTAAGATGTTAAACATCTTGGATGTGGCATTAGAATTAGTTGCTTGAGAGCAGTTCTGTATTCATGTTGTAGATCATCTGTTGCTTGATCAAAACAATATGCTCCTATATTTTTACTAGTGAGGATTAAAATACAGCTATTTTTTTGCTGATTCTGATTGAACCCATCACACATCTGATTAGTGAATCTGAGAATGGATAGGTGATTGTCACTCATAACCAGAGCTGTGGCATTGACCAATGTCTTTCTTCAGTGGGTTTGACTGTGATAGTAGTCCTATCGATTGAAGAAAAATCTGATAATTTTCAGGCTATTAAATGAATCAAAGTCCGAATTAGACCCGTTTTAGATGGTGTTTGTTGAGACTGGGAATGGCCCGTTTATAATGATTTATAGTTGTGTCCCCCTGCCCTGCGTGCTGAACTGCATATCTATGATCCTGTTTTTTAAAAGACTTTTGGTCATGCCACAAACGAATCCAAGGTGTACTTATTGACCTGGGTCCTTTCCTTCGACAATGATAGGTTCTGGACCTAGTTCTGAACCGGGAGAGGTGCACCTTAGTGACAGGGGACTACCGTCCCTATTGCTGGTTTCATGCGTGGAGCGCAGTGGCGACAGCATAAGGGATTAGTGAATTCTACTGACCGTCTTTTTACCTGTGAGACATGAATACACACTTACAAGCCCATTCATCTAAATTTCTGCTGCTTGATAGTGTGGTGTGCGCGAGTGATACTGGGCTGCATGTTCCATTTTGGAAGCCCACAGCCTGGGCCAGAGTGCAAGATGGAGAAGCAGTTGCTTTATTCAAGCAGCATATGTGTATTGCTGGCATCTCCAAAATGGGAGGGGTGGAGGTCCAGACGCTTAGGAAAGGTGAGGCAGGCTTTCCTTAGCAGGGCCAGAGCCGTTTGTGATACACTGGGCTGTAAATTACTCTGACTACATCTACTAATAGGTAGATAGCAAGGGGGGTGCAGGGTAAGGGACCTTGCTAGGCCTTAGAGTAGGGCTGAAACATGTTGGTTAATAAAACATAGGGTCATAGGACCATAATAGTCCACATTACCCCTTACCTTATTTTAGCTTTCCCCACCATCTGCACAAATAAAGGGATACCTAGGAGAAGACGAGGAATTTTTAATCTTTAGTTAAGGGTGAACCCGATGATGAAGCATGACACTACTAGAGGGTGTGAGGGTTATATATAAAAAAAGAATGTGTTCGAGGCATATGAGCTGTAGATCATATGCTATGCATAGATCGCCATCTAGTGCTGGGTCCGGATGTTTGCACTTTGTTTTTCTTCGAAGAAGTCTTTCCATTCACGAGGTAGGTGACTCCTCCTTTAGGTGATAGTGTGCATGGGCATCGACTCCATTGTTAAATTGTTTTTTTCCGCCATCGGTTTCGGATGTATATCGTTGCGCTCCGGTTCGACACCGTTTCCTTCAAGTTTCCCTCGGCGCGCAAGATACTCTCCCTCGGCGGTATTGTTTCGATCGCGTCTCCCTTTCTATCGCGTATCGTAATTACTTAAACTAATCTTTCGAACGGAAAGTTCGTGGAAGGCCTCCGGGCCTACCTGCGTCGGGTTGACCTGCAGTCGATGGAACGAACTCCCTTTAAATTCTTCCCTCTGTGTCACGCGAAATACTCGCGCACCGACTCACACGAAGTGTGTAACCTGTGTTTGTCCCCCGAACACAGAGAACAAGACTGCGACGCGTGACCGGCTTTCCGCTCCAAGAAAACACTTCGGGACCGTCGGGCTCGACGTCGCGACATGCAGAGCCAGCAAACAAGCTCCATTCCGGACATCTTCAGTCAACAGTCGGACGAAGAGGCCGGCGAGGCCATGGGAACAAAGGAGGACCAGGAGCCGGTCGACATCGTAGATTTCAAATCCGACCAAGAGGAGGACATCCCACATGGTCAACATACCGTGAGTAAACCTCCCCCCTCATCCCAAGACACAATTTCAGTTAAAAAGAAGGCTCTGGTCCAACCCGCGTCCTCGGGCCCCGGTCGGCACCGAGATCACGCTTGTGACGCCCCGCCCTCTGGCTCGGCACCGAAGCCTTCCAAAATGCCTTCCGGCTCCGAAAAGACTCCCTCCAAGCCAAGTTCGGAGCCCAAACCTTCGGGGTCGAAACACAGGTCCGGCACCGACCCCCACCATTCGGCCCCGAAAAAATAATCGGACCCGAAAACATCAACGGTTTCGACTCCGGCACTGAAAATTTCGGTGCCGAAACAGACTGAAGTGCAGAAAACAACTACAAAGCCTAGTTTCGATGCCCCAATTGAAAAACCGGATCCGAAACAAAAGCTTTTGTATATCCATCCACAGACTGGTCATATCACCACGAAAGTGACTCTGAAAAGAAGGGCTGATGCAGAAGAAGAATATCACATCCCTTTAAAGAAGAGATCTGTTGGAACTAACCCTTCCCCTCCTCCTCTTCCTCCACCTATTCTTCCTTCATCACCACCTTCCCCTCAGCTTCAACCAATTTCACCTGAACATTCACCACCACATACACCTGACAACCAGGATGATTGGGATGATGATCAGCCATTACAAGACCCATGGGACGATTATAACACCAATTCGCCCACGGGCAATGATCCCGACCTGTACCCTACCAAACCCTCTACACCAGATGATAGTGTAGGCTACATTGAGTTACTGGGTAGAGCTGCCAACTACCATGGGGTGCAGCTACATAAGGAGTCATTGGAAGAGGATTTCCTCTTTGAAACCCTCAGTACCACACAGAAGTCATCACATACACTACCCATGCTTAAAGGGATGGCCAGGCATGTAGATGACATTTTTAATGACCCAGTCAGAGCTCGTATTCTCACCCCTAGAGTGGACAAGAAGTACAAACCAGCACCAACGGACCCAGTATATATAAGGGGGCAATTGCCACTAGACTCCCTGGTTGTGTCCAATGCAAGAAAGAGATCCAACTCGCAGACAACAGGAGAGGCTCCACCTCCTGATAAGGAATCAAAACTTATTGACGCTTCTGGGAAAAGGGTAGCTTCCCAAGCAGCCAATTTTTGGCATGTCTCCAACACTCAGGCACTGTTAGCGAGATACGACTGTGCTCACTGGGACGAAATGGAACAACTGATCCAATATTTAGCCCCGGAACACAAATCAAAACACAAGATCTGGGTCCTAAAGGGCAACTTATTGCTAATAATCAAATAAGATGCTCTCTAGATGCTGCAGACACTGCTGCTAGAGCCGTAAACACTAGTGTCCTTTTAAGGAGACATGCCTGGCTCCGTATATCTGGTTTTAAACCTGAGGTTCAAACTTTCATTTTAAATACCCCATTCGATAAGGAACATCTATTTGGCCCAGCGGTAGATTCTTCCCTTGAGAAAATGAAGAAAGATACTGAGGTAGCCAAATCTATGGGAGCCCTTCAATCCACACAGGGTTGTGCTTCCTTTCGACGCTCCTTTTACCGAGGAGGTTCTAAAAATACCTCCTCGGAAGCCACCTCCACCTATAAGGGCAATAACCAACCCTCTCCATCTAAGGGTTATTTCAGGGGAAGTTACAGGGGTAACAACGGTAAGGGCAGGGGCCGGGGTTCAAACACACGCAACTCCCCCGCCAACACAAAGCAGTGACTTGCCTTCACTTCCCCCCAACCACTCAACACCTGTCGGGGGAAGACTGTCAGATTTTCTACCAATCTGGCAATCAATAACAACAGACAATTGGGTACTCCAAATTATTCGTTCTGGTTACTGCCTGGAATTTATCAACACACCTCCAAATATTCCACCAAAGCCCCACAAACTATCACCAGACCATCTATACCCCCTCAAACAAGAGGTTCAGTCTCAACTTCTAAAAGGGGCTATAGAGCCTGTGCCGCCCCAACATCACGGGTAGGGCGTATACTCCTTTTATTTCCTAATTCCCAAAAAAGACGGTTCTCTCAGACCAATTTTAGATCTCAGAGAACTCAATCGGTACATTCAGTCAGACCATTTCCACATGGTGACACTTCAACAGGTACTTCCTCTACTACAGAAAGGCGACTTTCTATCTACTCTAGATCTAAAAGACACCTACTTTCATATACCAGTTCACCCGGCTCATCGCAAATTCCTCAGGTTTGTGGTAGCGGGTCAGCATTACCAGTTCAGGGTACTCCCATTCGGTGTCACCACCGCCCCCAGAGTCTTCACAAAGTGTCTGGCGGTAGTAGCTGCTCACCTAAGGAGACAAAGCATCCATGTCTTCCCGTACTTAGACGACTGGCTCATCAAAGCCAACACGTACCAACAATGTCTGCAGCACACTTTCAGGACAATTCAGTTACTGCATCAACTAGGGTTCTCAATCAATGTACCAAAGTCACATCTCCAACCAACCAATACAAAGGACTACCTAGGAGCCAAAATAGATACTCATAAAACTCTCGCTTTTCCCAGCTCAGCCAGAATTCGGAAAATTCAGGCTTTAGTTCTCCGCTTTCAATCCAACCATTGGATTCCAGCTCGAGATTACATGCATCTACTGGGAATGATGTCATCCTGCATCATGATCGTTCCCCATGCCAGACTACACATGCGTCCACTTCAAGAATGCTTAGCAAGTCAGTGGAACCAGTCGCAAGGTCTATTGACCGATATAGTGTTGGTAAGCGGCCGTACTCATCGCTCTCTGCAGTGGTGGAACACACAAAATTTATCAAAAGGACGGCCGTTCATAGACCCGGTTCCACGGATAGTACTGACAGCGGACGCGTCCCTCACTGGCTGGGGAGCTCATCTACAACAGCACACAGTGCAAGGCTTGTGGAACCAACTACAGAAGTTGCTCCACATCAATCACCTAGAACTGCTGCCAATATTTCTAGCACTCAAAGCGTTTCAAACTCACCTACAGGGCAAAGCTGTCCTAATTCGTACAGACAACATGACAGCCATGTATTACATACAAAACAGGGGGGACACACTCTCTCCAACTGTCCCACTTAGCCCAAGACATCTGGAAGTGGGCCATTCACCAGATACTTTATCTCCTAGCGGAACACCTCCCAGGAGTCAACAACCAAATTGCAGATCTCCTCAGCAGGCAGAGACAGCAAATACACAAATGGGAACTCCACCCTCCAGTCCTCCTTCCATACTTTCAACGTTGGGGAGTCCCTCAAATAGACCTGTTCGCCACATACCAAAACGCAAAATGCCCAGACTTCGCGTCCAGGTATCCACACCCATTGTCCAAAGGTAATGCACTATGGATGAATTGGTCAGGGATATTTGCCTACGCTTTTCCACCTCTCCCACTCATTCCATTAGTGGTTCGGGAACCCAACCAAGCGTCCCTGACACTAATCCTAGTTGCTCCCACATGGGCACGTCAGCCCTGGTTCACAACCCTATTGGAACTCTCAGTAGTTCCTCACCAAAAACTACGTCTTACACCCAATCTTCTCACACAGAGCCATGGAGACATAAGACATCCAGACCCCAGTCAACTCAATCTGGGGATCTGGCTCCTGAAGTCTTACAGTTCGGCTATCTTAATCTGCCGCCAGACTGCATGAATATTATCAAAGAGGCTAGACGCCCTACCACAAGAGCTTGCTATGCAGCAAAGTGGAAGCGGTTTGCGATATACTGTAATAATAACCACATCAACCCGCTTGATGCTTTAGTACAAAACATTATATGTTATTTGTTACATCTACAATGTTCCAATTTAGCGTATACTTCCATACGCTTACATCTAGCTGCAATCGGTGCATACCTCGAAAATAGACAACATCTATCTCTTTTTAGAGTGCCTGTTATCAAAGCCTTTATGGAGGGACTCAAAAGAGTCATTCCCCCGAGACGTCCACCTTCTCCAGTTTGGAATCTCAACATTGTTCTCACCAGACTAATGGGTCCACCCTTTGAGCCACTGCACAAATAGGAACTGCAATTTCTCACTTGGAAAACTGCTTTCCTCGTTGCTATCACATCACTCAGAAGAGTGGGTGAGCTTCAGGCATTAACTATAGAAGAACCTTTTTTACAAATGCACAAAAATAAAGTGGTTCTTCTGACTAATCCTAAATTCCTTCCTAAAGTCATTTCTGCTTTTCATATCAATCAATCTGTGGAGTTACCTGTGTTCTTCCCTCAACCAGATTCAGTGGCAGAACGTGCCCTACACACATTAGATGTGAAAAGAGCAGTGCTTTATTACATAGAAAGGATAAAACCTTTCCGTAACACAAATCAACTTTTTGTTGCTTTTACTCCAACACACAAAGGCAATCCCATATCAAAATCAGGTATTGCAAGGTGGATAGTCAAGTGCATTCAAATATGCTATGCAAAAGCTAAACAAACGTTAACAGTTCCCCCCAGAGCACACTCTACACGCAAACTGGGGGCTTCTATGGCATTCTCAGGAAATATACCCATAGATGACATATGCAAAGCTGCAACATGGTCTACACCTCACACATTCACAAAACACTATTGTGTAGATGTGTTAGCAAGACAGCAAGCTAGAGTGGGCCAGGCAGTTTTACGTACACTATTTCAAACCACTGCAACAGATACAGGTTAGCCACCGCTTTGGGAGATAACTGCTATATAGTCTATGCATAGCATATGATCTACAGCTCATATGCCTCGAACGGAAAATGCTACTTACCCAGTATGCATCTGTCTTTGGCATATAGAGCTGTAGAGTCATATGCGCCCACCCGCCTCCCCAGGTACCTATACCTGTTGCAGTAATATCTTACTTAGATACATGCATTTATGGACATCTCCTTTTACTACTCTTACTAACTCCATTATCACCCTCTGCGGGAAAACAATCTAACAATGGAGTCGATGCCCATGCGCACTATCACCTAAAGAAGGAGTCACCTACCTCGTGACTGGAAAGACTTCTTCGAAGAAAAACAAAGTGCAAACATCCGGACCCAACACTAGATGGCGATCTATGCATAGCATATGACTCTACAGCTCTATATGCTTAGAACAGATGCATACTGGGTAAGTAGCATTTTCCTTTCCTTCCCCGCACTAGTCATGCGGAGCCAGCATACCCACTAGGGGTAAACCTAACAACCACCCCCCCACCCCCTCAGCCCGTGTCTTGTGTAATATATACTACTATCCCTGCAACCCCTGGCGGGATACTTTATTGTTGTATTGAGTTTACAAGGGAGGATGTATCCCCCCACTCCTCTTCAACTGTTGAAGAGGCCTCTCAACGCTTCGGGTCCCACAGGACGCTTCCTGTGTGAACCTTGTTTGCTTGTCGGGTGCAGGGTAAGGCCCGCAGTATCTGATGTTAGGGAAAGGAGGCTTTGAAGAGGCATAGATTCTTTGTCTCTCTGCCTGATATCTGTGAGGAGGGGGTCGTAAATAGCTAGGTGCAACCTCCTCTCACCTCTTTGTCCTTCTTTAGTGGGCACTACACTTGGGGATTGTCCTGCTGGACAGAGCATTCTTGCAGACATTGGTCAGGCCTGGAAAGTGGCCTGGCCAGGACACTTGAAAGGGGAACTGACCCAAACCGGTTCCTAGGAAGCAGATCTGAAATGCACATCCTCCGTCTATGAAATGGGTATAAAGATGGGAGCTCAAGACCAATAGTTGTTTGTTGTTGTAGTCTTCTCTACTGAGAAGGGGTACTCTGCAGAGTATTTGGGGACTACTACACAGTCAAAGGTTGGCATCACACGACATTCAACTCCCCTGAGATGAGGGAATTTCTCCTGGAGTGCAATCTGAAAGAGCGATTAGTATACTATCCCTGTTGCCAAGATATACTGCTTGTGAATGAGGAAAGAAAGTGCCAACCCTGCAGTAGGAGTGGATTGTGGAAGAGCCTGCTGTAATTGACCCTGGTGTAGGGTCCATCCGACAGAGACCCCAGGGTAGGGTCTATCTGACAGAGCCAAAAGATTTGTGGTACTGCATGATTGTGTAGTGCCATTTTTGTTATTTTTCCCTGTCGTACTTGCTAGACTCCTTTAGCTGTGTGCCCGTGTTTTAGTCCCGTATGAAGCCGTGATAAGCGTCTGCTGGTAGCAGTGTGCCCCACAAGTAGACTGTGTGACCGTGACTTTGCCAAGTGTGTTTTTGGGTCAGAGCCACTCCTGAAAGTTAAGTGACTCTAGAGTTGCCCTGAGAGTGGCTTGTGAAGAATAGATGTTATCACCTCGAGGCATTTGTGGCTATGATAGAGCTTACCTTAAACGTGGAACCAAGAAGGGAGAACCCAGTGAAAGGGGGGAGCCACTACAGAGAGAGTCAAGTGTGAAAAGGATCGTATTTTGCCCAATTTGCAAAGCTATAGTAAGCAGGCCCTGGGTCAACTGTGGCAAAAGGCCTCCACCCTCAGGGGTATGGCCCAGTTTGCCCCTGTCTGTCCCGTAGCCTGCTGAACGGGTCCTGACAGAGTTCTACCATATAATTGAAGTTTAGATGTAGACCTGCACTTCAAAATACAAATCTGCCTTGTCGGACGTTCGTCACCTTCACTATTTTAGTAGAATTGTTACAATCACCAATAAACAAAAACAGTAGTTTAAAATGAAATTTCTGGTGATTCCACCACTGGTTCATTAGCTATCTCCGATATTTCCCCCGCAAACCACTTGACAATAGTCAGAAATATGCATTATTTCCTCTTTCCTCAGTAACTACAGCTCCTACAGTCTCAACTTAGACTGACTTTCAACTACTATATCAATCTTGTCTACATACTCTTGGTTCTTGTAAATCTGGCTATCCTTCTGAACTCATCCCAGTTAAATTTCTTTCCTCCCTCAAAGATATTTTGACAACTGCCTTGTTAGACATACTTAATTCATCTCTTTGGTCTGGCGAAGTCCATACCTCTTTTAAGGCTGTCACTGTTCTCCCACTTTCGAAGAAACCCTCCCTTGAGAGATCGCTAACCCTTAAAGGGGCTATCCAGAGAATGATTTCACAGGATGCTTCTTTGCTGGTGATTGTTACTGTTGCAGGGCTAGTTAAAGGACTGTTTTTAAGGGTGCTATCCAGAGAATGATGGCACAGTATGTTTCTTTGATGCTGATTGTTAGTGGTGCAGATCTGGGTAAAGAACAGTTTTTCTTTTTCACTGAATGGCCCCTTGAACTACTTCCCTATTGTTAGGTTTTGCCTGATGCATTGCGAAATCGCCTACGTGAGTGCTATTTGGCTTTGTCAGTGTGTTTTTTAGTCATATTGCACAGCAGCGCAGGCTGTTGTACATGTCTTAAAGGGTAAAAAAGCGTTTTGAAGCGTTGTAGCGCCTTTCTTCTTTATTTTAAGCCATGTTGCACAGCTACCCATGCTGCTGTGAAACATGTTTAAAAAACATTGACAAAACGCCAATCGATGTCGCATAGGCAAAACTTACTGGCTTAGCCAATGATTGTTCTTCTTTCTACTGCCACAAAGATTGTGGAAGATTTTGTAACCTTCCTTTTTCTGTCTTTCTCAAATCCCATAGCAACATTTTGGATGAAGCTCAAGCAGGCTTCATACGTCATCGAGGCATGTAATCTCTTGTTTTCGTTCAAGGCAATCTTAGTATTGCAGCTGATGTTGACAATGTGTATGCCTGCTTTTGACACTGTCAGTCATACACTAGTTTAAAAAAAACGTGATGCGGTCCTCATTGGTTACACTTATTTGCAGGGGTGCCTCAAAATCTCCTCCAGTTTGTTTTTTTCTCCTTCACACGCTCTGCTGTGGAGGGCCACAAGGATCTGCTCCCTTTCCTCTTTTTAATCTTTTCTTAAGCCTCAAGCTACTCTCATTCGTTCATTTAACTCTCGATTTTATTAATATTTCAACAACACTCAAATCCTTTTTCACTTCAACGCTGCCTTTCCAAAGAGCTTTCCTGGATAGGACATCACTAGTTAAAATAAAACACAGAGAAGATTGAGATTCTGGTCACCGGCCATCAGCCCATCCTAAGCAGCCATTCCTTTGACCTTTGGATATAGGCCTTGTCCCAATCCTTTTCAATTCATGAGGAGTATTGTCATCAAAATTCATACCTCTCCTCAGATGCATGTTCATGTTTCTTCTGTGGTCTGCTAATGCATTTTTTTATGAGGAAGAGTTACCCTCTTCTGCCTTTTCCCATGATTCTTGTAGAATTGTGATCATATTGCTCATCGGGTCCAAATTGGACTACTTTAACATTGCCTACTTTGGTATACACTCCTTACTGTTCCACCAATTGAAAGATGTTCTGAACTAAGCAGCACGTTTGGCAATCCTGGCACCCCGCATTAGTTAATCTCCCTGCTTTGTGAGAGCTTTGCGCTGGTTACTTATTAATGCTCTAAATACTTTAAACATTTTTTCCATTGTTCATCGCTTCTTTTATAGTCCCTCTCCCGATTTTATCATCTCTCACTTGACTAGATAAACACCCAGCAGACTCATTCACTTTGCTTAACAACGTTTGCCCACACCCTCTGGTACTCTTTGCCATTTGCGTTAAAGTCTATTGCATATTTGTTTTTCATCTAGGAAAGAACCCAAATACCCTACTTTTCAGTATAGCGTCCGCATGATCACTCTGCGAGCTATGCTTCAATTTCCTGTAATATACGCCAGGAAACACCCTGAGTGGTGGAGTGCTCTATAAATCATGAGATTGATATTCTTGATTGTGATTTTGTGCTGTACAACAGTTTGAGATAGTCCTGCTGCTCCCGTAAAATGAAATACTCTGTTCACTGATCTTCTTCCATCCATTTATTGTGGATTTGTTCCTCCAAGCTCACGTGGATGTAAAATGACTCACCTTGGAGCAGGTTAGTCATTTAATATTTTTTAGTTTTTGCCTAAACAACAGACATGCGCTGTCAGCAAAATCTGTTGTTAGCCAAAGAAACAGCTTAAAACGGGCTTAGAGCCCGCCCATTACTTACCATTGGTTGGCTTCAGCGTCATTCTCATTTCCTTGCTTCTTCTTGGTCAGAGCCTCATCCTTTACTCTGGCTTCGCCATGGAGCTTCGTTTATGTCCCTGCCATGGAGCAAGAACCAAGTACAGCTTCCTGTCTGCGGCCAGTGTAGTTCCTCTGGCCGGACGTTTCTGCAGGTGCTTTTTGTAAAACGTTTTGTACATGCACTGTTATAGAATTCATGCATCTCTGCAGTCCATCTCCCTCATCCCGCCCTCCTCCTGCTGATGTTACTTCCTCCCTTATGTTGCGTTCTCCTGCCCTCCTCCAACTATCTATTGTTTCTTTACAGCCCTACACCCTCCGCCCCGCTGTCCATTGTTTCTTTCCAACACCCCGCTCTCCTCCCACCGGCTGTTGTTGCTTTCCCACCCCGCCTTCCTCCCGCTGTCGGTTGTTTCTTCCCCCGCCCCCCCGCTGACAGTGGTTCCTTTACCACCCCGCCCTCCTCCCGCTGCTGTGCAGCATGTCGAAAAAAACATGGACAACGCCAATAGATTATGCATAGGCGAAGCCTATTGGCTTTGCCATTGCTTGTTGAATCCTGTACCCAGCGACATGTTCTTTCTGGACGTGCTCAGTACTGTACACAGGGAGGGGCAAAGGTAACTCCAAAAACAGTCTGACCGCCCTGGTATTGATCACTTTGCTGCCAAACTGTGTTTCCAGGGTTTGGCCCACTTTCTTTAGTGGTTACTCGTTTAAAAACCACAGACAAATATTCCATTGATCAGATAAACCCCTAAAGCATGAGAAGGATACAGGAATAGCTCACTGAAGCTTTTCCTTCCTTTCTTACTACGCACTATATGGGTCTTCGAATTCTGCTTCAGCCTTCATCATGCCTCTTTCCCACTTCTCAACCGAGGCACACAATGAGACTGCAGAGAACGTGAATGGTGAAACAATCTTTGGGTTAACTGGGCTTATGGGTATCCTGTATTACCATGGGGTGTACAGAGCATACGAGTACAAAGATGAGACCAAACGCCCTTTCTTTTACCTTACTCTGGTTGGCTACAAGTACTAAAGTCAAGGCCAGGCTCCACCCATTTCTTTGGATGGGACGCCTAGAGTTTTTGTGTTAAATTTGGCTTAAGTCAGCAGTTAGAATTAGACAGGGAATTTATGCCCGTGCTTAGTGCGGTCTATTTCACCAAATTAACAATTGTAAGACAAATATGACTGTCTTGATGAGTTCTCCTTTTTTTATGTGAATGAATAATTTCATTGGGATTTATTGTGTTTTCAAAGTGTTTTTGATTAATTTCTTTTGGATTTAAAAATTGTGTATTTTATGCTTTTTATTGTGACCCTTTCCAATACTTATTAAATTTGTACGTAAGTGCCTTAAACATCCTGAGTGGAGTGATAATTGTGTGGAGTATGCATGTGGTTGCACATGTTGTGTGAATCATTTCTATGTAGGGTTTCTCCAAAGGGAACATATATTTTGAACTTTTAAGCTCCAGATAAATCACCACACCCCTTTTGTATGCCAGGTATTTGGTTCTGGTGCCTTTCAGTCTGCGCTGGTATCATTCACGACAGGGACATGCCTTCCAAGAGGCATTTGGCTATTATTAGTCTACATCATACATGTAGACCCCAGTACACAGGTATTCTAAATGAAACTTAAACAGCAATGCCCTTCACCTCCCATGTGCTCTCTCCATATACCTTGAGTCCTCAAGGAGGTTTCCAGATCTCTTATCAGAAGTATTTGATGCCACAGAAACTCAATAGTGATGACTTTCACTGGTTAGCCATAGATATAAAAGGAGGGGTTTGAGCAGTCTTGGACCTCTTCAGTTCGAATCACTTCCTGATTACAGACCAATTAAAGATGGTAACCTTAGTGTAAATCCAGGAAGCAGAACCAAATAAGTGAATCTCCAAGAGGCCTACTTCAATTTGAAAGTATGACTGGAAGTTTTTTAGTATGTTGTAAAAGCACAAAGACCCTACCATTTCATGTCTGAATTTGGTCTTGAGAGAACTCAGCATAGTTTCGACTCAGAGGCTGCCTCTACTCCAAAAGGCCATATACTGTATCTGGAATTTAACCATTGACTGTTCTAGACCGCCTCTGCTTAGCTAGTTCTTTTCACACTTCAGTAGCGGAGAGGCACATCCTTCACTCTAGATTTCCCTATCAGCCAACCTCACCCTGTGCTGCCTCTGGCATCCATTAGGCTCAGGATCAGAGAGATCAGATTCAATCCTCTTCCCTGCAGGAGCAGAGCACAGGTCATCCAGAGAAAGAAATCTGTGTCCTTCCAAGTGTCCACTAGCTTTGTCTGTGGTCTATGGACTTATTTTCTGATGAGATGTCTACTTCCATCCAACACTGGCAAAACATTGGCACAACCTGATGAGATGTCTACTTCCATCCAACACTGGCAAAACATTGGCACAACCAACAAGATAGAATACGTAGTCTACCGAAGTTTTATGTGGTACAAAGGCACTGGTTAGAGGAAGGCAAGAATTACACATCATTCTTCCAGAGATGAAGGTGATATAACAGCTCCAGAAATCCTTCCTCCTAGTCTGAATAAACGGAGCACACACATAAATGTGATTGCCATTTTGCACGTAAAAAGGTATGGTGAAATTCATTCATGCTCCTCTGTGGTCTGTCAACAGAAGTTTGGGAGTGGCCTATAGACCATAATGTGTTTCTTTTTATTTGGTGTTAGTGAAAATGTTTAAGCTGTTGGACTTAGCAGACTACATCAAGCTCCACACAAATACAGCTCATGTCTATGGTCCCAAGTCAAAGATTTACTACTTTCCCCTTTCCCTTTTGGTATGGAGATGTGGAATGGTCTTAGTTAACTGAACTGAAGTTCTACTGAGATTGGTGCATATTGAAATGCTGGGAATTTTTATACTTTGATTTCACCAGGTAAGTGTTATGCTGCGTTTGGCCCAGTAAACACAATTGAGACTATAAGACTCATATATTGTAAGCTAGATAAGCAATCATTACCCAGTACTGAACACATCATAGAACCAAAAGCTAGAGTAGTTTAAAGATGGGAAATGTAGATTATCCCAGTCCTTATCAACTAGTAAGATTCTAGAGCAAGAAGGCAAAATCTATACTTTTTTAATAACTATTTGGTGCTTTTTCCATTATCTTGAGGTCCAGCTACTCCAATGACTACTGTTTCTCTTTAAACATATCCTTTAAATATGCCTGTTAAAGACTGGGACCCCAGAACATTTTCAGCAAACAGGCATGGTGCTTAGGAGAGAGCACGGCACTCAAGGATATGCATGGCACCACTTTCCCCTACTGATTTGAGTTTTATTTTACACACACAATGTGGAAACTCTCTAATGAACTCAACCATGTTCAGGGGTTTCTGCAGTCACCCTAATTCAAATTCCATTTGGCTTTTTTCCAGATTTTATCAAATTTTTGTGTTGATTATCAGAATCATCAAAAGACCAGACCTCCAAGTGTTAATGGTTGCCATAAAGGGAAGAAGGTACTCTTAAAGATTGACACTAAAGGCTGCTTTATGTAGTGCCTTGGTGTTCAGCGTAATAGCTGGTCATGAAATGCTTGCCTAATATGATCTAGAAGCAAGGTGCTCAAAAGAAAGGAAATCAGTGATTTGGGCACATTTTTCCCTGGTGTGATAAAGGCCACTGATAGTGAGGAAGAACCACTTCCTTTCTACTTTCTGTACAACGATTCCCTTCGGTGTGGCTAATCCTGAAAAACAATACAAAATATTGTCTCAGATCTACTATGTCTATCTTTCACACACAGCCACTCCTCTGACAAAAAGAGAAAGAAAGACACTCCCTCTTCAGACTATGTATGACTCTGTTTCAACTTGTTTAGTAAATGACTGTATAAGTGTGGGCCTGTGAGGAGTTAATGTTGATTCCAGAGTCTTGTGTAGTGCACCTTGAATCAATTATGGTAGATATCATAGTCCAGTTTTGTGAGCTGCTCTACTCTTCAGCCCTCAGTGTGTCCTTACCCTTATCCAAGTTCTGGGCCTTTGTAGGAAAGTTCACATACCCTACATAATTCTTCCCATGCATGGGATTGTGGGGAATTTGCTTGAGATTCCATCTCGGAGATGAAATGCGATGCTGGAAGCCAAGGCATTGATATTAGCAAGGCACTGAGGGTAAACCGTGTGACTGCATCTCGCAGTGGTTTCTGTAATGCCAATGTACAGGACATTTACTTCAGTATGTATGCTGCTTTTGAGCCAGAAGTCACAATACTTGCTTAAATAGTCGGCTATGATTCGTCTCATTCAGAGAAACAGCTTAATACTGATGATTTCTGTTTGCATTCTGAGGAATCCAAACACAGTTACCCAGCAATGACAGTGATGATAGAGGAAAACTTCCTGAAACCTTGCATTAATTCTTTCCTAGTTTTTTTCCTCCTTTCAGAGACTCATCAATCCAGTTTTTAAATATTTTGCTCAGGAACCCTCAGAGATGAGAAATCTATTTAAGGAATAGTATCCATTAGTAGAAAATGTCCTGTTTTAGGTTTTTACGGATATTGTGCTACCTCTGCAGTATTTATCGCTGTGCCCTCACTCATTGTCTCTTCTGATGCCCATATTGCTGTCTCATCACTTTTTGGATCCCTAAATGCCTATTTAGCTCCAGGTCTGGGAACTGAAAGGGTAGGGTGAAGCACCCAAGCTTACAAACTAAGGTTTCATGCTGTCTGCTTTGTGTTGTATGGCAGTAGTGTGAAGTTCTGGACGTATGCAATACCCTCCGGTGTAATGATTGCCTGTTATTCCAGACATTACAAATCTACAGTTTCAACATAGTACCTATCGAAACCAACTATTCTTAAGGCAATCAAGAACATTGGCAATTTTTTTACATTTGTTGCCTTGGTCCAGGTTATTTTGGCGTTAGTCATTTCTAGAATAGACTATGCCAACTCTTTATTTCTTGGCCTACTAAAGGGCCTGAACCATAGACTTCAATTGATTCAAAACCAGGCTGCCAGGCTTATTTTTTAACAGCCTAGGCATTGCCATATCACTCCCTTGCTGAGAATGCTTCACCGGCTTCCCGTGGAACAGCGCTCTATTTTTAAAATGGGTTGTATCTCTTTGAAATCTCCTCACGGCAAAAGTCCTGCTTTCATATCATCAAGAATCAAAAAAATACACCCCTAATCGCAACTTAAGGTCCACTCACAATAACCTCCTCACAAAAAGAAGAGATAGGGAGGTTCCAGATTTTTTGTTCTTGCCTCTCGCATCTGGAACTCCTTTCCCCCTGAGGTGCGATCTACATCCAACTATGAGATTCCGGAAACTCTTGAAGACTTGGCTCTTCAGACAAGCGTATGACTAACTTTTTGCCTGCAGTGCCTTGTCTCTGTTACCCAGCGCCAAGATACCTGGCCGGTTATCGAGCGCTATATAAAACCCTGTAACATAACATAATAAGTGGGGAATGCTGTCTGTCTTTGTGACTTTAATATTAATTTTGGTATTTTCAGTGTTCAATTGACAAAACACCAGGCAGTAATCCAGAATAGAAAACAGTGCAGCTACGTTCACGTTGTAGCTGGTATCAGGTAATGGTTGATCATGAGGGTCCTCACAAGTAAAAGTAGTTTTTCCAGCTACAAACGCTCAAGATTCGCACTATTGTAAACAAAGGATAAAACCATCAAACTGAATGGAATAGCAGTAGGGGAAGTCATTTCAAAGTTCAATCAATATTTGAATTTCCGCAGTATCAAATAACATTCTTTCAAATCTTTCATAGCACTTGCGTGCTTATGGTGTCTGTTGCTGACATACAGTTGTGTTTTGTACGAGTCTGTCAGATCTCAGTACACTCGTGTGACATTTGTTTGCTGTGGTTTCACTTCTAGATTTGTAATTATTAGGATTATGTTCTTCTATAACTATTGTTTCCAGTGTCATGGCATTCATTGATTGAATAGTATTCTCTATTACACAGAGCATCTGCTCGTTTAGTGGATTTCATTTCTAGAGTTGTAATTATTAGTATTATGTTGTTTATTTAAGACTTGTTTCCGGATTAATGACATTGATTGATTGAGTAGGCTCACCTTTCATCAAAAATGAGGCAACTGGAAGCGTGGATCACCCACATGACGTGTACATTGGGAGGGTCGATTAGCCGCTCAATGGAGTCCTGAGAGGAAAACAGCCACTCACTGTTGAACTGGAATTTTACACAGATTAGGACTGGAAGTGGATCAGCCACCTTTGGACTGGAATAAGTGTTTGCTACAAATGGATGAAGGTGGTGAAAAGGGTGACTATTGAAATGGAGGAAGGTGAGGGTTAGCCACAAACAGTGGATTAGAATATAGTGCCAGCCACAAAAGTCCTCGTGGGAAAGGGGAAATCATACAAATTGACTGCAATTTCAGATAGCCCAATTCACAAATCTTGGCATTTCTGCACGTACATATATCAAAATGTAAGAGTTCAAAATCCCAATGGTGGAATTTTGCCCTCTTAAATAGATTGATTCAGACTTAGAAATACACCATTGTGGCAGATTTTTTGTGAGAGAAAATCTGCTGATATAGTTGGTTGTGAGAGTTCTGAGACAGCAACAGTTACAAGACACTTCAACATTTGTGTTTATTCACAAAACCTTTGCTGGATGTTAACGACCCTGACAAAAGTCAAATGTTTTCTCTGGTTAATGACAGGAGTAAATCAGTTTTCAGTGTGTCCAAGGGAAAGCCACATTCCCAGAATTGGTTGCGGCCTAAGGAACAGTAGATTCTTCACTGAGGAAAACGTTTTCCCCATGGAGAAACAAAAAATGTTAACCAATGCAAATGTACTTGTTTACATTTACGCATGCAGAAAGGTAGACGACTTATATTTCCACATGTGTAAATGTTTACACTTGTGAGCAGTCCAGAGAAGCTGTGACATTCGCAGCATCCCGTAAGTACTGCTGTAAATTCCCAGAAAGATGAAAATTTGCTCTAAATGTGGGATTAACTTTACAACTTTCTGTCTTTTTTCTCAGGCTCTCTTAAATCGGGCACAACGTTCTGAAAGTTGCTACTTTGACGCTGGAACAATGTATTCACGTGATAACGTTCCATAGCTGCCTGTGAGAGGATGTAACACCCCTTAAAATATGAATAACTTTTTCATCCCACTAATGTTAACATCTGGCCTGTAGATAAGTGCTCCGCAGTGGGTGCGCTGATTCCATTAGTGTTTCAGTACCAATCAGAGAAGTGCAAAGTCATCTGTCTCGGAGAGTCACAGACGAGTGATGGCCCTACCTCACTTACAATTGGTGCCTGTCTCCAAACATCCATACCTCTGTACGGGGTACAGATACGGCAGTGGTCGGCCGTCATTTCAAGGATGCCGCAATATCCTAAATGCTGTCGTAGATCAGACTTGCCGGTCCACCACGACTGTGGATCTCTGAGAGCCTCTTAACTTGACAGTGTCCCCCCGAAGGGATACTTAATTCTGTTCTGTATTTGATCTTGAATTCCAGCGACTTCCCTCTATAGACAGACTCCAGTGGATGCTGCCTGCTGTCTTCAGTCAGTCTGTTTAGCCCTGGGCCCCTGGTTTGTTCACATTTGCTACAACACATTCCGAGGTCTGAAAGATTTTTTTCCTTTATTGATCTGGTTCTTTAAGAGGGAAGAAAAAAATTTCCTCCGCTGTCTAAACACTATTGATCTCTCTGCTTGGGAGCAGGCACTGAGTGGAGAAAGGCTCTCCATGAATTGAAATTTCATTTCCGACAACTTGTTCCTGTTATTTTTATCCTTTTGGACTTAGAGAAATGCAGAACAGAGGCTGCAGTCGATGTGGTCGATGGCTCGTCTGAGAAATTCAACACGGCTTCTGCCCAGGCTTGGCTGGGAGTAGCGGCCATGCTTGTGCTGTGTTAGGCGGATGGTGTAGGTGAGTGACCGGGGCAGCGCCAGGGGGTAGTATCTACTAAGTGGAAGCAGTAAGTGATATCACCTGGATGTAGATATGAGCCCTAACCAGAGGTACGTTCTACAGCTGGTGTAGTTAGGAGTGCGCAGCCACTTTCTGTCCACAAGATAGTGGCATGTTCCCACGGCCACAATTTTATTGTCTTTTGGCATGTATTGGAGTCCATGTCCTGACATAACAAAGAGGCTTTTGTATTTTGCTGTCTCAATTAAGCATTACTGTACCGGATCACACTTGCCTCAAACACCTCAGCCTGTACTCGAGTACTTTTAGCTCTGGCTCTAATACTTATAAATGATAACATTTTATTTCACAGT
Source organism: Calotriton arnoldi (assembly GCA_963921515.1). Classification (NCBI taxonomy): domain Eukaryota; kingdom Metazoa; phylum Chordata; class Amphibia; order Caudata; family Salamandridae; genus Calotriton; species Calotriton arnoldi. The sequence continues at coordinate 3,023,704 of CAWUFW010000809.1, forward strand.
GGCCAACATTATGTTTAACGCTTGTGCTTCTCAATTACATATTATCTGCCTCATTATTACTTATGCCTTTATTACACGATTCCTTTTCAATTAATACATTTTCATGAGTAATCATGGTTTTATATTAATGTCTCTGCTGTAGCATTAGTTATTGTTTTTAAGTAAAAAATCGTTCAAAATAATTGGTTTTATTGACTGTTTTAAGTATTAAATATTTCTGTTGCACTGAAAGGGTCAATTTTCTGCTTTGTTCTTAACACATATTGGGCCCTTTTTCACTCATTTCCTATACCTACTAAATAATTACAGCCTCTTTACATTAAATCACTGAAAATAAAGCAAAACGACTTGTCTTTGATCGTTGTAAGCTTTAAAGATTTTTGGTGCACTCAAAGGAGTATTTATTAGTAACCTAAATTCAGCCTCATTGCTTTTTGAGCTTACTTGTTTCTATTACTAAAACAATTACAGCAACTTTGTTACTTTTAAGTAAATGAAAAAAGCTAAAAAAAACTGGTGTTAGTGATCTCTTTAAGCAATAACGACTTTGCCTGCAATCCCTTTAAACTAATAAAGGGGGCATTTTGAGACAATAACTTAATCTACCAGACTTGGGCACAGTGCAGAACTCTCTGTGGTTACTGTCACTTCCCAGTGGTGTGGCTGTCAAGACAAGTAATGGTTTGAAATGTGGATGATCTTGCTGCATCTGAATGGATGTTATCAGAACAACTTAGTTCTAGTAACTCAGACGAGTTCCTTGTTTGTACCTATTTGTTTCCCTTTTAGGTCTCGGCTCTAGACGGTGCGCATGTGCTGTCTCAAAGAGACACTCTGTATCTACTGTTGTGGGCTTCAGCCCGACCATAGGCTTGCCATTTGCTGGGTCCCATGTCGCTCTGTTATTTCTTCTCCCCATTGGTCCATTACATGCCTGCATCATGCCTCTTACCATCTTTAGCCCTCCCCGAGAGCAGCGACCAATTACTGTTAAACATACGCAGCGGACATTTTAACGCATTGTTTCGGGGCTAATTTTTTTATCTAGTATTGGGGAATCTTTCATAGATTCACATGCCTGAATCATTCCCCGTCGTCGAGGTGGGACTCCCATCTCAACGACGGGGAATGATTCAGGCATGTGAATCTATGAAAGATACCAATACTGGATAACCGTAGTTACAGGTAAGTAACTTATTTTCTTTTCAAGCCTCACTTAAGAAGTACGCCTGGAGTAAATCACATGTGCCTTCAAAGTAATATTGATCAAATAAACCACCAATACATAACTCTGCCAATCAATACAAATGTTTGGAGCTGAACATTTTCTATTCTCTCCTTTGTTCACAGTCAAGGAAAGTTCTTCTTGTGCCTTATTAAATTACTAATGATTACAGTAACAATTAGAAGCATGCTTTAGGTAAGGTTTGAGCGTTTTTACACTATTTTGTATTTTAGTCTGCAGAGAGGAGTGAGCAACTTCAGAGATTGCAAGAGGCCCATCGAGAGTTGCAGGCAAGGGAAATTCAGCAGGAGCAGACAATTGGGGAACTGGAAATCCAGCGCCAGCAACACATCGATAACATGCAGAGTTCCAAAGATCAAGTAAGTCAGCAGTTAAACTGGCCTTCTCTCCAAACTCTAGAGACTTCCACGCCAGCACTGTGATGCTCCATTCAGTAGAAGAAAGCAGCAATCACATGGATTTTCCCCTGTCCTGTGGGTTCTTCTCCTTTCTAAAGGGACTTAAAATGGAACTGTACTATAAGCCATCCTTTAGGGGCTAAAGGCCCAGAGTGGATGTATCTTCACTCCAGAGTGAAATAATCGTACCCCCATCCTGTGGCCAGAGTTTAGCCATGCCTGTCCATCCTGTAGTTGGGGGATGAACTCAGCAATTACTGTACCTTCATCCTTTAGAGTTCTGAGCTCATATTATATTATAACTCTTTTTCATGAGTTTTAGCTCAAATATTCCTTTATCATAATGCTATGAAGCCTACAAAACAGCACTGATTTATCTACATCATATAAGGAGGCCTTTTTCCCCTACGTACCCATCCATCACCATGGAGAATGGGTCACATCATAGCGATGTGAGCTTTTATCCAGTTGGAACCCCTAGTCAAGCCCTTGGTACTACTAATAAACTCATTGGTACTGCAATAATTATTAGGTTTTAGTTAATACTTGTTTCAACATACCAATTGACAGCCCTACCTCCAGCTAGGGTCCATGGTTTTGTTTTCATTGTCTTTCCAAAATTGCCTATTTTGATTATATGTTTATTAGATCAGTCAAAAAGAGCAGAGAATCAGTGAAATCGAAGAGGACCGAACCAAGCTGCAAGATTATTGTCATCGCTTGGAGGAAGAAACTGGCTACCTTCATGCCCGACTGGAATCCCAGATCCTGGCAGTGGAGAATGAACAGACTCTTGTGGCCACCAAAGTAAGTATCATTTAAGCACTTAGACATCGCCTTATACAGGTAATGGGAGTACAGCAATAACACATGAATTCTGAAACTGTCCAGTCCTAATGGCAATTAACTTTACAAATGTAGCTTTGACATAAAATATCGACTTACACTACTGTTAAATGCTCCTAATTTTGTCATATAAGGAAATACACTGGGTAGTAACACAATTTATACAGGATTTCAAAATGTGCTCCAGTGTCAAAGTAAATTTAAGCACCCACATCACTTGGTTCTATGCATCACAACCAAAAAGGACCTCCTTTCCTTCACTCCTACATGAAAGTAATCTGACTAAACCTGGACTGAATGAGCATACTTTTCCTTCTAGTTAGCATCCACAAGTCATCACTCCAATGCATACTAGCCTGTGCTGGCATCTTATGACTATTCACTCTCAGGTGGATTTCCCTCATGCCAGCAATACACTATTTTTGCCCACAGTAGATGACTACATTAGGACACAGTGTTATGCGTTGTTTACTCTTTATCCTTATTGAAATGTATTTATAAGAAAGATAAACGTAACATAGCATCCGCAGACAGTAGTGTGGCTCAGCAAACTATAACTACGTTGTTACATTCTCATTAGTAAGAAAGTTTGTGCCTCAATGGTTCGCAATGGGAGTCCACTACAAAGCTAAATTGGATAAAAAGGTATTGATAGTTACGAGTAGTTCCTATGTTGATAGATTAGCATTTTCTTATTCTACATATCCCCCTGCATTCATTTTGTACTGGAGTTCCAAGTTGAACCAAGAGCACTCTTAAAAAATGTTTGTGTTACTGGCAGACATGTAAAGTGAAACAAAACTTTGAGAACTGTACAACCTTCAAGCTGGCCATAGGGCAATCAGTGGTGTAGCGAGGATACCATGGACCCTAGAGCAAGCAAGGAAAATGGGCTCCCTGGCTGCTTATTTGTTATCAAAATACAGCAATAATCAGGGTTTGATAGGCCCCTTGGTTCCGGTGCCACAGCACCTGAGGCACCATGGCTAACTATGCAGATAGGGAAATCTATACTTCAGAATGAAACGGTTTGATTTAGCAGCCTCTGTTAAAGCCAGGACGAAGGCTGGGAGTTTAACAGAAATTCTTTTAGGGTCCAGATTACTGCCTTCTTAGAAATTGTACTGGGTGGCGGATGGAGTGCTCTGCTGGCATATCTGCATACATTTTGCATACGTTTTGGTAACTGCAGCTCATAATATGTTCACCAATTTACAATGAATGTAGTGTTCACCATCAGCGGGTACAGCCAGGGCACATAGTTCTGTGTATTCCTGGACCCCGTGTTTTACGGTTATTTCTATTGTCAACAGGAAGTAGCAATGCGTTTTTAGAATCTTGAATTATCCAGTATTGGGGTATCTTTCATAGATTACAATGCCTGAATCATTCCCCGTCGTCGAAGTGGGAGACCCACGGTACATATAACAAAGTAGTAAGTAGTAAATTCCATAGGCTATCATGGAGGTAGCCATGCATTCCATAGCCTATTAGCCTCCTTTTACAAAAAGGACCAAACTCAAAACATAACCAATCAGCAGCCAGCACCCTCTAGAACCTTCCCAAGAGAGGCTGAGTCCCTCAGATTTTCACCGCACGACATGTGTAAGGGAGTCTCCCTGAGCTCTGCTCAGTTCTTCAGCTTTTTCAGATACGTTTTATTCCTTAAACCTTTAAGAAGTATGTCTGATAAAAAAGGATTATTTAGACCTTGTAAATCCTGCGGAAAGAAAAGAGTGCATGTGGATGATGCCCACAAAGATTGCATTTATTGTCTCTATCCCAACCATGAGACAAGGCAATGTAAGATATGCCTCACTTTCTCAACTAAAACCCTTAGGGATGGGGAAGGAAGACTTTTATTGTGGCTGAAAAAGAAGCAGAGTGCTTCATCGGATGTTGACAGCGACACGTCCTCCAAGTCTCTTAAGAGGCCCAGGTCGCCTGAGGGTCAGTCTGAAGAAAGAAAGAAACATTCAAAAGTCTCTCATCTGACCAAGGAATCTCAAAAGCAGGAGAAACAGCCTAAGGTCTCCTCAGAGATTGGGTCCCCTCATTCTTCAGGACCATCCAAAGGAAAACTGCATTCTTCAAGCCATTCTACAGCTAAAATTTGCCACAAATCTTCATCGGCGTCAAGTTCACAGTCGACGCCTGTTACTTCTTCAACGACGACGACAGTGACTCTATCGTCGTCGAGACCATCGACGGTATTAACTTCGTCTACGGCGAGTATCAAAGGTTCCATACCGTCGACGTTGCCTCTATCGTCGACGACTACACCGTCGACGAGGACACCAAGGACGAAAATCTCAGTCGACGAGACCGTCGACGAAAGCGTTGTAGTCGGCAAAGACCTCAACGACGACTCCATCGTCGACGGCCTCTCCATCATCGACGACAGCTGTTTCGTCGACGGCAATCCCACCGACTACTGCAATCCCACCGACTACGACGATCCCACCATCGACGACAGCACCATCGACAAAAACTCCAATTTTGTCTGCAGGTCCTTCAACTCCGTTCCTGCAATCTACACAGATGGAATTTAGGACACCAAAAATCTCACCGTTGCCTCCCAGTCATCTTTTAGATGTGGAGGATTCTGATGAAGATGAAGGCCAATTTGGAACAGCACATAGCCCTTCTGAGCTCAATGTCAAATATCAAGAAGAGGATGATGACTATGAGGGTGAGGAACAATATTATCAACACTATCCTGTCCCTCATGCCCAGTATCAACAATACAGGTACTTTGAACAGCCTAGACAGCAACCTGCTCAACTCCCTCCAACACTAGTACTGGACCCACAAAATATGTTGGCTGATTATAAAAGGAGGTTTCCTCCTCAAGAGGACAATGTCACAGTGCCACCGCCTCTTCTGGTAGCTCCTCAAACACCGCCACCTCCTGCCACACCCAGGTTGACGCCACGTCCCGTAATTCCTCTGCCTCCCAGAGAGGATCCTACCACCTCTGAGGAAGAACCTGAGGAGGGAGAAATCCATGATCCTCCTCCGCCCACTGACGAATGGGATGATTATATAGCACCAACACTGTCCCCCCCACCTCATCGTCCTTCAGACTCGCCTCCGGAGGATATTGGAGGTTTCCACAATATTATGGACAGAGCCACTACCAGATTCCACTTGCCCACAATCGTACAACAATCGGACTGCTTTCTGTACGATTTTAAGGAGCAATCGAGAAAGACAGTCAGGTCAATACCTATAATTGATCACATTTGGCAAGAGGGTGTCAAAGTAATGAAAACGCCAGCTTCGGTGGTTCCTGTGCTACCGAGACTTGATAAAAAATATAGGGCTCCAGAGGACTCTCCTGCGTGTCTCACGGGTCTTCCCAAGCCTGACTCTGTGATCTCGCAGGCAGCCCAGAGAAGATCAAAGAATCCGTCTACTCCCATCACATCTCCACCGGATAAAGATGGTCGACGTCTCGACTCCATTGGGAAAAGGTTTTCCTCAATGGCAGCAATCTCAGTCAGAGCTTCTAACGCTTTGGCCATATTAGGCAGGTACGATAGGCAAATGTGGTCCGATATGGGGACCTTATCCCAGTGAAAATTAAGATGAATTCAATAAGATTCTTGCGGAAGGGGAAAGAGCAGCGTCAGAGATCATAGACATTGCAATGGACATTGCCACTACCAGCTTCCGTCAGCTGGCGGGTGCGACCGTTCTAAGGCACCAGGGGTGGCTAAGAGCGACAAGCTTCCGCCCAGAAGTGCAGTCCAAAATTCTTGATATGGCCTACGATGGCGATCGCCTATTTGGCAGTCACATTGATGAGGCGCTTACCGCAATTAAAAAGGATACGGATACTGCCAAAGCGCTAGGTAGGCCGTGTTTTTTCTGGATACAGGGGGAATTACCAGCGTGCCCAGACTTACCAGTCCTACCAGCCGCAATATCGCCATGGGTACCAGCAGCAATCCTACCACCAACCAACAACGGCTGGTTTCTCTAGACACGGCTCCAGACGAAAGCCAGGATCTCAAGCCTGCGACTCCGGTCGCAAGCAGTGATTTTAACACAGTGCCAGCTGCTTCTCCTTTCTCCCCAACATGTGCTAAAATTTCCAAGCATATCCAACAGTGGCGCAGCGTCACGTCAGACAAGTGGGTCCTAGATCTCATCTCTTATGGCCACACTTTGGAATTTACCCAAATACCTCCCAATCCTCCTCCCAGGGGATCGCACCCCCCTCGTCTTCACTTACTCAAAAAGGAAGTAAAGATCATGCTCCAGAAAGGCACAATAGAAAAAGTCCCTTTTCCTCAGAGAAGGAAAGGTTTCTACTCCCGCTTCTTTCTTATTCGCAGAAAATCGGGAGAGTGGAGGCCTATCTTAGACCTCAGGAAATTAAACAAATTCCTAAAAAGTCAAACATTCAGGATGGTCACGCTTTCCGACATCCTACGACGCCTCAACAGCGGCGACTTCATGACTTCATTGGATCTGGAAGATGCATATTTTCATGTCCCCATTCATCCAAAGCACAGAAAGTTCCTACGGTTCACAGTGGCTGGTACCCACTATCAATTCAGAGTCCTCCCATTTGGCCTCAAATCGGCTCCACGAACTTTCACGAAGTTTCTAGCTCCTGTGGCAGCGGCCTTACGGAACAAAGGTCATCCGGTATTCCCATACTTAGACGACTGGCTGCTGAAGGCCCCATCAGCTCGTCTGGTAAAAGCTGCAACAGATGATTGTCTAACCCTGTTCCGCAAATTGGGACTCTCAATAAATTACCAAAAATCTTCTGTCCTTCCAAGTCAGACAATGACGTTTCTGGGAGCCAGCTTGAACACCATCCAGAACAAAGCCTTCCTCTCCCAGGAAAGACAACAACGGTTGCAAGCATTGGCACTCAAACTTTCCAGAAAAAAGTGCGTTTCTGTGAGAGTGTTCAAGTCTCTGCTGGGAATGCTCTCTTCGGCAATCGATTTAGTGCCGCTGGCTCGCTTGCTTATGAGGCCTCTCCAAGAGGAACTACAATGCCAATGGATCCAAACCACAGGGTCTTTCGACGACGTGGTAGATATCACTCCACGTATGAAAGAGGCTTTTCAGTGGTGGGCACAAAAATCACATCTATCCCAGGGCCTATCCTTTCTCCCGGTTATTCCAGATTACACAGTAACAACAGATGCTTCTATGGAAGGCTGGGGAGGACACTTACAGGACCTGCAAGTTCAAGGACCTGAGGTCCATTGCTCAACGTCAAATGCACATAAACAGGTTGGAATTGAAAGCCATTTTTCTCTCCCTTCGGGCTTTTCTTCCTCGAATACAAGGATCATCGATGTTGATCCGCACGGACAACACCACAAGCATGTTCTATATCAACAAGCAGGGAGGCACCAAATCCCTATCTCTATCACAGGCTGCCCAACAGTTATGGAACTGGTTGACGCTCCACCAAATCTCCCTAACAGTGGAGCATGTTCCAGGCCTTCGGAATACATTGGCGGATGCTTTGAGCAGAACAAACGGCAGTTGTCACGAATGGGAACTGGAACAACACCAACTGGACGGAATATTTGCAGTTTGGGGAAAACCAGCGCTGGACCTGTTTGCAACTCAGAACAACTCCAAATGCTGATTCTTCGCAAGCAGATTCCCTCTCCCAAACGCTTTTCCCCCCATTCCTCTGATACCCAGGGTCCTCACGAAAATTAAATGGGAACACTGTTGCATCCTACTGATAACCTCCAGGTGGCCCAGACAACATTGGTACACAGAACTTCTCCTGTTGTCGGAAGCTCAACCCATCCGCCTCTTGCCAACACCAACACTGTTGACCAGGAACCGAGGCCAAATATGTCATCCGGAGCCAGCTACTCTGCAGCTACATGCGTGGCTCCTGAATTCTTCGAATTTAAAGATCTGACGATTGCACAAGAATGCAAAGACATAATTGCTAGATCCCGGGCTGACAGCACCAATAAGACATATAGACTGAAGTGGAAGCGTTTTTGTCTATGGTGCAGGCGTAATGAAGTACATCCTTTTCTGTCTGCTTCAGAAGAAGTTTTGCCTTATTTGCTCTCCTTAGCAAAATCTGGACTGGCTCATTCATCAGTCAAAGTTCACCTGGCTGCTATATCTAGGTACAGGCGATCACCTAAATGTCCGTCCTTATGGTCCTCAAGAATCGTAAAGCAATTTATGAAAGGACTGTTTCGTACTTTCCCACCCATCAGAGCTCCACCCCCAGAGTGGCAACTAAATGTGGTATTATCTCAATTGCTAAAGCAGCCCTTTGAGCCCATTCACAAGGCAGACATGAAGTACTTAACATGGAAGGTCGCTCTTCTTTTGGCACTCACATCAGCAAGAAGAGTTAGTGAAATACAGGCTTTTACCATAGCCCATCCTTTCTTACTCTTCACTGATGAAATGGTCATTCTTAGGACGAACCCTAAATTCATCCCGAAGGTTCCCTCTCAGTTCCATTTGAATGAACCCGTCATCCTGAGAACTTTCTTCCTTAACCCTTCGACGCCTGCTGAAAGAACGCTCCACACTCTAGACATAAAGAGATGTCTTAAATTCTACTTACAAAGGACTAAAGCTATACGCAAGTCAGATCAGCTATTCATAGCCTATGGACAAAGCTGCCAGGGCGTTGCAGTCTCTAAAGATACTATCGCCAGATAGAAAGCGAGCGCAATCCAGTTTTGTCACGACAAGGCTGGCAAGCCATTATCAAGGACTGTAATAGCGCACTCCACCAGGGCAGTTTCCACATCAGCTGCTCTATTTGCCGGAGTACCACTTGAAAAGATCTGCAGGGCTGCAACGTGGAAAACGACGCACACGTTTACGCAGCATTACTGCCTGGAGTCTTCACAGCGTGCCGACGCATCCGTGGGACAGGCGGTACTACGGAATCTATTTCAGTGAAGGTAAGCCTCTTTAAACGGAGGACTTATTAGAAGGAGGTTTCTGATTAAGTATATATGTTTATTTATATATAGCACTATTTAATATTCAAGTCATTGCTTTTAATATTAGCATTGCATTTAGGATTGTTTTAGCACTACCCACCGTCCACTTAAGTGCTTGCTAGAAGGATGTATATATACATTATAAGCATAAATGTTTATATATTTATATATATATATATATATATATATAAATATGCATGTACAGAACTGCTTACTATTCTGATTCAGGCATGTGAATCTATGAAAGATACCCCAATACTGGATAAGAAAAAAGTTACTTACCTGTAACTGCAGTTAACCAGTATTGGTATCTTTCATAGATTCACATGCAACCCACCCTCCTCCCCGGAGAGGCTCCTCTGCATTACAGTACTAACTACACTTGTGCTGGAAAATCTGAGGGACTCGGCCTCTCTTGGGAAGGTTCTAGAGGGTGCTGGCTGCTGATTGGTTATGTTTTGAGTTTGGTCCTTTTTGTAAAAGGAGGCTAATAGGCTATGGAATGCATGGTTACCTCCATGATAGACTATGGAATTTACTACTTACTACTTTGTTATATGTACCGTGGGACTCCCACTTCGACGACGGGGGAATGATTCAGGCATGTGAATCTATGAAAGATACCAATACTGGATAACTGCAGTTACAGGTAAGTAACTTTTTTCATACTGCTTGTGTTCCGTCAGGTCACGTACCCCTCCAAAGCACACAAGCGCATCCCAAGGCTCATCAGATGAATCACCCTTGAGGAGCCTTAACAAATGTAGGGGGGGGCACACACTTTAAGATTATGATTAAGTAGTGAAGTGCATACTTACCCATTAACAAGGTCGGATTGGGAAGGCGGGCAGTTGGGCATTGGGTTATTGGCCAGTGCCTCAGGGTCATCTGTGGGCTGGTTTTTTAAGGCTTCTATAAACCGGCTCACAAAAACTTACTATCTTCCCCGGTCCCCGCAAGGCCTCTGTGAAGTGTTGCCATTATCATGGGCACTCCCCTGCCATGCTGTCAAACTGAGGCTGGGGCCCAGGTGTTGTTCTCGCCCTTAAGACAGTCTCACATCGGCCTCGTGTGGTCGGTCTGGCCCGGCCCAGAAGCAGTGTCATTCCCCTACTGGGCCATCACTTTCAGGCCTTGGCATGTGTGGGGAGGGTGAGAGTATGCAGGGGCCTCGCAGGGGCATCTCACCTAAACCCCCCGGGAGTAGCAGCATCAGCCGTGTGCTTTTCTTGACCCCCCCCCTCCTATACCAGGTTATATCCTAAGGCTATAATGGGATGGGGATGGGGAGGGGGTTAGTAAGAGAAGTGGCCTTGTTAGGGGCCAGGTGTTGTCACCTCGGTCCCAGTGTTTATTAGGCCTTGATGGAGGAGTGGGGTAGTATTTGCATAGGCCCTGCTGTGAGGTCACCGTCCCCAGAGGAAAAACCCCAGAGGAAAAATAAAACATAGAATGTAACGTTATGGTCTCAGAGCTGCTGATGTTGGAAATGGGGAAGTTTGTTAGAGTTCTGGCGCCAGCTCAATATCAATATCCAGTGATTCTGGGCAAATCACTTAATCTACCTAGAATAAAAATTAATTTGATTTTGTGCAATGTAGCTGGTGCTCATGGTAATTGCTCCAATGCCGTCAGACCGAGTTCATGCTATATAAAGCTACAAAAAAAATACTAAACATTTGGGAATGAGGGCCACTTTTTTTGGGAGTACCCAAGCCTAATTGTGATCCCAATCGACCCTGCCCATTGATATCCTTAACTCAGAAATAAAGACAATGAATTCAAGGAGATTTCAGCACTCCTACTCACAGAGCTAGTTACTGAAGATCCCTCTCTCTGTGCTAACACAGGTTGCATTTGTCATTCGGTATCATCTGTGCTCTTGCTTCATTGCAAAATAGGACTCCGCAGGAATCACCAAATTGTCTTTAGAGTAATCCGCACTAGATCATCATCAGGACAGGTTTATATTGCTGAATGATGGTCTAAATATTTATACTTTCTAAATCTGTCATGCACAGGCAACACTCCCTCAATTTGTGTTTTATTTGATTACTGTCCAAAGATTACCTTCACCTTAACAAAGTTAGAAATTGTGGGATAAATACCAAAGTAAGTAACAATTAAATTCTTCACATGTCTAGAAGAGCTGGTACTTTCTGCCCACGCTCGCTGTTTTCTATCCTATTCTGGGTTTTAACTGTGTGGTCTGTGGTCTGCAAGTCCATAAGTGTGCTCTATGTTTTTCAGCATTCCACCAGCAGAGCAGGAATATTGGTTGACCAGATAGCACACCCAGAGTGTACACTTTCACATATGGGTGGGTAGCCAGGACATCTTTAAACCGGGATGTTGGAGCACTAATGGTTGGTGGCAGAGTCCACTTTACCTGTACTCCTGGGAGAGGAGCCTCTTGACCCTCTCAGTGTAAAGCCCGTGCCTGTTAACCTGGAAATCTTTCATGCTCATGAGAAGATCAGCTCGGCCTTGAGTTGGCATCCATACCCTGTCAATGCCTGTAATCTTCCCACTCACCCTGAAATGATGCAAGCATTTTTTGGATCCTGGTAAAATAACATTTTGTCGCTATACTGCTGTTTGTATAGTGATTAGAGGCCATATTGTAGCATTTTGAAGTCATTTGGCATTACCACTTAGTGGTGCCCTATGGCTTCTGCCTTACTTTGCCTTATGGAAGAGCCGATACTGCAGCTCCTCTTTTACCATAATCAGTAGAACTGCCATTTACATTGATTTGCCTTTTCCTTGCAGCTTAATCATAAGGACAGTCAGATTGAGAAGCTGACACAGGAGCTGCTGAAGGTGAAAGCTGCGGCACAAGCTGCTGATCAGAAGGTACCTTTCTTCTTTCTATTTTGTTTGTGAACTATAAGATTCTATTACTGCATTTAACCGCTTAACCGCGGCGCGAATTCCGCCGTGGGGCGGCAGTTTAAAAGAGTGGGCGGGGCCGCGTCGGCCAACGGACGTGCGCAGCACTAGCGAGGTAGTGCTCGCGACGGCTGTTGGCCGACGGAAGCACGGAAGGGGTTAAAATTAAATTATAAAACAACCAGATGTTTATTTTCCTCTCTATTATCCGTTGTCATTGTCTCGCTTTTAGGTGCCCTCTTTGGTAAGCTCTCTACCTTTTGCTTTCGCTATTATCTCACCAAAGCTGATTTCTGTTTGGCTTGCCCATGTTCTTGTATCGCTAGTATATTTTTATTTATTTTATTTTAGGAGTTTTTTAGTGCGTGAACATGACCCATCCGGGTATCAGAGCGCCTTACAAATAGTAAAACATGTTAAACATGGAAAACATTGGTCGTAAACAGATAAAAATACAGTTAGCGGTATGTTGAGCACATAACAAATGAGTTGTAACAGCAAAAGCAAAAAAGAAAAGGCAAGAAACAAAATATGTACAATGACTTACAGTACTCAGGATACAGAAATGTATAAAGACAAGATAGTCCGAACTTTGTGAGATCAGGAACTACTGCTGAAGGAATCTATGAAGCAACAGCATTTTAAATTATTTTTTGAAGGATGTGGTTCAAGGATTAGATCTCGTTTTAGTGGGAATTGCGTTCCATATTCTAGGAGCAAGACCAGAAAAGGAGCGGTTATACGTTTTCTTTTGTTGAACTACTGTGGCTTCAACAATAGAGAGTTAGAACTTCTTAGAGAACGACTTCCACCTGATAATTCAAGTTTTTTTTGCCAGGTAGACAGGAGTGTGGTGAAGAAGAGCCTTATGGGTAATGCAGGCTATCTTAAACAGAATTTTGACTTCATACGGGAGACATTTGAGATATTTCAGATCATGTGTAATGTGGTCGCTTTTAAAGGATCCAGTGATGAGTCTAGCAGCTGAGTTTAGAATTGCCCTTAGCAGAGCCAACCAAGCTTTGGGTAGCCCTGCAAGAGCGGCATTCCCGTAGTCTAGGCGCGAGAGGACTAGGTATTGGACTGCTAGCTGAAAGTCATCTGGAGGTAAGAAGGGTTTAATTTTCCTTAGAGTGCTCAAATGGTAATTAGCTCCTCTGGTAGTTGCACTGATGTGATCTTGCATATTGAGGTATTTGTCCAGTGTAACACCTAAAGATCTAGTAGAATCAACAACATGGGGGGCACAGTTGAGCGCTGTAAGCTGTTTGAGCCATTCATTTTTCGGAGTGGAGAGATTGTGGGGGGTGATCAGGAAAAATTCCGTCTTGAGCGTATTTAGCAAAAGGTGATTGTGCGTTAACCATTGTTGGGTTTTCAGTAGGGCAAGGTTAAGAGTTTTGATATTTTCAGGTGACGAAATTTTCTTAAATAATTGTGTGTCATCCGCGTACATGTGGTATTGTATATTTGAGTGTATAACAATTTCAGTAAGCTGTTCCATGAATACGTTGAATAACATAGGAGAGAGTGTGGATTCTTGAGGTACCCCAATCGAGACTGGAGTAATGTCTGATAGGGTTTGATTGATTTTGATATGCTTAATCTCTATTATGAAGAAAGGAGTAAAACCAGGTTAGGACTGGACCAGATATACCCATCATTTTCTCCAAGAGATTTATTATGTTGTCCTGTTTGACCGTATCAAAAGCAGAGGAGAAATCAAAGAGTATAAGCAGGCAAGGTTCGTTCTGATCAGTAATCTCAGGGCGTCATGCACGATGTGTGTCACAACTGTTTCCGTGGTTTGACCTGTTCTGAATTCAGATTGGCAATGGTCGAGGAGCTGAAACTGTTTGATGTGGTTGCAGAAGTGTACACATTTCTCTATAAGCTTTGCAAGTGTCATAATGTTAGTGATAGGACGTAAATTGTTACGGTCTGACAAGTCCGCATTTGGCTTTTTTTATGATAGGTGTAACCTGACGTATCTTTAGGTAATCAGGAATCATGCCCTGGAATAGAGAAGCACTGACAATCTTAGACCAAAGTGGGAGTATGGAAGAACAAAGCTCTTTGATGAGTTTGGTGGGTAGAGGATCTCTGAAGTGATTAGAAGGTTTAATTGATATTATTGTTTTGAGTATCCCTGTTTCATCAGGAAGTTAGACCATGCAGCATTGTTTTTTGTAGTGAAATCAGAGAGATAGTGGAGCATATTTTAGGAGGCATAGGGATGAGACAAGATTGGGCTTTGCTTAGTGGATGTTGAGCAGCGAATTGTAGATCTGATTAAATTCTCCTAGTTTTTTCAATGAAATGAGTGGAGAAATCATCACCACTTGGGAGTATCACATTATCTTCTCGATGGAGGTTAATTAGATTGCCCACTAGCTTGCTGTTTGATGATTTCGAAGAGCTTTATGGGTCTGTTTTTGGTGTTTTCCAGTTGCGTCCTGAATTATATTGCTTTGGAACAATGTATGAGCTGATTAAGTTATAATGACTTCTTAGAGACCTCAGGTGCTGAAGGTGTGTTGTGGAAAGAGAGATTCTCCATGTTCTCTCAGCAAGCCTTAATTTCTGCCTTTCTTCATTAAGGTCACTACTGACCAGGGTTTAGAGTGTCTACTGGGTATTCTTTTGAACTGCTTTGGAGCAATTGTATCAAGAATGACTGACCTAGATTGTATGTAGTGATCGGTGTGGTCATTCACTTTAGACATGTTTGACGGTGGAGAAAGGAGGTTGTTGCTAATGGAAGTTAGCTCGGCTACTTTATTTTTCTAAAGTCTCTAGACCATTGTTTTGTTTTGCGAGGATGGCCTTGTCTAGTTAGTACACTATCCAAGATAAAGATGGAGATTTAGTAGTGGTCTGACCAGTCACAGGGTGATATGGATTCTAATTGTATGACATTTTCCTGGACGTTGATTAGATCAAGGGTGGAGCCTTTATTATGGGTTGGGCCATTGCAAGACTTGGTAAGGTTGAGGTCAGCAAGGAAGGATTTGAAGGTGTTGAGTAAGGGGTCATTTGGGTCGTTCCAGTGAATATTGAAATCACCAAGGAATATCTGGTAGGGGGTGGTCCGTGTTAGATGAGATATTCTCCATTAATTGTTCAATGAAAGGTAGGTTATTACCAGGTGGGTGATAAATCGTGTGGAGCTTGCATTACATCTTGTAATTGTCCCATATTTCGATCCCTAGGTATTCACAGGAGGACATCAGAGCAGTTTGTGAATGTTTTAAGGAGAGGATCGAGTGATAGATACATGCTATACCTCCTCCCGCTCTTTTAGATCTATCACATCTGATGATGCATTAGTTGGGAGGGACCAGAGTGTCCAGAATGGTTACGGAGGAGTCATTGAGTCAAGTTTCTGTTAAGATCAGGAGATCAAGGTGTTGTGCGAGTATGAGATCTGCGATGTCCGCTGCATGTTTTACCGCTGATCTGTAGTCAGGAAGCATGGACTTGATATGTGATTTAGTTACTACTGCCTCTTGGTTTGTTGGAGGGACATGTAGTAAGTTGTTTATTAATGGTTCTAAGGAGAGTGGGTTCTCTCAGTGAGTTGAAGGGAATAGTTTGGATGTTGGCCAGCGTGGGAAGAGAGTCATTTTGAGTGGTGTTGTATGATTGCAAAAGGGAGTGAATTTCATCAGAAGAAAGATGATCCGTAATCCTCTTGGGCCTGGAGTACGGATTGAGAAGGGGTCACGATCTTATGTGCAAGATGGGTGGGTTATTTATGTTCGGTTATTCAAGCAGTGAGTGGCGATCAATTGTGGGAAGATTAGATTGAATAGTGATTGGGGTTCTGGAAGTTCCAGCGATCAGGCTGGGATTCCAAAGCTTCTCAAGCTTCAGGGTTATGTGTCTAAGGTTCTGGAGGTCTCTCAACTAGTTGAAGCAAGCTTGTCCTCAAGGGAAGGACCTTCTACAGAACAACTGAATGTGTTGGATGGATTATTGAAGGTGGTTTGAAGAAGAAGGTTCGTGCATGATGAAGTGACTGTGATGTTTGGAAGGGGGTGTAAAAAGAGGATTCTAAAGGGTGTCATCAACGGGAATTTTAAGTTGATGGTCGGTCAATGCTGGTGGGATGGGGAAGTGGTGATCGAGTGGGGCGTTACTTGGATAACAGGTTTAGTACATTGAGTGAGTTTATTAGAAAGAGGTCTGTTGTTAGCCACACCATTAGCCGAGTTGATGTAGTTAATGATTCTCGAGCTATGGGCATTATTTCCAATATTCTTTTGAATTGAGGGAGGATGTAGGTCAGATAAGTGGGTTTCTAGAGAAGGGCAGGAGACATCCGAAAGACTGGATTAGACCCAGCAATGATGGTTCCAGCATTATAAGGAGGAGAGTGGTCTTGCCAAGGAGGCATACGAGTTGAGGTTTTAGATGAAACAGGTGTTAGAATCGTTACACGGGAGGGGAGGTGTTGATTTGGAGGGATGGTGGTGACATAGTTTGACACCGTGTTTGTAATCCTCAAGAAGATTTTGTCAAACCATTCACGATTATGGTCAGAAGATTGTATGAGAACATACCCATTGTTATATAGGGAGATGGATACTTCCACATTGAACTCAGGTAAGGGTATTATGGAAATTAGAATACTGTGAGGAGTTTTCTTAGAGATGTTAGTTCGGAGCATTGACGTTACGGTTCTCCTCCATTGGCATCTTCTGTATATTTTTGCTATGGTGTTACACTTTTTAAAGCATGTCTTCTCACGTGCCACTAATAGCCTGAAGGATTTATTAACAAAAAAAATTATGAATCACAGTTTCAGCCGACCAAGCTTTCCCTAGGAAACTGGGAGGGAAGTAGTTAGCTTACACTAAGGCATGGCACACAGTGTTTTACAGGTGGGCTCTGCAGTAGAGACTGTTAATCTGAAAGAGACTATTAGTTATAGATTCCTTACCTTAGAATTACCCCCAGGCGTCAGACTGGATCCGGATAAATTTTTTCGTAGAGGTACTCCTGCGCGTTGGTAGGTGGCGTTGGTCGACTCCGCTTTCGTCGGCGTCGTGATTGCCAGGATGACGTCGCGGTATCTACTTAGACGCCGCTTTCGCGCGCTGACGTCAGTTCTTTCTTTTTCCACGCCAGCCAGCGCAGATCCGGAGAGAGCGGTACCTCTGGTCACTTTTTGACTGCTATTTTTCGACTTTTGTCGACTTCTTTTCGAGTCGATTAGACTCCTGGTGCACGTAGGGATGTCCCGATCTCGGACGGGATTCAAGGCTTGTGAGTCCTGTCACAAATTGATGTCGGTTACGGACCCGCACCTCATGTGCCTTTGGTGTTTGGAGCGCGACCACGACCCGAAGTCGTGCTCCGACTGCCGGGCCATGAACCCGAAGTCTTTGCGGGAGCGGTCCCGAAAGCTTCTCGAGGCCTGGCAGTCTGCTCCGCAAGGCTCGAGGTCCCGGTCGAGAGGGAGGTCGCGGGACTGGTCGCGGAGCCATCACCACCACTCATCGTCGAAGTCTTCGGGTAAGTTGAGGCACAAAAAGAAGGCAAAGAAGCATCACTGCTCTTCGCGTTCTCCCCGTCAGTCGGCTGATGCGACGCAGGATGTGTATGGTGGTCGTCCTGTGGCTCCGCCTGCAGAGCCTATTGGGTCGGCTCCGAGCTTCTCTCCTTTTCCGGGAGCCGGAGCGACACCTGCCCAACTTTGTAGTTTTTACGAAGCCCTTCACTCGATCTTTGGGCAGCCCGACTCCGCCGGCGCGCCTTCGGGCCCCGCGGACTCGGCTGGGGGTTCTAGGCCTTCGAACCCGGCAGCTTCAACCCCGGCGCCGCAGGGCCCTCAGGGATCCAGGCCTGGATCCGGATCGGCGCCGGTCGACCTTTATGACACCTCCTCCAGCGTCGAATCCACCGACGGCACCTCCGCCACCTCCGACGCCGGTTGTGTCCCCAGCCGACCTCGGCCTCCACCATGACCTGGACACTGAGCCGGACCGATGTCGACCGACGCCTGATCCGGCGCCGAGCGGTACTTTTGTACCATTGTTCTATCCTGGCGTTCCTTTTCGCCCTGAGTGGCAGCCAGAAGAGGACGAGGAGGACTGGGAGGGGTCTGGTGACCCTTTAGCTGACCAGTTGAGTGAACCAGACTGGAGAGAGGAGTTGGGTGATGCCAGTGGTCTGGATACCTCACCAGACCCTGGTATGCTTTCTCCCTCTACCGTGGCTACGGAGGAGGGAGCCTCATACGCAGTGGTGTTGCATAGGGTGGCTGAGGCCTTGAACCTTGAGCTTCCTACAGTGGAGGTCAGGACCAACCTTCTGACCGAGGTGTTTCAGCTGGCAGCGGCCTCTTCGGAGGCCCTACTGCCGTTCAATGAGGCCCTTACTGACATCCTTCTGGGCACCTGGTCCAAGCCCAGCACAGGGGCTCCTGTGGATAGGATGATTGCCCGACGCCACCGCCCGGCCCCGGGCGACCCACGTTTCCTCTCCCAACACCCTACCCCTGAGAGCTTGGTGGTCCAAGCCTCTACTTCTAAGGGCGCATTCCCTACTGCTCCCCCAGATAGGGAATCCAAGAAGCTGGATCATCTTGGGAAGAAGATGTTTTCTTCTGCCAGCTTGGAACTGCGGGCGGTGAACACTGCATGTCTTTTGGGCCGTTATTCCCACTCTATGTGGGATACAGTTGCGCAGGTGCTGCCACAGTGTCCGGAGGAGGCCCGGGCCACTCTCTCCCGTGCAGTCGCTGAGGCAGGCAGAGATGCAGCGAAGTTCGCCATTAGGTGTGGGCTGGACACTACGCAGGATAATTTCAACGTCGGTTGCCCTGCGACGCGAGGCCTGGCTGAGGTCCACTGGCTTTTCGAGTGATGTCCAATCGACTCTTTTGGACATGCCCTTTGATGGCCGTCGCTTGTTTGGCGACAAAGCGGACAACACGCTTGAGCGCTTTAAGGATTCTAGGGCTATGGCCAGATCCTTGGGCCTCGCTACCACCTCTCACCCCGCGCAGTCTGCTTTTCGCCCCTTTCGTGGCTATGGAAGGGGTGCCACATCACATTCCGCCCAGAGCCACAGGCCTGCGCAAACTGTTCATCCTCTGCGCGGTCGGGGACGTGGGACCCAGCGTCGTGGGTCAGGGGGCCAGCGGGCGGGCCAGTCCACCAGCGTCCCCTCTGCAGCAGCCTCCAAACCCTCCTAGTCTGTCCTTTCAGGGCCACCAGTTGCCAGTGGGCGGCAGGATCCGCCATCACCTCCCCCACTTGCAAACCATCACATCGGGCAGGTGGGTTTTGCGGAGTACGAAGGGGCTACTCCCTCCCCTTCGAGACTACCCCTTCATCCATGCCACCTCAATCCCATCGCATGTCGGAGGATCACTTGGCCCTTCTCCATCAGGAAGTTACGGCTCTCTTGGCCAAGGGGGCTATCGAGCGAGTTTCTGCCCCAGAAGTAGGTCGTGGCTGTTATTCCCACTACTTTCTGGTGCCCAAGAAGGACATAGGCCTGCGTCCTATCTTGGATCTCAGGAACCTCAACCGCTTCCTCCGGAAGGAGAAGTTCAAAATGTTGACGTTGGCTCAGGTTCTGTCTGCCCGCCCTCGACCCTGGAGACTGGATGGTAACGTTGGACTTGCAGGACGCCTATTTCCACATCCCCGTCCTGCCAGCCCACAGGTGTTACCTACGGTTCACGGTAGGCCACGAGCACTTTCAGTTTACCGTGCTCCCCTTTGGCCTTACCAGCGCCCCTCGGGTGTTCACGAAAGTGATGGTGGTGGTCGCGGCTCATCTGCGCAGATGAGGGGTTCCAGTATTCCCCTATCTCGACGACAGGCTGTTGAAGGTGGGCTCGCCCCCAGGCTGTTGTTTCCCACCTCCAGACTACGGCGTACCTCCTGCATTCGCTGCGGTTCACTATCAACGTGCCGAAGTCACACCTGATTCCCTCTCAGAAGCTCCTTTTCATCGTAGCGGTTCTGGACACAGCGCAGTTTCGGCCCTATCCTCCCTAGCAGCGAGTCCGGGATATTCGGGCTATGATACCGATGTTTCAGCCTCTATCCCGGGTTTCGGTCAGAATGACTCTGAGGCTGCTGGGCCTCCTTGCCGCCTGCATCCTGGTGGTGGATCATGCCAGGTGGCATATGCGGGCTCTGCTGTGGTACTTGAAGTTCCAGTGGCCACAGCATCAGGGGAATCTTTCTGATTGCGTCCAAATCTCGGAGGGCACTGCACACCAATTGCAGTAGGGGCTAACGAACCAGGATTGGGTCACCAGCACATCCCTCTCCCTTCCCCAACCAGAGTTCACAGTGGTGACAGATGCATCACTTCTGGGGTGGGGCGGCCACATGGGATAGGCGGAGATCAGAGGCCTCTGGTCTCCGACGGGCTCCACATCACCCTTCTGGAGCTCCGGGCGATTCGTCTTGCACTAAAAGCATTCCTTCCCTCTGTCCGGGGAAGAGAGGTGCAAGTGTTCACGGACAACCCCACCGCCATGTGGTACTGCAACAAACAGGGCAGGGTGGGGTCGTGGACCCTATGTCAAGAGGCTCTCCGCCTTTGGACAAGGCTGGAACATCAGGGCATATCTCTGGTGGTTCAACACCTGGCAGGTTCTCTGAACGCCAGGGCGTTCAAACTCAGCCGCAGGTGCATGATGGATCACGAATGGGGTCTTCACTCAGAGGTGGTGCAAGGTCTCTTTCAGCAGTGGGGAGAGCCTTGGTTAGATCTATTCGCCACCGAAGAGAACATACAATATCAGCAGTTCTGCGCGTTGGAATTTCCAAGACGGCACTCGCTCGGCGACGCTTTTCGTCGCAAGTGGAGTTGCGGTCTTCTATACGCCTTTCCGCCTATACCACTTCTGCCCAGAGTGCTGAAGAAGATCAAGCGCGACCTGGCCCAAGTCATCCTTGTGGCTCTGAATTGGGCACGAAGAGTCTGGTATCCCGAGCTCTTACACATGGCCATCGATCCTCCGATCAGACTGCCTCTTCGGGAGGATCTTCTGTCGCAGCAGCAGGGGACGGTCCTCCACCTGAACCTGTCCAGCCTCCACCTCCTTGCGTGGAGATTGAGCGGCGACAGTTGACAGCTTTCGACCTTTCTCCCGAAGTCTGTAACGTTATCTTGGCAGCCAGGCGTCCCGCCACTAAAACGGTATACGCCTGTAGATGGAACAAATTTGTGGCATGGTGCACAGCAAAGGCTGTGGATCCCCTTTCTGCTCCTCTTTCTGAGGTTCTTTTGTTCCTCCTTTCTTTGGCCCAGCATGGCTCTGCTCTGGGCACACTTAAGGACTATCTATCGGCTATTTCAGCCTTTCTTCGGCTTCCTGATCAGCCTTCTCTTTTCAAGTCCGCTATTGTAAATAGATTCCTTAAGGGCATTACTCATCTCTTTCCTCCTATTCCTTTCGTAATGCCACAGTGGTACTTAAATCTGGTTTTGACTTTTCTTATTTGTGCTCCTTTCGAGCCGCTACATAATTGTCCTCTCAGACTCTTAACTTTAAAAACTGCTTTTCTGATTGCCATCACCTCTGCTCACAGGGTGAGTGAGCTTCAGGCTCTGTCTTCTAAGCCTCCTTTCCTTGCTGTTCATCCAGACAAGGTTGTCCTTAGAACTCGACCTTCTTTCCTTCCCAAAGTGGTTACCTCTTTCCACATTGGACAGACCATCACTTTTCCCACCATCTTCCCGCCCCTACATCCTTCAAAGGAGGAGGAGAGGATCCACCATCTGGATCGAAAACGTGCGCTATCTTTCTATCTGGATTGCACAAAACTATTCCGGGTGGATGACCAGCTCTTTGTTGGCTATGTGGGCTCCAAGAAAGGCCGGGCCGTGCAGAAACGGACCATCTCTCGGTGGGTCGTTCTTTGCATCAAAAGTTGTTACTCTTTGGCAAAGAAGGAACCTCCGGAAGACTGCGCGCCCATTCCACCAGGGCGACAGCAGCCACTACTGTTTGGGACGTGGAGTCCCCCCTCAGTGACATCTGCCAGGCAGCCACGTGGGCATCCCTGCACACGTTCACGAAACACTACTGCCTGGACAGCCAAGTCCGGAGAGACGGCTTCTTTGGCCGTTCAGTTCTCCAGGACTTTCTGGTGTGAACTTAGTTCGCAGACCCACCTCCGGGGTTGGTATTGCTGGGGTATCTATTCTAAGGTAAGGAATCTATAAATAATAGTCTCTTTCAGATGAACAAGTTACATACCTTCGGTAAAGATATATCTGTAAGAGACAGATAGATTCCTTACTGCCCCACCCATCCTTCCCGTTCTGCGAACTGACTTCTAGGGTAAGGGACTCCTTTCAGGGCCCTAGTTTTGTGCACCAGTGGTCAGTGTCTTGCATGCCTCTGCGCTTCTGGCGTGAAATGTCGTGTAAAGAACGGACGTCAGCGCCGAGGGCGGTGTCTAAGTAGATACTGCGACATCATCCCGGTGATCACGACGCCGACGACGAACGCGGAGGAGACCGACGCCACCTACCGACGCGCAGGGGTACTGCTACGAAAAAAAAATTCCGGATCCAGTCTGACGCCTTGGGGTAATTCTAAGGTAAGGAATCTGTAACTAATATATGTCTCTTACAGATATATTGTTACCGAAGGTAAGTAACTTGTTCGTTACAACCAACTTAAAGGAACATTCAGGTGTTCGAGACTGAGGTCATGAGAAAGGAAGAAGAAGGCCTTCAGTGGTAACAAGAATGTAATTATTTTTGGATTTGCAACCTAATCAACACTTCCTCAATCTGAAAGAGACACGTTAGTGACAGATTCCTTACCTTAGAATATCCCCAGGCGTCAGGCTGGATCCGGAAAGTTTTTGCGTAGCAGTACCCTTGCGCGTCGGTAGGCGGCGTCGTGCGGCTCCGCGTCCGTCGTCGTGATCGCCGGGATGAAGTCGCGGGCAGTACTTAGACGCCGCCCCTGCGCGCTGACGTCAGTTCTTCTTTTTCCGCGCCAGTAAGCGCAGATCGGGAAGAGCAGTGCCCTAGTCACTTTTTGACTACTTTTTGTGAATTTTTCACTGTTTTCTTCTACGAGTCTTCACGACTCCTAAGGTGTCGTAGGGATGCCCGGCTTTAAGCCCTGCGAGGTCTGTGCCCGCATGATGTCCATCACGGACCCGCATCTCGAGTGTCTCTTTTGTCTCGGCCGAGACCACGACACAAAGTCGTGCCCTGACTGCCGGAAACTTCATCCGAAGGCTTTGCGAGAGCGGTCTCGAAAGCTGCTCGAGGTCCGGCAGTCGGCTCCGCGCCGCACCAAGCCCCGGTCACGGGAGAGGTCAAGGGGCCGGTCGCGGAGCCCCCATTGTTCGTCGGAATCCAAGTCTTCGCGCTCCTCCGGTAAGTCGAAGCACAAGAAGTCTAAGCGGCGTCATCGCTCTAAGACTTCGCCTCGCCGGTCTCGCGACTCGGCTGAGGCCCCTGTCGGCACCGTCCCCGCGGCCCCGGACGTGCCTGTCGAGTCAGCCCCGCATTACCCGTCCTTCCCGGGTTCGGGGGCGGCTCCGGCCCAAGTACAGGAGTTCCTGTCGGCCATGGCCCGCCTCTTCGGGCCTCAAGGTCCCTCCGGTGCGCCTTCGGGCCCCGCGGGCCCTGATGGGGTTGCTCCGGCGTTGCCGTCGACTCCGGTCCCGGCGTCGCCTGTCCCAGCAGCCTTCATCCCGGCCTCGGCTCCGGCCCCGGCCTCGATCCCGGCTCCGGTGGTGCCGCAACCCCCATCGACGCCGGTTGACCTAACCACGCCTCCGCCGACGCCGATGTCCCCGGTGCCGTTCCTGACGCCGTCCGGGGCTCCGGACGGCGTCGTTCCCCGGTTCTCTCCGGCTCCGGACATGGAGCCGGACCGACGTCGCCCGACGCCGGTTCCGGCGCCGATGAGACCTTGGGTCCCTAATGTCCCTCCTCCTCCATATTATGAACCTGAGGAGGACCAGGAGAGCTGGGAGGGGTCTGAGGACCCTCTCACACAACAGTGCGAGATTGACCCGGACTGGGTTGAGGAACTTGGGGATGCCAGTGGTCTAGACACCTCCCCTGACTCTGGCATGCTGTCTCCTCCCGTGGCTACGGAGGAGGGGGCTAATTTTGCAACGGTGTTGCGTAGAGCTGCTGGAGCCTTGAATCTCCAGTTGCCTACTGTGGCCGTCAGGACTAACCTCCTGACAGAAGTGCTTCAGCCGGCGGCCTCCTCTTCGGAGACTGTGCTGCCGTTCAATGATGCACTCACTGACGTTCTTTTGGGTGCCTGGTCCAAGCCCACCACAGGGGCTCCTGTGGATAGGAACGTGGCCCGACGCCATCGCCCTGCTCCGGGCGACCCCCTGTTTCTCTCCCAACACCCCACCCCTGAGAGCTTGGTTGTCCAAGCCTCTGCCTCCCAAACCGCCTTCCCTACCGCCCCTCCGGATAGGGAATCCAAGCGCCTGGACCACTTTGGGAAGAAGGCTTTCTCTTCCTCCAGTGCTGGCTTGCGGTCCGTCAACACCGCTTGCCTCTTGGGCCGATATACCCACTCCCTGTGGGATTCGGTGGCGACTGTTTTGCCGCAGTGTTCTGAGGAGGTCCAGACACTGCTTACCCGCGCCATTGCGGAAGGGCGAGATGCGGCTAAATACACCATACGTTGTGGCCTTGATACCGCCGACTCGCTGGGCAGATCGCTTGCAACGACGGTGGCGCTGCGTCGCCACGCCTGGCTGAGGACCACTGGTTTTTCGGGTGATGTCCAGAATACCCTCATGGACATGCCCTTTGATGGAGTCGGTCTTTTCGGTTCAAAAGCAGACCATGCGCTGGAGCGTTTCAAGGACTCGCGGGCTTCTGCCAAGTCCCTGGGCCTTGCTGTTGTGCGCCCTCCGCTCTCATCTGCTTTTCGCCCCTTTCGTGGCCACGGAAGGGGCGCCCAGTCACGTCAGCAGCCCGGACAACGGCCCGCGCAGCAAGCGCCTTCGCGTGGCCGAGGACGTGGATACCGCCGTGGCGGTTCGGGCAACCAGCGTGCGGGTCAGGCCACCACCTCCAACCCGTCCGCGGTCTCCAAGCCCTCCTAGTCCCTCCTTTCAGGTGCACGGCACGCCAGTAGGGGGCAGGGTCCGCCATCACCTTCACCACTGGCGTCCCATCACCTCGGACAGGTGGGTCTTGGACATTGTCCGAAGGGGCTACTCCCTCCCCTTCGAGACCACCCCCCCAGCCATGCCACCTCAATTCCACCGCATGTCAGGGGATCACTTGGTGCTTCTGCAGAAGGAAGTCACGGCCCTCTTGGCCAAGAGGGCCATCGAGCATGTTCCGACCCCAGAAGTAGGACGTGGTTGCTACTCCCACTACTTTCTGGTGCCCAAAAAGGACAAGGAGGACATGCGTCCTATCTTGGACCTCCGGAACGTCAATCGCTTCCTCCGGAAGGAGAAGTTCAAGATGCTCACCCTAGCTCAGGTCTTGACTGCCCTCGACCCTGGAGACTGGTTGGTAGCGTTGGACTTGCAGGACACTTATTTCCACATCCCCGTCCTGCCGGCCCACCGGCGTTACCTACGGTTCACGGTAGGCCTCGAGCATTTTCAGTTCACCGTGCTACCCTTTGGCCTTACCAGTGCCCCTCGGGTGTTCACGAAAGTGATGGCGGTGGTCGCAGCTCATCTGCGCCGAGCTGGGGTTTCAGTCTTCCCCTACCTCGACGACTGGCTGCTGAAGGCGGGCTCGTCCCAGGCAGTCGTCTCCCACCTCCAGACTACGGCCGAACTCCTGCACTCGCTGGGGTTCTCCATCAATGTGCCGAAGTCGCATCTGATTCCTTCTCCACAGCTCCTTTTCATCGGAGCAGTTCTGGACACGACGCAGTTTCGGGCCTATCCTCCCGAACGGCGAGTCCGGGATATTCAGGCTATGAATCCGATTTTTCAGCCTTTATCCTGGGTTTCGGTATGGATGACCCTGAGGCTGCTGGGCCTCATGGCCTCCTGCATCCTGCTGGTCAATCATGCCAGATGGCATATGCGGGCTCTGCAGTGGGACCTGAAGTTCCAGTGGGCGCAGCACCAGGGCAACCTGTCCGATCACGTCCAGATCTCGGAGGGGACTGCAAAACAGTTGCAGTGGTGGCTCACGGACCGGCAATGGGTCATGGGCAGATCCCTCTCCCTTCCCCAGCCAGAGCACACAGTTGTGACGGACGCGTCCCTTCTGGGATGGGGCGGTCACATGGGAGAGGCGGAGATCAGAGGCCTCTGGTCTCCGGCGGAGTCCCGGCTCCATATCAACCTTCTGGAGCTCCGGGCGATCCGGCTTGCACTCAAGGCATTCCTTCCCTCTGTCAAAGGGAAGGTTGTGCAGGTGTTCACAGACAACACCACCGCCATGTGGTACTGCAACAAACAGGGCGGGGTGGGGTCGTGGACCCTCTGTCAGGAGGCTCTGCGTCTCTGGACATGGCTGGAACATCAGGGCATGTTCCTGATGGTTCAACACCTGGCAGGTTCCCTGAACGCCAGGGCGGACGAACTCAGCAGCAGGTGCATGATGGATCACGAATGGCGTCTTCACTCGGAAGTGGCGCAAGGACTCTTTCTACAATGGGGAGAGCCTTGGTTAGATCTATTCGCCACCGAAGAGAACGCGCAATGTCATCAGTTCTGCGCGTTGGAATTTCCAAGGCGGCACTCGCTCGGCGACGCTTTTCGTCGCGAGTGGAGTTGCGGTCTGTTGTACGCCTTTCCGCCTACACCACTTCTACCCAGAGTGTTGAAGAAGATTCGGCACGACCGGGCCCAAGTCATCCTTGTGGCTCCGGACTGGGCTCGAAGAGTTTGGTATCCCGAGCTACTCAGTATGAGCGTAGATCCCCCGATCCGTCTGCCTCTTCGGGAGGATCTTCTGTCGCAGCAGCAGGGGACGGTCCTCCACCCGAACCTGTCCAGCCTCCACCTGCTTGCGTGGAGATTGAGCGGCGGCAGTTGATTCCTTTCGACTTGCCTCCCGAAGTTTGTGATGTGATTCTGGCAGCCAGGCGTCCCTCCACTAAGGTGGTATACGCCTGCAGGTGGAACAAATTTGTGGCATGGTGCACAGCAAAGGCTGTGAACCCCCTTTCTGCCCCTCTTTCTGAGGTCCTTCTGTTCCTTCTTTCTCTGGCCCAACAGGGTTCTCCCCTGGGTACCATCAAGCGTTATCTCTGTGCTATCTCGGCCTTCCTCAGGCTCCCTGATCAGCCCTCCCTTTTCAAGTCCCTTGTTGTTAACAGGTTCTTAAAAGGCATTACACACCTCTTCCCTCCTGTTCCGTTTGTGATGCCTCAGTTGGACTTGAACTTGGTTCTTACCTTTTTAATGTGCGCTCCCTTTGAGCCTCTACATAACTGTCCTCTTCGTCTTCTAACTCTGAAGACAGCCTTTCTGGTGGCCATCACCTCCGCTCGGCGGGTGAGTGAGCTCCAGGCTCTATCATGCAAACCTCCCTTTCTGTCTGTCCATCCAGACAAGGTTGTTCTTAGGACGCGTCCGTCCTTCTTGCCAAAGGTGGTTACTGCCTTCCACATTGGGCAGACCATCACTTTGCCTACCTTCTTTCCGTCTCCTTCCAGAGAGGAAGAGAGGCTCCACCGTCTGGACCCAAAACGTGTGCTCTCCTTCTATATCGACCGCACCAAACACTTCCGGGTGGATGACCAGCTCTTTGTTGGCTACGTGGGCGCCAAAAAAGGTCGGGCGGTGCACAAACGAACCATCTCCCGCTGGGTTACCTTGTGCATCAAGGCCTGCTATTCTTTGGCTAAGAAGGAGCCTCCTGTTGGGCTCCGTGCCCATTCCACCAGGGCAACGGCTGCTACCACGGCTTTAGGCCGCGGTGTTCCGCTGCAGGATATATGTCAGGCAGCTACGTGGGCCTCGCTGCACACGTTTACAAAGCATTACTGCCTTGACAGTCAGGTCCGGAGGGACGGCTTCTTTGGCCGTTCTGTCCTCCGGGACTTCCTTGTCTGATCTTTGTTCGCAGACCCACCACCGGGGTTGGTATTGCTGGGGTATCTATTCTAAGGTAAGGAATCTGTCACTAACGTGTCTCTTTCAGATGCACAAGTTACTAACTTGTGTAACGATATATCTGTAAGAGACAGTAGTTAGTGACAGATTCCTTACCGCCCCACCCATCCTCCCCGTTCTGCGAACTGATTTCTAGGGTTAAGGACATCCCTTTCAGGGCCCTAGTATTTTTCAGACACCTATGTCAGCTTCTTGCATGGCTCTGCGTTCCTGGCGCGGAAAGTCGTGTACAGAACTGACGTCAGCGCGCAGGGGCGGCGTCTAAGTACTGCCCGCGACGTCATCCCGGCGATCACGACGCCGACGACGGACGCGGAGCCGCACGACGCCGCCTACCGACGCGCAAGGGTACTGCTACGCAAAAACTTTCCGGATCCAGCCTGACGCCTGGGGATATTCTAAGGTAAGGAATCTGTCACTAACTACTGTCTCTTACAGATATATCGTTACACAAGTTAGTAACTTGTGCTTTAGGGAGACAAGATGCGAAAGAGAGGATCAAAACATCAGATACAGGCATTTTCTTTAGCCAATAATTAGCACAGGTAGAAAACCATGGCTGAATCGAGTTACAGTTATGTTAATAAGATTGTTATTTCACAACTAAAGGAATGCGTTTTCCTGAACAGCTCATGCTGATAACTGAATCGCAGGTAGACTTTCCACCTGTGGCAAATAAGGAGGCCTGAAGCACAGGGAAAGAGTGATTTTTCCCAAGTGAGCTCAATTTGGGCAAAAGGGTAAGTCCGATGTACGACACAGTTCTTATGTCCTTATACTGGCTGCAACCTAGCCATTGCACCACATCTTTATCTGTATAAATCCTTTGCTATGCCTTGACTATACTTTCAGCATGCATTCACAAATCTAATTACCGTCATTTGCGTTCATGTAGCCCTTTTCCCTCTCGATACCCTGCAGAGGTCCTGTGTGCAATCTTCGTTTCCTAAACTCGCATCTTTACAAACTCTAAATTTGCTCAGTCTTTCCGCTTTTCATCTTCACCCTGTCCACTTGCTCACCCTGTCCTCTTGCTCGCCCCCACCACTTTTCTACCCTAATCAGGATAGGCTTGGAAGGTACTGGAAAATGCATTGTTCTGCATAAATTATTAATCTCATCTGTCTGTTTTCATACAAATGCCCATAATTTACATGAATATGTAACCAGTGCTCAAGGATACACAGAAGGGTTTAGCCCTAAGATTGCTCCCTTTTGACTTTCTTGCAGATTAGAAGACATTGCTTCCAACAATATAAAGCTATTTTCATCATTTTAACATTACATTTAATGCTTGGAGATGATCACTTGCTTTCCTGATCACTTGCATAGTTTTTGTTAAATGAGTACTTCCATGATAGGCAACTCGGAGTTTGCAATTTAGTTCTAAACTGGGCATATAGGGGCAGAATTAAAATGGTGGAGGAGTGAGATGCACCCGCTGCCTCCGACAAATGAAGCAAAACTGTCGAATGGCTCACCCTAATAGTCAATGGAATCATGGAGGGCAACAAGACGTGGCTTGCGTGGCTAAGGCACCAGAATGACAACAGATTTCATAGTACATGGCAGCAGTCACGCAGTGCCAATCCCGCAGCCAAATCAAGGCGATGGCTGACGGTATGAGACGAGAGTTGTATGAAGATAGTGCTGGTCTGGACTCAGAGAGGAGAATACTGACAGCACAGCCCTGAGAACAAGCAGCTGATCTCTGACTCAGGCAGAGAGGGGCCACAGCCGCAGAAGCCTGTGAGGCTGAGGGGGTTAACCCCCAACGAAGGTTCAGAAAAAGAGCCAAGACGACATGGGTTTACCACAGCACTTGTGATTGACATCACTGACATATGGCAGGCAGGCCCCACATAAGCACACAGAGACAGGAGTGTGGCTCCACAGCAGGAAGGCCACACGCTCAAAGAAAGGACCTGGGAGAAAAGGGGCCTGCACAGTTGCAGCTGCATCATGGGAGGTTGGCGATTAAAGCAGAGAAAGCAGTGCCAGGGGGCTATCCGAGACCATGGGAGAAGGGGAGATGGAGGGAACAGAGAAAGAGCCACGAAAAACCAAGAGCTACTCATCACACAAAATATGTTTTGTGGGGGTGGCAGTCCCCTCAACACCTGGTACTGTGACCATTGATGGCCTTCCTTCCCATTCCAGGCTACACCGTCCAGATGAAACAGCCTTCTCAACGTCCTCATCTGTGTCAATGACTTTACACAAAAAGACGATATAATGACATAAGCCTAGAACTGGGGTCACTCGCTTTCGAGGACAGTAAGATTTTGTTCTTCTAAGACATGCCAGTAGTCAACTTATAGAAAAAGAGGGCTTTTTGCTCAGTCACAGATTTTTTCAGGGACACATGAATTTGATACAAATGGTGACACCAGTTCCAGATTGTTTTCCAATGGGTAGAACAAACTCAGCAGATGAGGTCCCTTACTAAGGCTTGGTATGTCCTAGATAGTGGGCAGAACAATAATCCCAACATGCTGGAATGAGACCAGACTGGAAGATGGACTTGAGAGAATATAAACTCAACACAAAGGAGATTGTGCAAGAAGGACCGAAAGCCAAACCACACTCAAAATGCACCTTGCAGGAGAAAACTGAGCTGGATCCTTCATGGACTTTTAATGAATGGCCATAGTTAGGGAGTCAGTGATTACAAAGAAAGGGACTGGATGGTCCCGAAGTTAAGTTGGGGGATTAGGGTTGACTTGGATCGAGGAGCTCCAATTTTAGACCGTAGAGGTAAGGTCCAAAGATCTCATTGGGGTGGGAAGGAGTGTGAATATGAGTTAGTCTGGTTAACAAGTTTTTTTCAAGGTTTCTGATCCACTCAAGCTACATATCAGTTGCAAATGCCAACTCATTATTCACCAGCAACATCAAAGAGCAGTTGACTCAATGGGTCACCGGAGGAACCAAAAACAGCGAGCATCTTACCATAGATACACAGGTTCATGAAAATTGTTAACCTCAACCTGAGGATCCTCAATGCTCCTTCCAAAAGACCCTCAACTCTATCCCTACTCCACGAGGCGAAATGTGGAATTGGGCTGATCCAGGAGAACCATTTATTGGAACGAGACATCTATATGAATCCTGAGGCAATGTCTATCCAATCACATAAAGAAGGCTGGACTAGCTATGCTGTTCTCAAACCCCTATAACGGGTAGCACTGGAAACATCTCTGGAAGAAAAAGTAAAAGTACTGGCATTACTTATCTTTCTAGGGACATTCTCCTTCACACTAGCTAATGTACATTCATCTAATGATAACCAAGAAATATTCTTAACCCACGTCATTTCCGGGGTCCTCCATTTTCCAGACATAGAGGTGATAATTTGGACAACTTGGCGATGGACAGTTTCCTCAATCGATCTGCCTCTATAGTAGGTCATTCAGGTGCAATCTCAATAGCGGGAGAGACAGTGACTGAGCAATGTGGGGCTGATTGATAGCTGGAGAGCCAAACACCCCAATGTGAAATATATTACTCCGCTGCGACTACAGCATGTGCAAGACTTGATCCCTTTTTGGTACTTCCTGCCCCCACTCCGGAGAATAGAATTCGAGGCAGAAATTGGCCCCATCTCACTCTCAGATCCTGGGCCATAACCATAAGTATCACTCTCCCAAAAAGACACAACCCCAAAAGAAATATGGACACTCGTGATGCACTTACATGTTCTTCACAACTCCACAAAAAGAAATACAGGAAGTGATCACTCAATACCTGAGACACAATGACAATGGTGAGAATTAGAGACCTAATGAGACGGTTTATAAACAGTAGTGACAGTGTTTTCTATTTTCATCTCTGCTAAATGTAATAAAATTAGAAAGGAGAAAAAAGACAACCTAAACTTTCAGTTGAAAGAATTAGAAGCAATAGTCAGTATAGCTTTATTTCGATATAAATATCATAAAAGCGTAAAACAGTGCATCAATACCATAAAAATATTGGCTAAAAGTGGTAGGAACACAATAACAATCGAAACATAGCTATATACTCCTAAAAGCATCTCATTACAAGCTAAAATAGTGCATTAAAAAGATTAAAACATAAAAACAGACAATGCATATTGATCCATAGGACTGAGAATTTAAAACACCAGTAGAATAGCCCTTCAAACTACTTTACATGCCAAAAGGAAATCAGGATCTTAAACGGGCTAAGCTTTGTAAGGCCTTATATCTAATCTTCCAGGCGCAGCCCAGGAATTTTGCGATGCCACAGACAAAGAGTGTTCTTGAATCCGATTTTAGTATGCGTAAAGCCACTTGGTTGTCCAGGGTGCCAAGTTGTTTGCAAATAGGCACAAGCCACCTGGACCTTGCTGTGGCATACCCTGGGCAAACGAACATCAAGTGTGCGACACTCTCCTTTGTGGACCCACAAGAAGGGCACTCTTCGGTCGTTTGGTATGGGGGACACCACTTTGCAGTGAATGCCCGGACTGGAAGTGTGCCAAACCTGAATTGCATGAATAGTGCCTGGACTACGTCCAAGTAGGGTTCGAGGCCGCTAGTGTGTTTGAACTGGAAAAATTCTTCAGTAAGTCTGCCCATGTTAGGGTTACTAAAATCTCTGGCATCTACCCAGTCCCAATAGATCCTTTTAAGATCGGATTTACTCGGTGGGGTTTGGGCGTCCCATAAGTCCTTAAGGCCAAGTGATGTCATTAGGGCCCTAAGGTTAGAGATCCAATTGATGCCCTTATTGACATCCAGGCGGAGTACTGCCGCAAAGGCTTCCGCGTAGTTAGAAAGCTCTGGGGTGTTCCTAAGGCGGGCCCAGTAGAGTAACGGGCGGAGCTTTGCCTGGTCCTTAAAGTGACGCCTGCCCAAGTCGTGTAACAGTGGGGTTAGAGGGGTACCCTGGGGCAACATAGTCAGTTCCCTAAGGAACTTGTGTTCAGATCTACAGATTTTGTCCAAATTGTCGAAACCCCAAAGCTCGGCACCGTACATAGCCGAGCTCACTACCTTTGCTCCGTACACAATAAGCGCCGGGACAACGGGTCTCGTAAATGAGGAGCGATGTTCTCTACTTAGTGTCCCGGCAGCGCGTTTGTGGTTCAGGAGCATTTTATTGAGATGGGGTCTCCAACGCATATTGTCTGAGAGCCGTACCCCCAGGTAATCAAACATGGTGACTCTCTCTAGGGGTGACCCGTCTAATAGGATATTGTTTTTGAACGATTTGTGGGGCTTGCAGGTCATGAATTTTGTTTTCGATGTATTAATAGCGAGCCCCGCTTGTCGCAAAAGGTTTGAAACCTGTTCAGGAGTTTTTGGAGTCCTATCGGGGTCTTGGAAATCAACAGTGTGTCGTCAGCAAACAGGAGAGTGGGCACCTTGCTGCCAGCCAGGGCCGGGGCATCAGATGGTACTTCTTGTAAGAAGCTGACCACCCCATTCATATACAAGGAGAACAGGGTGGGTGCCATCACACAGCCCTGGCGAACTCCCCTGTTTACTGCGATCTTTTCAGTAAGCTGCCCCTGGGACCCCCATCGTACCTGGGCGTAATTACCCTCGTGAAGCCTCACTAATAGGTTAAGAATCATTGGGGGCATGCCCATGCCTTGCAGTGTTTCCCACAGCCTATTCCTGGGAACCAGGTCAAAGGCAGTCCTTAAGTCAATAAAAGCGAGATAAAGACTGCCTTTGCCTAAGACTACCACCTTCCAATATAACAGAAACAGTCTAAAGACCTGGTCCATCGTGCCAGTATTGGCTCGGAACCCCGCCTGGAGGTGGGAGAGAATGTCCTTCTCCTCAGCCCAGGATTGAATTCTTTGTAGAATGACCCTGCCAACTAACTTCTGCATGCTATCAATAAGACTAATTGGTCTATAATTCGAGGGTGCCACTCTATCCCCCTTCTTAAAGATTGGAACAACCTCCGCACCCTTCCATGACTCTGGGACTGGGCATCCTCTTACGATAGAGTTGATAAGGAGGAGGACGTATTCAGCCCATTTATCCTGGTCAGCCAAGAACAGGTCACCGGGGAGACCATCTGGGCCCGGAGCCTTCGCGGGCACTTGCCTGTTTATGGCAGATGAAACTTCCACCAGGGTAAAAGTGTCACCAGCAGGGTCCTCAGAGTGGAGTGATAGGAAGCCGTGGTGTCCATCCATGCCTACATCGCATGGCCCAGAATACAGTGTACTGAAGTGATCGAACCAAGACTGCGACGGAATGTGATTAGCGAGCTGGTCTGTTTCACCCTTACTTGTCCGTCTGATCAAGGTCCAGAAAAGTTTGGTGTCCCTTGCTAAGGTCGCGTTTTTGAGGTCTTGCCATCTGATCTCGTCCCAATCTACCTTTGCTTGGCTCTGAGCATCTTTATATGCTCTCCTTGAGAGTCTAATGGCTGTGCTGTTCTTTGTCCTTATGGCCGCTGCCAGGGCCCTCTTCTTGAGTCTACAGTCCTTGTTAAACCAGGAGTGCGCACTCCTTAGATGTGTTACAGACTTGGTAGGTCTGGTAGGGGCTAAAAAGTGGGTGCTGATTTGATCAATAGTATACGAATGGATAAAAAGAGCCATAGAAGGATCCGCTTCTGATTCTTCCCGTAGCTCATTAATACTCTTATGCAATACCTGTTTAATAGCATCCAATTTTGCAGGCTGTAGGACTACCTTGGGCCATTTGAGAGCTCTTCTAGTATTGGAAGGGATCACCTCTTTGGTCATAAACTCGATCTGCTGGGGCAATGTAGAGCTAGGAGTAACCCAAAGAGACCTTAGTGTCATACACAAGGGGTTGTGGTCACTGTCAAGTGTGTTCCCCACCACCATATCTAAGACGTGGCTCCACAACCTAACGTCCACTAGAATGTAATCAATACGTGTTGGGCAGGTTACTCTATTATAAGTGGGAGCTCCCTGGAGGTCTGACTTAGTCCTCCCGTTTACTGCCCTTATGCCATATTCCATGGTGAGAGCGTTCAATTGGATGGCCAATTGAGACCATCTTTTGACCGGGGAATGGATAGTTGCGGAATACCCCATTGGCTGTCTTCCTCCTCACAACCTGTTATGTCCTCTACACAGAGCGGCTCAAATGTGCTGTTAAAGTCACCTGCGACCAACACTCTAGATTGAGACCGACAGCCAGTTAGGTCGTGTTCGAGTTGTGTAACAAAGGGGAAGATTTACCCCCAACTGTACCCCTTATATATACATTAAATAGGTCCAGCATGATCCCCCCACTAGGGCCCTTGAATGTGAGCCTCAAGATATCTGGGCTCTAGGCTTGATGAAAGAAAACTCTACAATTCAGGGCAATTTTAACCCATACAATAACACCTCCAGAAGGGCGGCCCTTCCCTGAAGTGGTTGCTGGGATGCAATAGCAACTGTAACCTGTTTTATATAGGGGTGCTAAGCTCCAGGTTTCCTGGAAGGCGCAGATATCGTAGGCCTCCACAAGATCATTCCAGTGTGGGAGCGATAATTTGCTACTGAGACCTGCGACATTCCAGGAAATAATCTTTAATTGGGAATGGGCTAAGTCCATGATTTTACTATGATAGGCTCATGAACGGGGATTTGATCGACACTAGAAATGTGGTCAGTATACGAACAGTCGACCTGTGTTGGCTGAACTCCCAAAGTCATGTTGGATAGTCAATCATTGGATTCTAATGACGTCCGGCCGCTTTGATTCCCTGCCGTTGATGTATCTGTTAAATTTGGTGTTGGTAATGCTACCGGATGACGCCTAAGCTGTATTGAGGAGAAGTCAGGGGCGCAATTGCGAAACTCAAGCAGGAGGAGATTTGCCGCCAGGTCTGTACTGGACAGGGTAAGCTCAATACAGTCCAGGGGCATAATGTGAGTCGTACGCCTCCTAGCCCTGATAATGTCCTCCCGAATGAGCGAACGACAGCCCCTGACGTGACGGATCCAATGAATAGACTTGTTGATTAGTGAATCCTCACTTTCGTAGCCTGACCCAATCTTCAATTTCGGCACATTGACCATGAAGACCTTTTGTGCTTCTTGGGTCGAGGTTTGCATAAAGTGATTCAACCCAGATGAAGTAGGAGTAGGGCAAGATATTGTTGAAGCGTTAGAAGAGCTGTTACCTTGGGGCTGAGCGTGCAAAGGGGCTGGGTTCCAAGGGCGGGGCTTGGTTGTTATAAACGTTTCTTTCCTAAGAGGTAAGGGTATTCCCTGTTGTGTTTTTGGAGCCCGTACATGCGGCCTATCGCCTGCATGAATTCCGCCATCCCGAATAGGGAGATGGGTTCGCTGGCCATGGTGGGACTGATCAGCCCCTAGGCATGGGAACTCCCTCTGGTCAGGCAAGATTTCATTCGAGGTCAAGTATTTTACCGTTTCGGTGAGCTCGTCGATCTTGGTTCTCATGACACCAATGTCCTCTCTAAGAGAAGAAATAAGCAGGAAAAGGTCTGTCAGTGAATGGGCCTCCTCAACACTACCCCCTGTTTGGGTTGAAGGAAGGGAAGATACAGTCTGATCCCCTGGGGTGTCCATGAGACCTTCCAGGGGCGCAAACCTATTTGAACAAGTGATAGAGGGGCCTGATCTATTGCTATGACAAGGCGTGATTAAAAGTTGTGAAGTTGTGGCCTGAGTAGGGCTGTCTAGCGGTTGTGACCCAATCGATTTCCGCAGGCTATCGCTAGGGGAATTAGATGTATCTTTCCTCATCCGTTTTTTGAACATTGTAGGGATAGAGGGTGCATTTTTTTGGGCTGATATGTGAGCGGTTGGGTTAGGTGTAGGTGGATCTGAACTTATGATGTCTTCGCACTCGTGAATAAGGACATCTATTCTATCCATTACACAGTTGTTAGGGGCACTTTTATGTGTCCTCTTGACTTTCTTCCCCCTCCCTACCCCCGCGCGCGCACCAATACTCAACCCCCCTCCCTCCATTAGTTTCCTTTTACCCATTATGTGCCCCAAATGGGTATGAGAGATATTACACCACTAACTGTAAAATAAGATAGAGTCTTTACAGTAAACACACTGCACAGAATTAAATGTTCAAAAAGTTGAAATGGCCCTCAGACAAGCCCGGGGCTCGCTCCACGCAAGGCAAACAGTGTGGGTCGCGTCCATCAGATGGATAAAGGAGGGGTGGCCCAGCCCTGCCTCTTCCTGACGATGACGGGCGCAGGACGGGCCCGCCCTTGGCCCGGGCTTCGCCCGCGCCACGGGAGAATCAACAGCGCTTTATGCGCAGGATGGACCAAGCGCCTCCCCCTCGTCAAGAGTCAACAGCTGCGAGTAGCGCTGTGCACCCTGGCCACGATAGTGCGCTGCACAAGAAGGTAAGACCTGGGGTGGAGTTGCAGCGAGATTCCCTTGGCGGCAGCAGGAGACAACAGGCAAGGAAGAAGGTGGTGCGTGATGCAAGCGCTTGCCAGCGCGTCCCGCGCCGCGGGAGAATCAACAGCGCTTTATGCGCAGGATGGACCAAGCGCCTCCCCCTCGTCAAGAGTCAACAGCTGCGAGTGGCGCTGTGCACCCTGGCCACGATAGTGCGCTGCACAAGAAGGTTGAAGGTAAGACCTGGGGTGGAGTTGCAGCGAGATTCCCTTGGAGGCAGCAGGAGACAGCAGGCAAGGAAGAAGATGGTGCGTGATGCAAGCGCTTGCCAGCGCGTCCCGCGAGAATCAACAGCGCTTTATGCGCAGGATGGACCAAGCGCCTCCCCCTCGTCAAGAGTCAACAGCTGCGAGTGGCGCTGTGCACCCTTGCCACGATAGTGCGCTGCACAAGAAGGTTGAAGGTAAGACCTAGGGTGGAGTTGCAGCGAGATTCCCTTGGAGGCAGCAGGAGACAACAGGCAAGGAAGAAGGTGGTGCGTGATGCAAGCGCTTCCCAGAAATACAGGAAGTGATCACTCTATACCTGAGACACAATGACAATGGTGAGAATTAATTAGAGACCTAATGAGATGGTTTATAAACAGTAGTGACAGTGTTTTCTATTTTCATCTCTGCTAAATGTAATAAAATTAGAAAGGAGAAAAAAGACAACCTAAACTTCCAGTTGAAAGAATTAGAAGCAATACATAAATGAACAGGCTCAGTGAAAATGGGTCGGTGAGGAGTTTGCAGTTAGATGAAGTATCCAATAGAAAGAGCTTTACCGAAGGTAAGTTACTTGTTCTTCTGATGGATACTTCTAACCACAGATTCCTCCCCCTATGAATAGATACCACAGCAGTACCTCCTCAGGTAGAGGGTCTGTGAACTGGCTCAGACCAAAAAGTCCTGCAGGCCGGAGTCGGAAGCAATATGCCCATCTTGATGACTTTACTGTCTAGGCAGTAGTGCTTCGTGGACGTGTGTACAGACACTCATTTAGCCACCTGGCGACTCGCCAGAACAGGATCTCCATGTGCCAATGCTTTAGTAGCAGGTTTGGCTCTGGTGGACTGAGCTGTAGGCCTTCTACAGACTGCTTCTTGGCCAATGCGTAGCAGATCTTGATGCAGAGTATGACATCAGTCCTCTGTGAGGAATGTGTGATTAGACAGAGTATTCATCAGAAAGAGCATTACCAAAGGTAAGTAGTTAGTTGTCTTAGCTGAGGAAGGGATTTCCTAACTGATTCTGTGCCTGAGGACTGTATCTCAGTCATACCAAAGCCAGGGAAGAAAAACTCTCTTTGCTCCTTGAACAAACTGATATCTTTGAATTAATGCAGATGAAATTCTTTTCACCATTAGTCTGGCTTATCGGCTCCCCCCTCTTTTCCCGTGTCTCATTGATCCTGATCAGTCATGCTTTATAGGAGGCAGAAACTGTAGTGATATTATGGAGAGACTGCTACGTATAATAGACAACATCCACAGAACTTGGACATATTAAATGCCTTTTACTCACAATGGACACTGAAAAGGTATTTGATACAGTGTATTGGCCCCTTCTCTTCCAGGGGATACTCATCAATAGTCATAATCACTGAATAGTCCCGCCCATTCGTGGGGCCCCGGAGCATATACAAAAATACATATATACCAATATATATATATATTACCTACTGGCGGTCGCCAGTAGGTAGTTATAGTTAGGACCTTGTTTATATTCAAAAAGCGTTTTTTCTTTTGCCAATATCTTTGGCGCCATTTGACGAATCTTCGCAAAATTTTCAAAACTAATGGCCCTCTCCGGTCAGCTGATGTCTTGAAAGTTTCGGGGTGATTCGTCAAGCGGGGGCCGAGAAAAAAGGGGGGGGTTCCAAAACGCGTTTTCCCCATGTTAATTTCCATAGGAAAAATTGGAACAGGCTACAGCCCGAACTGCTGAACGGAATTACACCAAATTTGGCAAAAAGGTAGCTCTTGGTTCAGAAAGAGACCTTTTTTTTAAATGGTGTAAATCCGTTAAGTAGTTCCTGAGAAATTCAAAAAATAAAAATATCGGTACCCGAGCACAGAGGAGGGTTCGCGAACCCTCCCGGGCACGAGCTTCACTCTGATTGGCTGTCAACACTCCAAAGCAGAATGTGTTGGTATATATATATATATATATATATATATATATATATATATATATATATATATATATGATGTATGTTGACGAAAACACATACGTAGTATCTTCAAACATACATACATACATATATATACATATGTGTGTATATATATACATCTAAACATGCAGCCCAAGATCATAAAACAGCCTAAGATGCCAAAATTGCATTGAATTTTTCATTTAAAATTAACACATGTTCACAAAGTATTTTCATACATAAAACATGCATTCCTCAATGTTTTCACATAGCCCTTTATGTTACCCTTCAGGCTTCTTGCACTTTGTCCCTCTTACCTATGAGAGCACTACCACTCCCATAATGCACTGGTTCTGGTAATCGGGTTGTGTGCTATCCCATGCTACAATGCGAAAACGTGATCAGCTGACCTCGAGGCCTTAAAAGAAGCTCGCCCCTGAGCTCCGGTGCTTGGCTTACTTTCACTTTGTGGACCACGCCCCTTGAACCAGACTGTTCCTTGCTGATTCCTCGTTGTCGCTCCTCGTCCCTCACCGGCCCTTCCTGGAGAGCGGTGAA
This sequence comes from Calotriton arnoldi, assembly GCA_963921515.1. Taxonomy (NCBI): domain Eukaryota; kingdom Metazoa; phylum Chordata; class Amphibia; order Caudata; family Salamandridae; genus Calotriton; species Calotriton arnoldi. The sequence goes on from CAWUFW010000809.1 coordinate 3,064,218, forward strand.
CACCACGATTGTATTGTTTTCTGGAACCGATATTGATCCTCTCGCCCGCCGCCAGGCGTGGAGCTTCCCAGCTCCCGTTTCCTTCGCGGTGTTTCTGGCCCCGCCTGACCTGCCTGCTGACACGCCGCCCGCTCCCTCACATATCTCCGGTCTTTACGCGGTGGGGAGTTGATAGAGTGGCCGCGTTGTTTGGACCCCTTCCCTTCTTAGCCCTGTCGGGACATTTCTCCGTCAGCGCGAGGACGCGCTGCGGACACAGTACGAGACCGCCCGCCTTGGTGCAGCTCAAGATTGCCCTTTGTGTAATCCGACGCGAGGCTGGGTATCGAGGTTTGACTTTGGCCTCGTGACTCTGCCGGCGTTACTTTTGTTTTTTTCTTTTGAGCACGCCTGAAAATAAAATGTGAGGCATTTCTTTTTTACAAGCACGCAATGTGATTCACATAGCGGAACATGAGGATGGTGCTACTTTCTTTCTCCTTTTGAATCACGAAACTTTATTGAAACGCATTACTGGTGGGAAGCTACTGCCAGATACAGCAACAGTTAAACTCAGCTATTGCAACATTGTACTTGCCCTGTAGGCAGACGTATGCCTCAGACTTCTGTTTGCTGCCTCACACGCACCGCAACGTAATAAGAATCATTGTTTCTTTTTCCAATTCCCAGAAGAGACCTTTCATCAAATGGGACACATCCCTGTATATTTGTGAGTATGCGATGGTACACAACCTGTGTTCTCTGACCTTTGCCTTTACAATACATCTCTCTCACTGTTGTTAGAAAAGAACCTATTTAACACTTGCCTCTACTCTTTCTCCCTTTTCTTTATTTTTTGTTGATGCAGTTGTTGGGACAAGAACTCCCGGTTCTCACTCTCCTCACCTGCTGGCCCTGCGTAAGGTCTTCCCTGGTGATCCTGTGATTGTCTCTTCTCTCCCTGGAGGCATTTGTCATTATTCTGTTACCCTTTATGTAACTGAAGGTGGCTATACCTCAGGGGAGAGTTGGGGCCCCGTCTTCGCTCCTGAGGATACTGGTTCTTCTGCCATTGGGAAGTAAGTCCAGACACTTTATTATCAAAGAAAAAGGCAAGTAATAGCAGGCAACTAGCCCCTAGGCTGCATTGACAAATCCACAACAGTAATAAAACTGGCACTGTGCTAAGACCTCCAAGAGCTCCCTGCTCCCATCGTGCACCACAGGTGACAGTTAGGTCAGTTCTTTTTTTGTCAGAAATTGGTTTCCTGGTTGTTTTTCTACTTTCACTCAACGTGTTTTCCATACCTACTGTACTTGGCCAAATCAGGCCTTCAGTTTTCTTCTATAAAGGTTCATTTAGGGGGTATTACAGCATACAGAAAATCTCCCACACATGTTTCCTTCTTTCAGATACCTGTGGTTAAAGACTTCCTGGAAGGGTTGAAAAAAGTCTATCCACCAATCAGATCCCCGTCCCCTCCATGGGAACTTAATGTTGTTCTTGCTAAGTTGATGAGTGCCCCATTCAAACCCATTCATAAGGCTTCCCTGCAGCATTTGTCATGGAAGGCTGCTTTTTTAGTGGCCATCACCTCTGCTCGCAGAGTGAGCGAGATAAAAGCTCTATGTTGTAAAGAACCTTATATCATTTTCCATGCAAACAGGGTGGTCCTTAGAACTCATCCGAGTTTTCTACCTAAAGTGGTCTTGGTTTTTCATATTAACCAAACGATCACTCTTCCTGCTTTTGCTCCGAATCCTTCAAGTCCTCCGGAGAGGGCTTTGCATTCGCTAGACCTCAAGAGGGTTCTTAAGTTCTACCTACACGAGACCAAAGCGTTAAGAAAATCAGACCGCATGTTTGTAAACTATGGTTCCATAAGTACTGGTTGTTCAGCTTACTCGCCATTATTGTGTACGCTCTGACACTCAGGCGGTTGCTTAGTTTGGGCAAGCCTCTCTAATGAATCTGTGAAGTGTTTTGATGTGATTATACAGGTTGTTCGTCCGCAGGATGGTGGGTATGGTCTTGCTATTCTATTTAGTGCTTATGACTATTGATAAGTATCCCCTGGAAGAGAAGGATAAGTTACTTACCTGTAATCCTAGTTATCCAGTATTGGGGTATCTTTCATAGATTCACATGCCTGAATCATTCCCCGTCGTCGAGGCGGGAGTCCCACGGTAAATTACAAAAGTAGTGCCAAAAGTAAATAACAGTAGAAGGCTAAAAGAAAAGGCCTAAGGCCTAAAACTTAGTAGCCTATCTACATCATTATAATGAAAAAGAACCAAAGGTTAGCTCCAACCAATCAGCTACCAGCACCCTCTAGAACACTCCCATCAGAGGCAGTTCTCCTCAGATTTTCACCGCACGTCGTGTGGAAGGGAGTCTCCCTGAGTGCCAACTCAGTTTCTTCTCAACTTTCTTCAGCATGTCTGACAAGAAGGCCCTTTTTAGACCCTGTAGGACCTGTGATAAGAAGAGAGTCCATGTTGATGATTAACATAAGGATTGCATTTATTGCCTCTATCCTAAGCATGAGGCAAAAAATTGTAAAATCTGCCGTACCTTCCCTGCCAAAACTCTGAGGGATAGGGAGGCAAGGCTTCTTTGTGGCTTAAATCCTCTTCGGCTGAGGAGGATGGCAGAGCCTCTACGTCTAGCAAGAGGGCTAGATCCCAGGACAGCCCCTCAAGTGAAGGACGGAAACATCACAAGTCCTCCCATGCTGTTCCTGACCCTTCACAAAGGTCACCTAAAGCGGCTGTCACAAAAACTGTGAGTAAGACCATTATTGTGACCTCTTCGGCCTCATCGTTGACAGCTACTATCTCGACGACGGCCATAACCTCACCTATTTTATCTACCAGAATTTCTATGTCATCTAAGAAATCTGGTATTGAGGACTCTTCTGTGAGAAAACCTTCTTTGAAGGCCCCGTCGACGACCGCATCAATAACGAGTCCGTCGACGACGGTACCGTCGACGAAAATATCGTCGACGAAGAGTCCGTCTATGATAGCCCCGTCGACGACGAGTCCGACGACGACCCCGTCGACGACGAGTCCGACGACGACCCCGTCGACGAAGAGTCCGACGACGACCCCGTCGACGAAGAGTCCGTCGACGACGACCCCGTCGTCGACGAAGATCCCGTCGACGACAATTCCGTCGACGACGATCCCGTCGACGACGATCCCGTCGAAGGTGAAAATTGTGCCTTCGCAATCGACGCCTTTATTATCGGAGTCTTTCCAACTTAAGACATTCCAAACACAGCAGGACTATACAAAAATTTCTCCGCTTCTTCCCTCACATCTCCTATCTTATGTAGATGATGATGAAGATGAAGATGACGATGAGGATGGACCATTTGGCATAGCTCACCATCCCTCTGAACTTAATATAAAATGTCAGGAGGACGACGAAGATGATGATTACCAAGAACATTATTATCAACACCACCTTACGGTCCCGCAGCATAGGTTTCATCAAAGGGAGTCGTATCAGAGGGAAACCAGTCATCTCCCTCCAACGCTCATTCAAGATCTCCAGGCCATGCTGGCGGATTACCGGCAAAGGTTTCCACCGCAGCAAGAGGTTCCAGAACAACCATCAGTGGTCCCTGAACCCTTACCGCAGCCACAGGTTCCAGTCATACCGCTTCCTCCGCCTGCTCCCTCCGAGCATGTGCAACAGGATGTTACTTCCTCGGAAGATGAAGTTGAAGAGGGAGAATTACCTGAGAATATCCCTCACCAGGATCCGTGGGATAATTACATCATACCGGTACCTTCTCCGCCCATACCTTTACCATCCGACTCCCCCCCGGAGGATATCGGGGGTTTTCATAACTTGATGCAACGGGCGGCAGCCAGGTTTCAGTTGCCTGTTACAATTGAACAAACAGAATGTTTCTTACATGATTTTAAAGAGGAGTCCAGAAAAATCACTAGAGTGGTCCCAATCATAGACTATATCTGGAAAGAGGGGATAAAAATTATGAAGACGCCTGCTTCCATTCCAGCGGTGCTTTCTCATATAGAAAAAAAGTACCGAGCGCCTGCTAATAGTCCATCTTCTCTGATTGGTCATCCTCGCCCGGACTCAGTCATCTCCCAAGCCGCTCAACAGCGTTCTAAAAAACCTGCAACGCCTATCACCACACCGCCCGACAAAGAAGGACGTCGGCTGGATCTCATTGGAAAAAAGTTTTCCACCATGGCGGCGGCCTCTATTAGAGCGGCAAATTCATTAGCAATAATCGGCCGGTATGACCGCCAAATGTGGTCAGATGTGGCTGCCCTTATTGATCTAATCCCTGAAGACCACAGGCAGGACGCACGAAAGATTCTGCTTGAGGGAGAAAGAGCCGCATCTGAGACTATAGATTGCGCACTGGATATCGTTAATACCAACTTTCGTCAGCTTGCCGGGGCTGCCGTACTTAGACGCCAGGGATGGCTTAAGGCCACTACTTTCCGACCGGAAGTACAAACGAAGATCCTAGATATGGCCTATGATGGAGAGTCTTTGTTTGGAAAACATATTGACGACGCTCTTCTTGCCATTAAAACGGACACGGACACCGCCAAATCTTTAGGCGTCCTTCAATACAGGCGCGGATCTTTTAGGGGCGCAAGAGGACGTAGTTTCACATCACGAGGAGGATATCAAAATCAACAGAATAGGCAATATCAGCCACAATATAGACAACAGTATAACCAGTCTTCATATCACCAATCCTCTTCGGCTGGTTTCTCCCGTCAGGGCGGACGCAGAAGATCCCAGAATCAAGGCCGAGACACCAACAAGAAACAATGATCTCAGCAGGGCGCCAACCACATTACCTTCTATTCCCGTGGGTGCGAAAATTTCAGCCTTTGTTCGCAAGTGGCAGGACATTACATCAGACCGATGGGTTCTAGACCTGGTATCCAGCGGTCACACGCTAGAATTCGTCAAACAGCCACCCACTACTCCACCCAGGGGTCCCCCCCCCTCGTCTTCACTTATTGTTCAAAGAAGCCTTACTAATGCTCCTCAAGAATGCAATATAGAAAGTTCCCTCTTCTCAAAGGGGAACAGGTTTCTATTCTCGTTTCTTCCTAATCAGAAAGAAGTCCTATTCTGGACCTCAGAAAACTAAACAAATTTCTCAAAAAACAGAGTTTCCGGATGGTCACACTTTCAGAGATTCTAAGCTGTTTAAACGAAGGAGATTTTATGGCTTCTCTGGATATGGAGGACGCGTACTTCCACATCCCAATTCACCCAAAACATCGAAAATATCTTCGCTTCACAGTGGCTGGCGCTCATTATCAGTTCAAAGTGCTCCCGTTTGGACTAAAATCGGCACCAAGAATCTTCACGAAGTGCTTGGCACCTGTAGCAGCAGCATTGAGATCTCAAGGAATCCAAGTATTCCCTTACCTCGACGATTGGCTTATCAAGGGTCCTTCAGCACAGAAAGCCAAAGTAGCCACAGAGACGTGTCTCCATCTCTTCTCTTCACTGGGGCTGACTATCAACGAGAGCAAGTCACAATTACGTCCGATTCAAGTCATTCCTTTTCTCGGAGCAATGCTGGACACGATCCAGTGCAAGGCATTCTTGTCAGAAGATCGGCAGTTGCGTCTCCGAAAACTAGCAACATCAATTTCAAGAAGAAAGTCAGTTTCTGTCCGGATGTTTGCTTCACTCCTAGGAATGTGTTCTTCTGCAATAAACTTGATACCCCTAGCGCGGCTCAAAATGAGGCCTCTTCAAGAGGAATTACATCTTCAATGGCAGCAAGCCGTGGGTTCCTTCGACGACTCCATAAAGGTTACACCTCGCGTGATACAGGCTCTGCGCTGGTGGTCCAAGGCAACGAATTTAACCCAGGGTCTAACATTTTTACAAGCCATCCCAGATTTCGTGTTGACTACCGATGCCTCCATGGAGGGATGGGGAGGCCATCTACAAGATTTAAGAATACAAGGAAAATGGTCTCAAATTCACATGCAACAACATATCAACAGTCTGGAGCTCCGCGCAATTTTTCTGTCCCTACAAGCGTTCCTGCCAAGGATTGCGGGTTCCTCAGTGCTGGTCCGTACGGACAATACGACCAGCATGTATTACATCAACAAACAGGGAGGAACGAAATCTGCCACACTCTCACAAGAGGCCCAGGAACTGTGGGAATGGGTCACTCTTCACGGGATAACCCTCAGAGCAGAACACGTCAGGGGTTTACACAATACTCTGGCGGACACGTTGAGCAGGTCTCTGTCGGACTGTCACGAGTGGGAACTGGAACAGGAACAGTTGAACAGAGTGTTTCAAACCTGGGGCAAACCTGCACTGGATTTGTTTGCAACAAGGGACAACAAGAAATGCCGGTACTATGCCAGCAGATTCCCTCAACAGGGGTCAAGGGGGAATGCCCTGTCCATGCGATGGTCAGGGATTTGTGCTTACGCTTTTCCCCGATCCCGTTGGTCCCGAGAGTGCTCCGGAAAATGAAGCTAGAGGGTTGCCGCATAATCCTGATTGCACCCGTTGGCCAAGACAATATTGGTTCCAGGAACTACTACTGTTGACTCAGGACAAGCCCATTCGCCTGTGTCCGACTCCTACGATGTTGTCCAGGAACAGCGGCCAAGTGGTCCACCCGGACCCACAGTCCTTACACTTGCACGCATGGCTCCTGATTTCTTAGAGTTCAAAGACTTCAACATCTCACAAGACTGTCGTGAAATTTTGACCAAAGCTCGTGCTCAAAGCACAATAAAGACTTATCGTTCAAAATGGAAACGATTTTGTTATTGGTGCGAAGCGAATAATACTCACCCAGTTCAAGCTCCTGCGGAACAGATTCTCCCTTACTTGCTGTCTCTAGCCAAGTCTGGTCTTACCTTTTCATCAGTCAAGGTCCACCTTGCTGCTCTGTCTAGATTCAGAAAAAGTGCTGATCGGCCGTCTCTCTGTTTATACTCACTTGTCAAGCAATTCATGAAGGGACTTTTCAGAGCTTTCCCTCCAGTGCAAGCACCCCCTCCAGAGTGGGAGCTCAATACTGTGCTAGCGCAGCTGATGAAGCGCCCATTTGAACCAATCCACAAGGCGGACCTCAAATTCCTCACGTGGAAGGTCGCACTTTTACTGGCGCTAACTTCGGCAAGAAGGGTTAGTGAAATCCAAGCATTCACTATCACTGAGCCTTTTCTACATTTCACTCGAGATTATGTAACCCTTCGCACAAATCCTAAATTCATCCCCAAGGTACCGTCACAATTTCATTTGAACGAACCGGTAAGGTTAAGAACTTTCTTTCCGGATCCATCCACTCCAGCTGAGAGAGCGTTGCACTCTCTGGATGTCAAACGCTGTTTAAAATTCTACTTACAAAAACTAAAGACATCAGGCGTTCCAACCAACTGTTCGTGGCCTATGGCCAAACAACTATTGGAACTGCAGTAACAAAGGCAACAATCGCCAGATGGCTGGCTTCCGCTATCCGCTTCTGCCATGACAAGGCCAACAAGCCTTTACAGAGGAAGGTCAAGGCTCACTCTACAAGGGCTATGGCGGCTTCTGCAGCTTTGTTTGCCGGAGTGACTCTAGAGAATATCTGTCGTGCTGCGACATGGAAAAATGTCCACACGTTCACGAAGCACTACTGTCTTCAATCTGCTCAGCGAGAAGATGCAGCAGTTGGACAGGCGGTTCTACGACATCTCTTTCATTAAGTCGGACCAGGTATTTTCTCTTTTATATGCTGTTTGTTCCTGCGATCAGTATTCATACAAAATTGATATGTAAATATCTATATAAAGTATAGTTGTACAAATATACATATATGATAATTCTTATGTATTCTTGTTCTTAGTAGTAGATTGCATTTTACATAACTTTGATGTCTTGAAGACTTGTGTAAAAAAAAAAAAAAATCTCAGTCATTGTGGATACAGGTTGGGGGTTTAGTAATACTTGTCTCCCACCATCCGCAAACGACATTACGTTTGATATACTGCTGACTACTCTGATTCAGGCATGTGAATCTATGAAAGATACCCCAATACTGGATAAGAAAACAAGTTACTTACCTGTAACTACAGTTATCCAGTATTGGTATCTTTCATAGATTCACATGCACCCACCCTCCTCCCCGGCAGGTCAGTTCTCTAGGATTTGGGACTCTTACTCCCACTTGTGCTAAGAAAATCTGAGGAGAACTGCCTCTGATGGGAGTGTTCTAGAGGGTGCTGGTAGCTGATTGGTTGGAGCTAACCTTTGGTTCTTTTTCATTATAATGATGTAGATAGGCTACTAAGTTTTAGGCCTTAGGCCTTTTCTTTTAGCCTTCTACTGTTATTTACTTTTGGCACTACTTTTGTAATTTACCGTGGGACTCCCGCCTCGACGACGGGGAATGATTCAGGCATGTGAATCTATGAAAGATACCAATACTGGATAACTGTAGTTACAGGTAAGTAACTTGTTTTCTTCTCTTCCAGGGGTATACTCATCAAAGTCATAAGCAACCCGCCTGCCTCCCCGGACGAATACCTTTAGTATAGTAGCATTGTTTTCTTGCTTCATGATTCCCTGTATGTTAGTACACAGTAAAAAAGACCTAACCTAACTGTCACCTGTGGTGCATGATGAGAGCAGGGAGCTCTTGGAGGTCTTAAAGGCACGGTGCCACTTTTATCTGAAAGAGACACGTTAGTGACAGATTCCTTACCTTAGAATATCCCCAGGCGTCAGGCTGGATCCGGAAAGTTTTTGCGTAGCAGTACCCTTGCGTGTCGGTAGGTGGCGTCGTGCGACTCCGCGTCCGTCGTCGGCGTCGGGACCGCCGGGATGATGTCGCGGGCAGTACTTAGACGCCGCCCCTGCGCGCTGACGTCAGTTCTTCTTTTTTCCGCGCCAGTAAGCGCAGATCCGGGAAGAGCAGTGCCCTAGTCATTTTTTGACTAACTTTTTGGTGATTTTTCACTGTTTTCTTCGAGTCATCTCGGCTCCACAGTGTCGGTAGGGATGCCCGGCTTCAAGCCATGCGACGCCTGTGGTCGAATGATGTCGATCACAGACCCGCACTTAGAGTGTCTCTACTGTCTCGGCCGTGACCACGACACGAAGTCGTGCTCCGACTGCCGGGCCTTGCACCCGAAGGCTTTGCGAGAGCGGTCTCGAAAGCTCCTCGAGGTCCGGCAGTCGGCTCCGCGCCGCACCAAGCCCCGGTCACGCGAGAGGTCGAGGGGCCGGTCGCGGAGTCCTCGCCGGTCATCGGAGTCCAAGTCTTCGCACTCCTCGGGTAAGTCGAAGCACAAGAAGTCTAAGAAGCACCATCGCTCTAAGACTTCGCCTCGCCGGTCTCGCGACTCGGCTGAGGCCCCTGTCGGCACCGTCCCCGCGGCTCCGGATGTGCCTGTGGCGCCGCCCCCGCATTACCCGTCCTTCCCGGGTTCGGGGGCGACTCCGGCCGAGATACAGGAATTCCTGTCGGCATTGGCCCGCCTCTTCGGGCCTCAAGGCCCCTCCGGTGCGCCTTCGGGCCCCGCGGGCCCTAATGGGGTTGCCCCGGCACCGCCGACGACTCCGGTCCCGGCGCCGCCTGTCTCACCAGCCTCGCTCCCGGCCCCGGCTTCGGCCCCGGCCTCGATCCCGGCGGTACCGCAACCCCCATCGACGCCGGTTAACCTAACCACGCCTCCGCCGACGTCCCCGGTTCTCTCCGGATCCGGACGCGGCGTCGGACCGACGTCGCCCGACGCCGGCGCCGATGAGACCTTGGGTCCCGGACGTCCCTCCTCCTCCTTATTTTCAACCGGAGGAGGACCAGGAGAGCTGGGAGGGGTCGGATGACCCTCTCACACAGCAGTGTGACTATGATCAGGACTGGGCAGAGGAACTTGGGGATGCCAGTGGTCTGGACACTTCCCCTGACATGCTGTCTCCTCCTTCTGTGGCTACGGAGGAGGGAGCAAATTTCGCAACGGTGTTGCGTAGAGCAGCTGGAGCCTTACACCTCCAATTGCCTACAGTGGCTGTCAGGACTAACCTCCTGACGGAAGTGCTTCAGCCGGCAGCTACCTCCTCGGAGCCATTGCTGCCGTTTAATGATGCACTTTCTGACGTTCTTTTGGGCACCTGGTCCAAGCCCGCCACAGGGGCTCCTGTGGATAGGAACGTGGCCCGACGCCATCGCCCTGCTCCGGGCGACCCCTTGTTTCTCTCAACATCCCACCCCCGAGAGCTTGGTTGTCCAAGCCTCTGCCTCCCAAACCGCCTTCCCTACCGCCCCTCCGGATAGGGAATCCAAACGCCTGGATCAATTTGGGAAGAAGGCCTTTTCTTCCTCCAGTGCTGGCTTGCGGTCCGTCAACACCGCTTGCCTTTTGGGCCGATACTCCCACTCTCTGTGGGATTCGGTGGCGCTCGTTTTGCCCCAGTGTCCTGAGGAGGTCCAGACACTGCTTTCCCGCGCCATTGCGGAAGGAAGGGATGCGGCAAAGTACACCATCCGTTGTGGCCTTGATACCGCCGACTCGCTGGGCAGATCGCTTGCAACGACAGTGGCGCTGCGTCGCCACGCCTGGCTGAGGACAACTGGTTTCTCGGGTGATGTCCAAAACACACTCATGGACATGCCCTTTGATGGAGTCGGTCTTTTTGGTACCAAAGCAGACCATGCGCTGGAGCGTTTTAAGGACTCACGGGCTACTGCCAAGTCCCTGGGCCTTTCTGCTGTGCACCTTCCGCTAACCTCTGCTTTTCGCCTTCATGGCCACGGAAGGGGCGCCCAGTCATGTCCGCTGCCCAGCCACCGGCCCGCGCAGCAAGCGTCTTCGCGTGGCCGAGGACGTGGCTCCCGCCGTGGCGGGTCAGGCAACCAGCGTGCGGGTCAGGCCACCAACCCCGCCCCGTCCGCGGCCTCCAAGCCCTCCTAGTCCTTCCTTTCAGGTGCACAGCACGCCAGTAGGGGGCAGGGTCCGCCATCACCTTCACCACTGGCGTGCCATCACCTCGGACATGTGGGTTTTGGACATTGTCCGAAGGGGCTACTCCCTCCCCTTCGAGACCACCACCCCAGCCATGCCACCTCAATTCCACCGCATGTCAGGGGATCACTTGGTGCTTCTGCAGAAGGAAGTCACTGCCCTCTTGGCCAAGAGGGCCATCGAGCATGTTCCGACCCCAGAAGTAGGACGTGGTTGCTACTCCCACTACTTTCTGGTGCCCAAGAAGGACAAGGAGGACATGCGTCCTATCTTGGACCTCCGGAACGTCAATCGCTTCCTCCGGAAGGAGAAGTTCAAGATGCTCACCCTAGCTCAGGTCTTGACTGCCCTCGACCCTGGAGACTGGTTGGTAGCGTTGGACTTACAGGACGCTTATTTCCACATCCCCGTCCTGCCGGCCCACCGGCGTTACCTGCGGTTCACGGTAGGCCTCGAGCATTTTCAGTTCACCGTGCTCCCCTTTGGCCTTACAAGTGCCCCTCGGGTGTTCACGAAAGTGATGGCGGTGGTCGCAGCTCATCTGCGCCGGGCAGGGTTTCCAGTCTTCCCCTACCTCGACGACTGGCTGCTGAAGGCGGGCTCGTCCCAGGCAGTCGTCTCCCACCTCCAGACTACGGCCGAACTCCTGCACTCGCTGGGGTTCTCCATCAATGTGCCGAAGTCGCATCTGATTCCTTCTCCACAGCTCCTTTTCATCGGGGCAGTTCTGGACACGACGCAGTTTCGGGCCTATCCTCCCGAACGGCGAGTCAGGGATATTCAGGCTATGATTCCGATCTTTCAGCCTCTATCCTGGGTTTCGGTACGGATGACCCTGAGGCTGCTGGGCGTCATGGCCTCCTGCATCCTGCTGGTCGATCATGCCAGATGGCATATGTGGGCTCTGCAGTGGGACCTGAAGTTCCAGTGGGCGCAGCACCAGGGCAACCTGTCCGATCACATCCAGATCTCGTAGGGGACTGCAAAACAGTTGCAGTGGTGGCTCTCGAACCGGCAATGGGTCATGGGCAGATCCCTCTCCCTTCCCCAGCCAGAGCACACAGTTGTGACGGACGCGTCCCTTCTGGGATGGGACGGTCACATGGGAGAGGCGGAGATCAGAGGCCTCTGGTCTCCGGCGGAGTCCCGGCTCCATATCAACCTTCTGGAGCTCCGGGTGATCCGACTTGCACTCAAGGCATTCCTTCCCTCTGTCAAAGGGACGGTAGTGCAGGTGTTCACAGACAACACCACCGCCATGTGGTATTGCAACAAACAGGGCGGGGTGGGGTCATGGACCCTATGTCAGGAGGCTCTGCGCCTCTGGACATGGCTGGAACATCAGGGCATATTCCTGATGGTTCAACACCTGGCAGGTTCCCTGAACGCCAGGGCGGACGAACTCAGCCGCAGGTGCATGATGGATCACGAATGGCGTCTTCACTCGGAGGTGGCGCAAGGTCTCTTTCAGCAGTGGGGAGATCCTTGGTTAGATCTGTTCGCCACCGAAGAGAACGCGCAATGTCAGCAGTTCTGCGCGTTGGAATTTCCAAGGCGGCACTCGCTCGGCGACGCTTTTCGTCGCGAGTGGAGTTGCGGTCTGTTGTACGCCTTTCCGCCTATACCACTTCTACCCAGAGTGTTGAAGAAGATTCGGCGCAACCGGGCCCAAGTCATCCTTGTGGCTCCGGACTGGGGTCGAAGAGTTTGGTATCCCGAGCTACTCAGTATGAGCGTCAATCCCCCGATCCGTCTGCCTCTTCGGGAGGATCTTCTGTCGCAGCAGCAGGGGACGGTCCTCCACCCGAACCTGTCCAGCCTCCACCTGCTTGCGTGGAGATTGAGCGGCGGCAGTTGATTCCTTTCGACTTGCCTCCCAAAGTTTGTGATGTGATTCTGGCAGCCAGGCGTCCCTCCACTAAGGTGGTATACGCCTGCAGGTGGAACAAGTTTGTGGCATGGTGCACAGCAAAGGCTGTGAATCCCCTCTCTGCCCCTCTTTCTGAGGTTCTTCTGTTCCTTCTTTCTCTGGCCCAACAGGGTTCTGCCCTGGGTACCATCAAGGGCTATCTTTGTGCTATCTCGGCCTTCCTCAGGCTTCCTGATCAGCCCTCCCTTTTCAAGTCCCCTGTTGTTAACAGGTTCTTAAAAGGCATTACTCACCTCTTCCCTCCTGTTCCGTTTGTGATGCCTCAGTGGGACTTGAACTTGGTTCTTACCTTTCTCATGTGCGCTCCCTTTGAGCCTCTACATAACTGTCCTCTTCGTCTTCTGACTCTGAAGACAGCCTTTCTGGTGGCCATCACCTCCGCTCGGCGGGTGAGTGAGCTCCAGGCTCTATCATGCAAACCTCCCTTTCTGTCTGTCCATCCAGAGAAGGTTGTTCTTCGGACGCGTCCGTCCTTCTTGCCAAAGGTGGTTACTGCCTTCCACATTGGGCAGACCATCACTTTGCCCACCTTCTTTCCGCCTCCGCATCCTTCCAGAGAGGAAGAGAGGCTCCACCGTCTGGACCCAAAACGTGCGCTTTCCTTTTATATCAACCGCACACAACACTTCCGGGTGGATGACCAGCTCTTTGTTGGCTACGTGGGCGCCAAAAAAGGTCGGGCGGTGCACAAGACAACCATTTCCCGCTGGGTAACCTTGTGTATCAAAGCCTGCTATTCTTTGGCTAAGAAGGAGCCTCCTGTTGGGCTGCGTGCCCATTCCACCAGGGCAACGGCTGCTACCACGGCCTTAGGCCGCGGTGTTCCGCTGCAGGATATCTGTCAGGCAGCTACGTGGGCCTCGCTGCACACGTTTACCAAGCATTACTGCCTTGATAGTCAGGTCCGGAGGGACGGCTTCTTTGGCCGTTCTGTCCTCCGGGACTTTCTTGTCTGATCTTTGTTCGCAGACCCACCACCGGGGTTGATATTGCTGGGGTATCTATTCTAAGGTAAGGAATCTGTCACTAACGTGTCTCTTTCAGATGCACAAGTTCCTAACTTGTGTAACGATATATCTGTAAAAGACAGTAGTTAGTGACAGATTCCTTACCGCCCCACCCATCCTCCCCGTTCTGCGAACTGATTTCTAGGGTTAAGGACATCCCTTTCAGGGCCCTAGTATTTTTCAGACACCTTTGTCAGCTTCTTGCATGGCTCTGCGTTCCTGGCGCGGAAAGTCGTGTACAGAAGTGACGTCAGCGCGCAGGGGCGGCGTCTAAGTACTGCCCGCGACGTCATCCCGGCGGTCCCGACGACGGACGCGGAGCCGCACGACGCCGCCTACCGACGCGCAAGGGTACTGCTACGCAAAAACTTCTCGGATCCAGCCTGACGCCTGGGGATATTCTAAGGTAAGGAATCTGTCACTAACTACTGTCTCTTACAGATATATCGTTACACAAGTTAGTAACTTGTGCATTACTGTTGTGGATTTGTCTATGCAGCCTATGGGCTATTTGTCTACTATTACTTACCTTTTTCCTTGAAAATAAAGGGCTATGTCAAAACACTGAGGAATGCATGTTTTAGGTATGAAAATACTTTGTGAACATGTGTTTATTTTAAATAAAAAATTCATTGCAATTTCGGCATCTTAGCCTATTGTATGATCTTGGGCTGCATGTTTAGATGTGTATATGTATATATATATATATATATATGTATGTTTGAAGATACTATGTATGTGTTTTTGTCTATATATATATATATATCTGAAAGAGACACGTTAGTGACAGATTCCTTACCTTAGAATATCCCCAGGCGTCAGGCTGGATCCGGAAAGTTTTTGCGTAGCAGTACCCTTGCGCGTCGGTAGGCGGCGTTGTGCGGCTCCACGTCCGTCGTCGGCGTCGTGATCGCCGGGATGACGTCGCGGGCAGTACTTAGACGCCGCCCCTGCGCGCTGATGTCAGTTCTTCTTTTCCGCGCCAGCAAGCGCAGATCCGGGAAGAGCAGTGCCCTAGTCATTTTTTGACTAACTTTTTTTGGTGAATTTTTTCACTGTTTTCTTCAATCGACTCCAAGGTGTCGTAGGGATGCCCGGCTTTAAACGTTGCGACGCCTGTGCTCGTATGATGTCCATCACAGACCCGCATCTGGAGTGTCTCTTCTGCCTCGGGCGAGACCACGACACGAAGTCGTGTTCCGACTGCCGGTCCCTAAACCCGAAAGCTTTGCGAGAGCGGTCTCGAAAGCTCCTCGAGGCCCGGCAGTCGGCTCCGCGCCACACCAAGCCCCGGTCGCGTGAGAGGTCGAGGGGTCGGTCGCGGAGTCCTCGCCGGTCGTCGGGATCCAAGTCTTCGTCGTCCGGTAAGTCTAAACACAAGAAGTCCAAAAAGCATCATCGCTCTAGGACTTCGTCTCGCGACTCGGCTGAGGCCCCTCCCGGCACCGTCCCCGCGGCCCCGGACATGCCTGTGGAGTCGCCCCCGCAATACCCGTCCTTCCCGGGTTCGGGGGCCGATCCGGCCCAAGTACAGGAATTCCTGTCGGCCATGGCCCGCCTCTTCGGGCCTCTTCGGGCCTCAAGGTCCCTCCAGTGCGCCTTCGGGCCCTGATGGGGTTGCCCCGGCGTCGCTTGTGCCTCCAGCCTCGGTCCCGGCTCCGGCTTCGGCCCCGGCCTCGATCCCGGCTCCGGTGGTACCGCAACCCCCATCGACGCCGGTCGACCTGACCACGCCGGCGCCGGCGCCGATGTCTCCGGGTGCCGTTCCTGACGCCGCCCGGGGCTCCGGGCGGCGTCGTCCCCATGTACTCTCCGTTTCCGGACATGGAGCCGGACCGACGTCGCTCGACGCCGGTTCCGGCGCCGATGAGACCTTGGGTCCCAAATGTCCCTCCTCCTCCTTATTTTGAACCGGAGGAGGACCAGGAGGACTGGGAGGGGTCTGAGGACCCTCTGGCACAACAGTGTCAGTATGATGAGGACTGGGCAGAGGAACTAGGGGATGCCAGTGGTCTAGATACTTCCCCTGACACAGGCATGCTGTCTCCTCCCGTGGCTACGGAGGAGGGAGCCAATTTTGCAACGGTGTTGCGTAGGGCAGCTGGAGCCTTACATCTCCGACTCCCTACGGTGACGGTCAAGACTAATCTCTTGACAGAAGTGCTTCAGCCGGCAGCCTCCTCCTTGGAGACTGTGCTGCCGTTCAACGATGCATTAACTGACGTTCTTTTGGGCGCCTGGTACAAGCCCAACACAGGGGCTCCTGTGGATAGGAACGTGTCCCGACGCCATCGCCCAGCTCCGGGCGACCCCTTGTTTCTCTCTGTCCACCCCACTCCTGAGAGCTTGGTTGTCCAAGCCTCGGCTTCCCAAACCGCCTTCCCTATCGCCCCTCCGGATAGGGAATCCAAACGCCTGGATCAATTTGGGAAGAAGGGTTTTTCTTCCTCCAGTGCTGGCTTGCGGTCCATCAACACCGCTTGTCTTTTGGGCCGATATACCCACTCTTTGTGGGATTCGGTGGCGACTGTTTTGCCCCAGTGTTCTGAGGAGGTCCAGACACTGCTTACCCGCGCCATTGCGGAAGGAAGGGATGCGGCCAAATACACCATACTTTGTGGCCTTGATACCGCCGACTCGCTGGGCAGATCTATTGCAACGACGGTGGCGCTGCGTCGCCACGCCTGGCTGAGAACCACTGGTTTTTCGGGTGATGTCCAGAATACACTCATGGACATGCCCTTTGATGGAGTCGGTCTTTTTGGTTCCAAAGCAGACCATGCGTTGGAGCGTTTTAAGGACTCACGGGCTACTGCCAAGTCCCTGGGCCTTTCTGCTACACGCCCTCCGCTACCTTCTGCTTTTCTCCCCTATCGTGGCCACGGAAGGGGCGCCCAGTCGCGTCAGCAGCCCAGCCACCGGCCCGCGCAGCAGGCGTCTTCGCGTGGCCGAGGACGTGGATACCGCCGTGGCGGTTCGGGCAACCAGCGTGCGGGTCAGGCCACCACCTCCAACCCGTCCGCGGCCTCCAAGCCCTCCTAGTCCCTCCTTTCAGGTGCACAGCACACCAGTAGGGGGCAGGGTCCGCCATCACCTTCACCACTGGCGTCCCATCACCTCAGACAGGTGGGTCTTGGACATTGTCCGAAGGGGCTACTCCCTCCCCTTCGAGACCACCCCCAGCCATGCCACCTCAATTCCACCGCATGTCAGGGGATCACTTGGTACTTCTGCAGAAGGAAGTCACGGCCCTCTTGGCCAAGAGGGCCATCGAGCATGTTCCGACCCCAGAAGTAGGACGTGGTTGCTACTCCCACTACTTCCTGGTGCCCAAAAAGGACAAGGAGGACATGCGTCCTATCTTGGACCTCCGGAACGTCAATCGCTTCCTCCGGAAGGAGAAGTTCAAGATGCTCACCCTAGCTCAGGTCTTGACTGCCCTCGACCCTGGAGACTAGTTGGTAGCGTTGGACTTGCAGGACGCCTATTTCCACATCCCTGTCCTGCCGGCCCACCGGCGTTACCTTCGGTTCACGGTAGGCCTCGAGCATTTTCAGTTCACCGTGCTCCCCTTTGGCCTTACCAGTGCCCCTCGGGTGTTCACGAAAGTGATGGCGGTGGTCGCAGCTCATCTGCGCCGGGCAGGGGTTTCAGTCTTCCCCTACCTCGACGACTGGCTGATGAAGGCGGGCTCGTCCCAGGCAGTCATCTCCCACCTCCAGACTACGGCCGAACTCCTGCACTCGCTGGGGTTCTCCATCAATGTGCCGAAGTCGCATCTGATTCCTTCTCCACAGCTCCTTTTCATCGGAGCAGTTCTGGACACAACGCAGTTTCGGGCCTATCCTCCCGAACGGCGAGTCCGGGATATTCAGGCTATGATTCCGATCTTTCAGCCTTTATCCTGGGTTTCGGTACGGATGACCCTGAGGCTGCTGGGCCTCATGGCCTCCTGCATCCTGCTGGTCAATCATGCCAGATGGCATATGCGGGCTCTGCAGTGGGACCTGAAGTTCCAGTGGGCGCAGCACCAGGGCAACCTGTCCGATCACGTCCAGATCTCGGAGGGGACTGCAAGACAGTTGCAGTGGTGGCTCTCGAACCGGCAATGGGTCATGGGCAGATCCCTCTCCCTTCCCCAGCCAGAGCACACAGTTGTGACGGACGCGTCCCTTCTGAGATGGGGCGGTCACATGGGAGATGCGGAGATCAGAGGCCTCTGGTCTCCGGCGGAGTCCCGGCTCCATATCAACCTTCTGGAGCTCCGGGCGATCCGACTTGCACTCAAGGCATTCCTTCCCTCTGTCAAAGGGAAGGTAGTGCAGGTGTTCACAGACAACACCACCGCCATGTGGTACTGCAACAAACAGGGCGGGGTGGGGTCGTGGACCCTCTGTCAGGAGGCTCTGCGCCTCTGGACATGGCTGGAACATCAGGGCATGTTCCTGATGGTTCAACACCTGGCAGGTTCCCTGAACGCCAGGGCGGACGAACTCAGCCGCAGGTGCATGATGGATCACGAATGGCGTCTTCACTCGGAAGTGGCGCAAGGACTCTTTCTACAATGGGGAGAGCCTTGGTTAGATCTATTCGCCACTGAAGAGAACGCGCAATGTCATCAGTTCTGCGCGTTGGAATTTCCAAGGCGGCACTTGCTCGGCGACGCTTTTCGTCGCGAGTGGAGTTGCGGTCTGTTGTACGCCTTTCCGCCTATACCACTTCTACCTAGAGTGTTGAAGAAGATTCGGCACGACCGGGCCCAAGTCATCCTTGTGGCTCCGGACTGGGCTCGAAGAGTTTGGTATCCCGAGCTACTCAGTATGAGCGTAGATCCCCGATCCGTCTGCCTCTTCGGGAGGATCTTCTGTCGCAGCAGCAGGGGACGGTCCTCCACCCGAACCTGTCCAGTCTACACCTGCTTGCGTGGAGATTGAGCGGCGGCAGTTGATTCCTTTCGACTTGCCTCCCGAAGTTTGTGATGTGATTCTGGCAGCCAGGCGTCCCTCCACTAAGGTGGTATACGCCTGCAGGTGGAACAAATTTGTGGCATGGTGCACAGCAAAGGCTGTGAATTCCCTTTCTGCCCCTCTTTCTGAGGTCCTTCTGTTCCTTCTTTCTCTGGCCCAACAGGGTTCTGCCCTGGGTACCATCAAGGGTTATCTTTGTGCTATCTCGGCCTTCCTCAGGCTCCCTGATCAGCCCTCCTTTTCAAGTCCCCTGTTGTTAACAGGTTCTTAAAAGGCATTACACACCTCTTCCCTCCTGTTCCGTTTGTAATGCCTCAGTGGGACTTGAACTTGGTTCTTACCTTTTTAATGTGCGCTCCCTTTGAGCCTCTACATAACTGTCCTCTTCGTCTTCTCACTCTGAAGACAGCCTTTCTGGTGGCCATCACCTCCGCTCGGCGGGTGAGTGAGCTCCAGGCTCTATCTTGCAAACCTCCCTTTCTGTCTGTTCATCCAGACAAGGTTGTTCTTCGGACGCGTCCGTCCTTCTTGCCAAAGGTGGTTACTGCCTTCCACATTGGGCAGACCATCACTTTGCCTACCTTCTTTCCGCCTCCTTCCAGAGAGGAAGAGAGGCTCCACCGTCTGGACCCAAAACGTGCGCTCTCCTTCTATATCGACCGCACAAAACACTTCCGGGTGGATGACCAGCTCTTTGTTGGCTACGTGGGCGCCAAAAAGGTCGGGCGGTGCACAAACGAACCATCTCCCGCTGGGTTACCTTGTGCATCAAGACCTGCTATTCTTTGGCTAAGAAGGAGCCTCCTGTTGGGCTGCGTGCCCATTCCACCAGGGCAACGGCTGCTACCACGGCCTTGGGACGCGGTGTTCCGCTGCCGGTTATCTGTCAGGCAGCTACGTGGGCCTCGCTGCACACGTTTACAAAACATTACTGCCTTGACAGTCAGGTCCGGAGGGACGGCTTCTTTGGCCGTTCTGTCCTCCAGGACTTCCTTGTCTGATCTTTGTTCGCAGACCCACCACCGGGGTTGGTATTGCTGGGGTATCTATTCTAAGGTAAGGAATCTGTCACTAACGTGTCTCTTTCAGATGCACAAGTTACTAACTTGTGTAACGATATATCTGTAAGAGACAGTAGTTAGTGACAGATTCCTACCGCCCACCCATCCTCCCCGTTCTGCGAACTGATTTCTAGGGTTAAGGACATCCCTTTCAGGGCCCTAGTATTTTTCAGACACCTATGTCAGCTTCTTGCATGGCTCTGGGTTCCTGGCGCGGAAAGTCGTGTAGAGAACTGACGTCAGCGCGCAGGGCGGCGTCTAAGTACTGCCCGCGACGTCATCCCGGCGATCACGACGCCGACGACGGACGCGGAGTCGCACGACGCCGCCTACCGACGCGCAAGGGTACTGCTACGCAAAAACTTTCCGGATCCAGCCTGACGCCTGGGGATATTCTAAGGTAAGGACTCTGTCACTAACTACTGTCTCTTACAGATATATCGTTACACAAGTTAGTAACTTGTGCATATATAGGTATATATGTATATATATTGGTATATATGTGTTTTTATATATGCTCCGGGGTCCCCGCGAATTGGCGGGACTATTCAGTGCGTATGACTATTGATAAGTATACTCCTGGAAGAGAACTAGGATTGCAAGTAAGTAACTTATCCATCTTGACGACATTCTGACCAAATTTGGCTTTGGGCCCAAATGCCAGTTCTACCTCAGTTGTAGTGACAGCTCCCCAGATGCATTAGTAAGAGCGAACAGCATAGGGTCACTTCACCTGCCCATTCAGAAAGGCATGGACGATTGTCCTCTCTCGCTCCTACTTATTGCTTTCTGCATGGAGCCAGTCGTGGAGAGGTTTCGATAAAACAGACATTACTGGGATGAAGATTGGGTCTGGGTATGCACACTTAATATGCATGCAGATGAAGGTGACAAATTGCTGCTCTCTGATATCAAGTATTCCTACAAGCACAAAATAATTTTAAGTCCGCTGGCCGGAGACGAGGAGAAAAGGAAACAAGTAGAATACTAACCCAAATTGTATGTAGAGATATTTGCCTGAGAACCAGACATTGTGCTGCACGTGCAGCAGGGAGCTTCTCATGGAAGTCACTTCTTATTGGTACTGCACCAGTGGCGGCTTCTCCACTAAGGCGGAGGAATGTCGCCCCACTGCTTTAAAGCATTGCAATGGAAAAAATAAAATGATAATAATAGATGTTATTATCATTTTATTTTTGGTATTCCAGTTGCCGCCAGGTTAGGGCGGGCGGGGCTGGGATCCTGTGACGCCGGAGAGGAGTGGCTGCTGCTGCACCTAAAGTGCGCATGACTGTTTGGCTCGCTGTCCAGGGCCTGCCAAACAGTCATGCGCACAGAACATGCCCAGGCTCCCATTTCCTCCCTGAGCGCTGAACCACGGTGCTCAGACAAATCACAAAGCTGCTACCAGCAGCGTCGTGATTGGTCAGGCGAGTCTGGAAGTCTGGGTGCTTCCTGTTCCTGCGAGGAGAGGCGGTGGCTGGCGACCAGCAGGTAAGTTTTCTTTTTTTTTTATTTCTTAACCCCCCCACCCGCCACCATCTCCTTCCAGCCACCATTGTACTGCACGCTTGAAAAACTGCAGAAATGGGAGCCCAACAAATTAGAGCTTTGTTGGAGAAACTGTGAGGCTATTGTTATATTTCTATAACTGTTGTGGCAAAGCCCGAATTTAACTAAGTCCTGAAGGATGTAGACCTATTTTTTGGCACATAGATCTCCAGGGTATACAATCTTGGGACTCCCTAACAAGCAGTAATACCCTCTTCGCTCCATGAGAGGGAAACAAATGGCTTTGGCCCTCAGTGCAACGAAACAAGTCATCGTAGCCCACTGTGTTATAGAGACAGTTCCTGAACATCGCTTCTGGCTGTATAGCCTGTGGGAGATCTTGAGTATGGAGATGATTTCCGTGTCCGTTGGTCAGACAAAAGCGGCTTTGAGAAAACATGAGATTGAATCATACGTTTTTTATTGGATGAATTTAGAGAACTAAGATGTCCTAGATATTTAAAAGTACTTCAGCTATCATCACCTGGAGTGGTTAAGTGATCTGTGTCAAGGCATCTCCAAGAGTATATCAGTGGAGGTATAGGAAGAAAAAGTGAGGTAACCCATTTCCCCTTGAGCTGCACCATTGACAGACCACTATTGACCCCATCAGATAGTCTTGTAATATAGATCAATAGATGGACCATTGTTTTGGGGGAGAGGGATGGGCAGGGTTGTTAATTGTTGTTTGAAAGAGACTAAAATTATAATCTTCCTGCATTGCATTTGGAATTCCGTCGCCCGCCAGCGGTTTAGGTGAATAAATGTGTAATTAAAGCTTCAATAAAAAAGAATTGATTTATAAACCGAGCATACAATTGAATGTTACACATTAAAGAGAAATGGATACAATAATCATCAAAGGGGCTATGAGAATTTGACTCCCAGTATAAACATACCTGACACCACATTGGGCGAACAAGTAATGGTCATTTGAAGGGATGAGGCCCCTCTCTACCTTAGTTGAGCTTGGTGGCAAGGGAAGCCTACATCCACACTTCTTGCATTTGCATCCAGTGTAAAGCCACAGCCGCCTCTTTAAGGCTAGGGTAAAAAAATATACAGCTTTAACTGTGTTTTGTAATATTTATTTCATAATATTAATAATGTATTAATTAATGCTAACTTAAATTTTAAATGAGCTCGTGGACATTTTTCATTTGGGAAACTTCAAGATCCAGTTTGTCATTAGAACTGCCCTTTCTTCCCCCAACCTTCTTTCTCTCTGTAGCTCCTCTTTTCTCCTCGTTCCTCTGGCACACATTTTATTTATTTTGATTCTTTCCACCTCTTCCTTGGGTGAGTGGTGTACTTATCTTCAGGTAAGACAACTGTTGCAACCATTCGCTGTCTTACCCTTCCTAATGAGTCTCTTTGTCAGGTTTTGCAGCAGGAGCACACTATGAGCAGTCTGAAGCATGAAATTCGAACATGCGAGTCTGAGAAGTTGGACCTGAAAGAGGCTATACAGAAGCTCGAGCGGAAGCTGCAGAGCACCCAGAGCCTACAGCAGGACACAGAAGAAGAGGTAGAGTCACCCCCACCCTCCAGAGTCCTCTTATTAGCATCTTTCAAGGGAACAATGTGAGCCAGGCTTTGCACAGTGGGTTTTTTGTAGGCCTCCAGTAAAATGGGAATTACATGTCAGGACTCGACTGTCCCCCACCATCCTGTGTCTTTCCCTCATGGCAAGGTGCTAAGGAGGCCCAGTAGTCCCTCTGCTGACTGAGTTTGTTTCTTGTACAGGTCAAGAAGAGCGAAGACTTCATCCGGCAGGTGAAGGCAGAGCTCTCATCCTGCCAGACATGCAGGGACTCTGCGGAGGCCAGTTTGCAACTAAAAGAAGATAAAATTAGAGGGCTGCAGTCGGAGGCAGACTTGTTGCGACAGAAAGTTAAGGAACTTCAGAAAGAGGTATTCACTACTAAACGAAGTAATGCACAGTGTTCAGCCTTATCCTTGTGCAGTGTGTTACGTTAACCAGGGCTGGTAATATTTTATTATTATGGCAAAGGGGCCATGAAATCGTCAATCAGAAACATGGCATGTGGCTGTTTGATATATCCTTCCTGATACACCCTACATAATGGAGTTAGGTATCCAAACTGATACATTCTAAACATATTTGGCAGCAATAGACATTTCCTGGTGGATATTTCTGCCCACAGATTCTGCATTTTAAGAATATCTGCCAGGCACCAGACTGGATCCATAAACTTTTCTCTCCAGTAGTGGATCTCCAACGCTTCCAGGGGACATCACATGACTCCAAGCACTGTTTCATCCATTTGGATCATACAGCATCCAACTACATATATGGCACCCCCTGCCCGCCATACATAGGCATCCTTGGCATGTCTGTGAGGATCGTTTTTGTGAAAATGCTCTGCTCGAACAGTGGAAGCACTTGCAGCAAAACTTCGATGCCATTCACCCGCCATATCATGGTGACTGATCATCATGATTTTTTGTTTTGGAGAAACAAACCAGAGCGGGTTTTTCTTTCTGCAAAACAAAAAAACAATGGCCCTGGTATGCAGAGAGTTATGGCCCTGATAAGCTGGGAGTTTTCACCCTATCCGAGAGGGCCAGTTGTTCGTTCTTTTGTGCATGACTTTGCCTGTCGCTGCAGTTGTGAACACGAAAAAGGGCACAGAGCTTCCAGTGCTCTGAAGCAAATTGCCATTTAACGAACTGGCCAAGCTTTCCCTAGACTGCTCTGGATGAGGCTCCTCCATGGGTAATATGGCGGTTTACCCATCTCTAAATGAGTCTAGGCAACTGTGAATTTGGCGGGACAGGAGAACCACTGATTTACAGTCTTTTTCTTGTCCCGCTTTGCTCCCAATTGACCCCTTAGTCTTGCTTTAACTAGAACCATCTAGGAAATTCCTTTTTCCCACATCTCCTTGATGACCCTCTTGATGGTGTGTGCTTTGTTATGTGTCCTTGTTTGCTAGAGAGATGCCCTAACTGAAGATATGCGTACAAGAAGATATGGGTCAACAAAGTATGTTTAGTGTCACTTTGCATTTCCCATTCTCAGTTATATTTTCTTTGTTCAGTGTCTGTTATTGTTTAATCGTCGATGCTGTGCTAGTGCATTTATGATGTCTGATTTCCATTTGTTTATCTAATTTTTATTTTTTGTCTACACATAGGCAATGGAAAATGCAGAAAATTTAAGAGGCTCAATGATGGCATCTGAAACATTGAAAGAAAAGCTAAATACGAAGACAGAGGAGCTGCAGCACATGCTCAAACAGCTCCAGAAATCCCAGGATGCTCTGCAAAGTGCAGTAGAAGCAAAGGAGGCATCCCTGCAGAAGGCTGATGATGAGGTGCAGTATTCAGGAGACAACAGACACACATATGTTTTAGGATACGCTTCACCCCAGCATGGAAGACTGTCTCTTTCCCAGAATTAAGTTTGTGTTTTTATTCTACAGGTGGACACTCTTCAATATATATTCATTATTAAAATATCAGAACTACATATCAACGAATGCTGTTTTAGCTCATAAGCCCAAGAGTCCCTGTGGGCACTGCAAGGTTATAGCACTTTTGAAATGTGTGCTGTGTGAAAACATGTTAAATATCATTAAACCAGATTAGGAATGTCTGTTCAGCTGATGGCACAAACGAAGGCCGAAATTCTTAGTTTTGGTTGCGTTGCTGCAAACATTCCGGCAAGACAAACGTAGGGGTCCACTACCATTCATACTGTTCAATATGCAAAGCACTGTCAAGGAAGCATACTATTACATTTCTGATGCATGATCCTAACTGTTGATTCCACACTTTGTGATGTTCCCAGACGGCATCCTGGATTCAGAAGAATTTTCAGTATAGCCCATGTGCACCAATAGGTGGCCTCATGCAGCTCCACGTTCACTCTAAACTACCTTGGAAGTAACAACTGGGGGTGCATATAAGCACCACCGTAGCACTCTGATGTCAGTTCCTTTCTTTCTGCACCTTGGTAGGCAGTTCCTGAGCCAGCTCATGCTTTTTTATTTTCAGTTGATGAGTTTCTCCTAAATTCTTTCAGCGTTCAGGGAACATGTCCCCTCATAAAACTTCAGAGTTTAAACCTTGCAGGGACTGTCGCAAACAAATGTCTGTGCCGGATCCCCACAATCCAAGATTGTGAAGCCAAGCTATATGTAGCAGAGCACTAAAGAAAGTTGCATAAAGGCTGTTCCCACTCAAAGTCGCGGGCCTGTTCCCGTTCTCGTGGCCGGATCTCCAACAGGTTTTCAAGGAGGTTCAAGTTTTTGGATAAGTCAAAATCGATCAAACAACACAAGAACTCCAAACGAGTCTTGCCTCTTCTCAGTATGAGAAGTCGTGAGGACGTGAAGGTGCGCCCGATCCCTGATCGAGCATCCTATTCCACAGTTGACCCTGATGCACCCTGAATTTCCAGCTCAGTTGGTTATGCCACAGCAAGTTGAGGCATGTAAGGAGGACATGCCTCGCATCTCCGGCACTGTACTGGCTCTCTCTGGCGTGCCTTCCGGCCCCATAGATCCATGGAGGCCTCAAGTTAGATTACTGCCAGAGTGTCTGCCCTCTGTGCCTCTCGAACCCGCCACAGGTTCCGCTCCAAATCTGGAGCTAACTCCACACCCTGCACCACGACCCATGCCGGTTCCTGTTGTGTCAACACCGGCACAGGTGCCACTGATGCTGGAGGAGGAAGTCGAGCCTGTAGTCATCTCTGACACAGAACCTAATCTGTCTCAACCTCGCTTGAAGCCGTGACCGAGTAGTCAGTTTCTACATGCCTGGCCCCTACACAATTTGACTTGGATGAAATACTACTCTAGCCAAGGAGCCGCCCTCCAGTGCTCAAGCAGCTATTTGAATCTGACTCTGACCAGAGCCAACCAATTTTTGGCGATGATGGTAGGAACAAACTCTCCCCACGCTATGAATATGACAATGGTTTTGTGGATCTACAAGAGGCCAGTGGGATGGACACTTTCCCTGACGCAGGACTGGCTCTCCCCCTGTTCCTTTCACTGAAGATTCTGCTTCTTTTGTCATGGTTGTCAAAACCAGATGGGCAGCTAAAATTTTATATCTCCAACTGCCTTCCATTGAAGTGAAAACTAATGGCTTCACACAAGTGTTGCAACCTCGACAAGCCTCATGTGAACCCTTACTGACTTTCATCCGGGCCTTGACTTTTTCCACATGCTGCTCTTGTTCACCGGTAAATAGAGAGGTGGCACGCTGCCACAGACCCGCTCCAGGTTACCCTTCTGTTTTTGATTCAACACCCTATCCTGAGAGCCTGGTGGTACAGGTCTCCACTAGCCGGGTTAATCCCAGTTCTTTTCTCCCTATGCCATCTGATAGAGGATCAAGCCCTTTGGGAAGAGGATGTTTTCTTCTGCTACCCCCACCCCGAGGTCAGTCAACACCAGCTGCTTAATAGTGAAATATTCCCATTCATTTTGGGACTCGTGGTGGAGATCTTGCCTGCAGTTCTGGAGGAATTTCTTGGCAATTAGGCAGAGACCACTCAGGGTGGCCAGGAGGCAGTCAAGTAAGTCATCGAGTCAGGTTTGGACACCACAGACTATTTAGGCAGAGCAGTTGGCACTAGCGTGGTACTCCGTCACCACGCTTGGATGAGATTCTCGGGCTTCTGGGGTGACGTTCAGGCATCAGTAATGGATATACCTTTTGACATATCTTGCTTGTTTGCATAAAGGAAGACTACGACTTAGAGTGCTTTAAGGAGAGAAGAGCTGCTGTGTGCTCCCTTGGTCATCCCACAACCACAAGACAGGATCCTCAGCATCTAATCCCTTTTGTGGCATTGCTAGTGGCTTTGTCTTTAAGCCACCCCAACAACTAGCACCCCAGTCCTTTTGAGGTCAGGGCTTCTGGGTTAGCAGGGGCACCGACTACCCCCAACCCACCTAAAGCATCCTCCAAGCCATTTTAGTTGTGCCTTTGAGGCACATGACCACCCCATGAGGAGGCAGGATCAATCATTTTCTCTAGGGTGGCAGGGCCATAAGATCAGGCAGATGGTTCCTGCAGATTGCTTAATGGGGATACGGTCTGCCATTCCCTTCTGCCCTGCTGCATACTCCACCCACTTTAGAGCAGCTTTCCGAGTTCGTTCATTCTACAACAAGAAGTTCAAGCTCTTTTTGCTGTTGCTCCCATTATTTTCTAGTGCTAAAAAAGGGCTAAGGTCTTCGTCCTATTTTAGATCTTCGACCCACTCGGTTTCTTCCTGCGGAAGGAAAAATTCGAAATGCTCATGCTGGCCCAGGTTCTATCTGCCCTGGATCCAGAACACTGGCAAACTTACCACAGTCAGTCATAGAACACCTTCAGAGAACTGTGAAGCTCCTAACATTGCTGGGATTCACTACTGCCAAAGTCACACCTGACTCCTCCCCTTCATCAGGGCCAACCTGGATACTGTACACTTTCGGCCCTTCCTTACGGACCAACAAGTCGAGGACATTCAGACCAAATCCCAATGTTTCAGCCTCAGTCCTGGGTCTTAGTGAGGATGGTTCGGAGACTTTTTGGTCTACTGGCCTCTTGCATCCTGCTTGTTGACCATGCCATGTGGCACATGTAGGCTCTTCAGTGGGATATGAAGTCTCAGTGGGCTCAGTGCCAAAGAAATATGTTGAACTCTATCCAGGTTTCTGAGGAGTCTGCAAAAGATCTTCACTAGTGGCTGCTCAACTGCACTTGGACCACTGGCAGACCCCTCTCCCTAACCCAACCAGAGCTGATGGTGGTGACAGATGTCACTACTGGTTGGGAAGGTCATCCGGGAGAGGTGGAGATCAGCGTACACCCACCTTTATATCAACCTACTGAAGTTGGGAGCCATTCTTTGGTGTTGAAGACCTTCCTGCTGACCATCAGGGGAGGCCGCTTCTGGTTCTCACAGACAACATAATTGCATGGGGTACTGCAAGAAGAAAGGCAATGAGGGGTCCCGGGTCCTGTGTCAGGAGTCTCTTTGCCTCTAGAACAGGCTGAATTATCATATCATCTCCCTGCTCGTGAACCACCTGGTGGGATCTTTAAACGCCAGAGTGGACAATCACAGGCAGCGACTTGTTGTGGCCGAAGAATGGCAGTTACACTCTGAGCCGGTGCAAGGTGTCTTACAACAATAGGTAGTACCCCGGCTCGATCTATTCGCCACCACAAAGAACGTGCAATGTCAGCACTTTTGCATGCTAAAATTACCAAGGCATCTCTCTCTCTCTCTCTGAGACGCATGCTACCTAGAGTGGAGCATGGGACTCAGTTATGCCTTCCTGCTGCTCACCTGCCCGGAGTTCTGAAGATGATCGGGAACAACAGGGCCCAGCTAATCTTAGTGACTCGAGGTATGGCCAGGAGGGTATACTATCCGAAACTTCTGGCCATGAGCATCTGTTCTTTGAATCAGCCTGCCACTTCGGGAGGACCTTCTGTCACATCAATAAGGCAGGGTCTTGCAACCAAACCTATGGAATCTACACCTTTATGCATGGAGATTGAGTGGCGGTGGTTGACTGCGTTTGATCTACGTACTAAAGTAGTGGATGTCATCCTGGCGGCCAGGCAGCCGTTTACAAAATCTGTTTATGCCGTACACTGGGACATGTTTGTGGCTCAGACTGGTTACAGGCTAAACTGCTGGATGTATTGCTGTTTGTTCTCTCTTTAGCCCAGCAAGTTATTGCAGTGGGCACTGTTAAACAGCGGCAGCTCCTCCGCAATGGCAGAGGAGTGTTGCCCCATTGTCTCAGACCCAGCAGCTAAATAATAAAAGAATATTTTATTATGGTTTTATTTTTCAGCTGCTGGCTGAGTCAGTGTGTGTGGGGATGGGCGGGGCTGGGCCATGGGAGAGAGGAGTGGTGTGCACTTCTAAATACGTATGTCTCTTTGGCCGGCCATCTTAGGCTGGCCAAATAGACATGCGCAGTTAGGTTTCTCCAACTCAGCTGTATTCCACAGCTGGGTTGGAGAAACAGCACAGACTCCCTGTGCCTGAGAGAGCGTTAAGAAAGCCCGCTGAGGCCAATCACCGCGCTGCTTTCATGCTACATGAGAGCAGCGAGGTAATAGCGCAGTGAAGCTCTGAAGCTGCCCCAGGGGTTGTTCGGACCAGGAAGCAGAGGAGCACCGAGGCACGAAGCCGCAGGAGCAGCATCAGGTAAGTTTTATTTTTTTATTATTACACCCCACCCCCCATGTTCCCTCGCCACACCACTGTTTATATGCATCAGCCGCCACTGCTGTTAAAGGTTATCTGTAAGCCCTTTCGGTCTTTTTGCATTTACCAGACTAACTGTCTGTTTAAATCACCTGTTATGATGTGTTTTCTCAAAGGCTTGGTCCCCCTAAATCTTTTGTGATGCCATAGTGGAACCTTAAGTTGGTCCGTACCTTCATAATGTATACCCCTTTTAAGCATTTGCACAGATGTTCCCAACGTCTGTTGTGCCTGAAGATTGTTTTTCTCATTGTGATAACTTTAGTTTGTTGTGTGAGTGAGCTTCAAGCTCTGTCAGTCCAGCTTCCTTATGCCACCTTATTTAAGAACAAACTAGTGCTGAGGACCAGAGCAGCCTTTCTACTGAAAATTGTGACTTCCTTTTACGTCGGACAGTCTAACACTCTTTGATTTTCTTTGCCCCACCTCAGCACGCAAAAGAGTTGGAGATACCCTATTGTTTGGACCCCAAAAGAGTACTCTGCTTTTAGATTGATCATAACAAAGACCACAGGTGGACGATCACCTTTTTAAGGGATTCTCAGGAGCAAAGAAAGAAAACAAACACAAGAAGATGATGGATGGAGCACAGAAACTTTTCAGACACTCACCCCCAGTCACATATCTGGGTTGAATCCATCATCGTTCTTTAGCTCAGTTCGCCACCCCAGTTCAGACCCAGCCATATGCAAATCAGTCTTGACCCTGTTCCTCATGGGAACAGTCCAGCCCGAACTGCCAAGCCAGGTCTTCCCTGGACCGGAAACAAGCCTCCTCAGACCGTTTTCAGGGTACCACCCCTCATCAGCCAGGCTAGCTTTTATCCAGTGGCAAAGTTAGCAAGGTACTCGCATCTAGGCATACCCTGGCAACATAGGGCGAACAAAGCAAACATAAGGAGATGATGGACGGAGCGCTAAAACTTTTCAGACACTCACCCCCAGTCACAGATGTGGGTTTAATCCATCATTGTTCTTTAGCTCACTTCGCCACCCCAGTCCAGACCCAGCCATATGCAAATCAGTCTTGACTCCGTTCCTCATGGTAACAGCCCAGCCCGACGTGGGTCCCTTGCTCACTTTGCCACTAGATTCAAGCTAGCCTGGCTGATGAGGGGTGTTACCCCGAAACCTGTCCCAGGATGCTCGTTTCCGGTCCAGGAAAGACCTGACTTGGCAGTTCGGGCTGGACTGTTCCCTCGAGGAACAGGTTCAAGACTGATTTGCATATGTCTGGGTCTGAACTGGGGTGGCGAATTGAGCTAAAGAACGATGATGGATTCAACCCAGATATGTGACTGGGGGTGAGTGTCTGAAAAGTTTCTGCGCTCCATCCATCAGCTCCTTGTGTTTGCAAAGAAAGACAATTATTGGCATAGCCAATAGGTCTCGCTTTTGGGACCTTATAAGTATTTAGTTATGCAGCACAATATCCTTGGTGCAACAACATCAACTGTTGCATGGGTAAACACTTATAAGGTCCCAAAAGCGAGACCTATTGGCGATGCCAATGCTTGTTTTTTGAGGGGGCAAAAACAATTGGAGGTTGAAGGTTGTGAACTAGTACCTGTATTATAACACTAGCAGCGGCCAGACGCTAGGGGAGACTCAACAGATGGCAGATTCCGAGAGCAGGCTGAGGTGGTGTTGAGTGATGTTGAGGTGGTAGTGGTGGTGGTGACTGGTGCTGAGATGATGCTGAGGTGATGCTGAATGATACTTAGGTCTTGCTGAGTGATGATGATGTGGTGGTGTAGTATTGCAAAGGCGATGCTGAGTGATACTGATGTGGTGTTGAGTGATGTTGTGGTGGTGCTGAGTGATGCTGTGGTGGTGCTGACTGATGCTGTTGTGGCGCTGAGTGATATTGTTGTGGCCCTGAGTGATGCTGTGGTGGTGCTGAGTGATGCTGTGTTGGTGCTGAGTGATGCTGTGTTGGTGTTGAGTGATGCTGTGTTGGACGTGAGTGATGCTT
Source organism: Calotriton arnoldi (assembly GCA_963921515.1). Lineage (NCBI taxonomy): Eukaryota > Metazoa > Chordata > Amphibia > Caudata > Salamandridae > Calotriton > Calotriton arnoldi. Next base: position 3,095,948 of record CAWUFW010000809.1, read on the forward strand.
TGGTGGTGCTGAGTGATGCTTTGGTGGTGCTGAGTGATGCTGTTGTGTTGCTGAGTGATGCTGTTGTGTTGCTGAGTGATGCTGTGGTGGCGCTGAGTGTTGCTGTGGTGGCCCTGAGTGATGCTGTGGTGGCGCTGAGTGATGCTGTGGTGGCGCTGAGTGATGCTGTGCTGGCCCTGACTATTTAGTGAGTGCAATAGGTCTCGCATTACCTAAAGTTTGAGCTATTGGCGTTGCAAATAATAATGCAAAACCAATAGCTTAAACTTTCAGTAATGCGAGACCTTTTGCAGCCAGGCCTCCTGTGTGTATGTTGGGGTGCTGAATGGTAGAAACGGGTTGTTGTGAATAAAGATAAAAGGAGTTGAGGCTTCTGCAGCCTGTCAAAGTAAACGGTATGGTTTGTTCACACAAATAAACGTACTTGAGAGGCTTCTGCGGCCAAGGGAATAATTGTGGATGTGCTAAATGTACGCAGCCTATAAAATGAAACAGCATAGAGTTTATTAAAGTAACAGAATAGTGCATGGGCGTAAGAATTATTTTTAAAAGAAGCATAAGAAGTCGTAACAAACTGCAAGTATTTGCTTTTATGAAAGAGCAATATTAAAAGAAAAGCATAGCAAGCAAGCTGTAAATGTTCGCAGCCAGGCCTGCTGTGTGTATGGTGGGGGGTGTGCGTGGCTAAGACGGCGTGACAAATACAAGCATTAGCGAATACTGAACTGCGTGCTAGTGGCACGAAAACATGTCCTAAAATGTGTAATTACCTAAACAATGTAATTACTGAAAAGGCATCAGAGGTTGAAATGTTTAGAATTTGACAGAGCACCTTAACCTGTCAAGCGTTAATAAAATGCATGCTGCTGCTACCGAATTTGATATTATCTAAAAGATAAATAATGACTTTTAAGGCATTAGGGACCAAAATCTTTTAAAAAACTATAAGTTGCTGTGAAAAATCACGCATAAATTTCCTGATGTTGCTATGACACTAGTTCTGAAAGTATATGGTAAAAAATGAAGTTAATTATTTACTAAGTATTGGAGCTAATATTTTTGTAAAAAAATAAAAATATACAGGAAACAAACAGTTTTTGCAATGTGGGCAGACGAGGGAATGCGTGCAGACAGGAGCAGATAAACAACCCCAACAAGCATTGGCATAGCCAATAGGTCTCGCCTTTGGGGCCTTGTTGGAAACGGGGGTACCGAGTCCGTTACGGTAGCATGGCGCAAAGCGGGGAAGGCACGCGAAGGCAATGTGTAAGGCAGTTGTGCAGCACACTCTTACTTTGACTCAGAAATGCGAAGCAATAACAGGACACCACACCAGGCTTGCATAATTAAAATCAAGTTCGTTTATGTAAATCACGGTTGCATCAAATGAGACTTTACATTGCGTTATTCAACTGTGGTACATTCTTCTTAAAAAGACCTTCAACAGTGTAGGCCACTAAAAGGCCGCAGGAATCATCCTCTAAACACAGCACCCATAACGATCACCGGGTGCAGTAATAAAATATGGCCTAGAACATGTAATTCACTTCATGAATATTAAATTATGAGTACATAGGCACTTTACGTTACATTTTAACCAGGGCCTGCATTTGTCTAGGCACCCCCATAGGCAGTACAAAGGGCGTCGCCAATCCGGTACACCTGCAACCTGAAAACACTTCAACTCTTGGCAGGGTACACTGGAGTTCACTTCAATGAATTACCTTCCCTTCAGGCAAGGACATTTCCTCATAGGCATATTCAGCAGGCCCAGACAATCAGTAAAACAGGCGCAACAATAAGCTGAGGGAAATACTAGAGGGAACCCCTCAACATGTCCGTAATACTGGGGCTTCCCTATAATTGAGGATTCCTATGTCTACAAGGGGAGGTAAGGGTTAAATCAGGCTTGGCCCTCTCCTCACCGGGGCCTCGCCTTGCAAAACGTTAATGAGGGCTTCTCCCTCTTTAGCTCCCCAGGGAATGCTGGCCCCCGGCCCCCAGTGGCGTGTTCTGGAGCCCTAGGGGCCTCCCGGGCTCACCTGCTGTTGTGGCGGTGGTCGCTCTTCCACGCGACTGGGCCCGTTAGGGTTCGGCCCACGCGTTGGTTCTTTGAGCCCAGACTGGGCTAAGGGGCCTTGCACTGGCGTCGTGGGTCGTTGGGGGGCCGGTATTGCTCTCCTCCGGCCCCCGGGGATGGTTCTCGAGGCAGGGAGCGGGAGCCGGCAGTCCTTTCCGGACGGCTTCCCGCCTCCCTCTGTGGACGCGGTGCTGGTCTTCGGCGTCGGAGCTCTCCCCCGGCCTCCGTACGCGCTGGGGGCGGGCCGAGGACGGGCGCCCAATCACTGCGCGGCCTTCCGGGGGCGCGGCCGATGACGCGGTCGGCGTCCCTGGTCCCTCAGCAACGGCGTCCGCGGGCCTGGAGGCCGCGGTAGGCCTCAGTTCTCTTCACGCGGCCCTCCTGGGCTGCGGCGGCGTCCTTTTCGGCCGCGACTTCAGCGGTAGGGCTCTCGGGCCCGGCGGTGATCTCAGGGGCGATTTGGGAGGCTTTGGTGAGGGCGCGGACGGCGCACCTCACCACCCCAAACTTGGCGGTACCTCGGCTGTCCTCACAGCGCTCCTCACGCGGCGACGGCCGCAGCAGCAGCAGAGAGTAGCCACGTGGTGAGTGGCTTGGGGCAACTTCCTTTCAGGAGAGATACAGCGCGGAGCGCGCTGGCAGCCTATGAGCAGGGCTGCGTGGGAAGGGTTTGTGGGGACAGTCCAGCTGCAGGCAGGAGTGGATAGGGGGGTGAAGGTCTAGCGCTTAGGGCACGGCGCTTTACCTCGTGATCCCCAGTTGAAGATTCAGCCTGGGTTGACTGGCTGTCAGGTTATGGGTTCCAGTTACACTTGGTTTCAGAATCTTGTCATGAGCTTCTTGTCAGAAGTGGCTTATTATAATGTCTATGACAACCGTTTCTTGTCAGAAAGTTCGTCTTCTGAGGGGGGGTTGTGAGTTGGTGGTTCGGGGTTGCTTGATGTTCCTCCCAGCACGCTGAAGGTGGTTCCCTGGGTCCCCTCACACTGGGCAAGGTCAGTGGGTGGTGGGCGTTCCTCAGCTATCTTACTTCAGCAGGGCCTCAGCCCTGTCAGCAGCAGTAGTGTAGGTCTCCCCCCTAGGCCCTAAAGCCTATACTCCAGCGCAGGTTCTCCCAGGTTCAGTGGTGCTCCAACCTAACTGACCAAAAGGTTTTCCCTCCAAGCCTCTTATACCCCTAGGTCAGGTGACCCTCCTAAAGGCGGCAAAACATAACTCCTCCCACAGCCCGGAAGGTTCTGGAACCTTCCGCCTATCTAGCTATGTGGCCCAGAGGCGGGAACGGGATGGATACTGTATCCCTATGTCCCAGCCTGACCCTGGCTACTAGCGTGTATGTGTGTAAGGCCCTTCTGCAGTAGCAGGGGCCTGTGGCAGCCATCTTTAGTGAGAGAGCACCTGCACCTCAGCACTGGCCAGCAGTGGCAAGGCGCCCGGAGACCTAGGTCCAGTAAAAATATGGTGGCAAAAATGAGGCGCAAAAGGGAAAAAAACAGGGCAAGACCACCCTAGGGCTGACAGGTCTAACGCGTCCCCCCAGCCGAAAGAGGGGAGAGCTTCCCAACCTCTAGGGAGTTCTCTTCGCTAAGGCGGAAAAACCGGGAGAGACCGTCAGCGTTGGCGTGGTCTACACCGGGTCGATGTTCCACCCGAAAGTCCATCCCCTGGAGGGAAATGGACCACCTCAACAATTTGGGGTTTTCGCCTCTCATTTGCATGAGCCAGCGAAGGGGTCTGTGGTCGGTCTGGATCAAGAAGTGACAACCAAAAAGATATGGCCTCAACTTCTTTACAGCCCAAACCACAGCAAAGGCTTCCCGTTCGAAGGTACTCCACCGCTGTTCCCGGGGAGTAGTCTTCGGGAGATGAAGGCCACTGGCTGGTCTTGGCCATCGTCATTCAGCTGCGAGAGCACAGCTCCTATGCCATGCTCAGAAGCGTCTGTCTGCACGATAAACTCCCGTCCAAAATCTGGAGTCCTGAGCACCGGTGCGGTGCACATGGCACGTTTAAGGGTCTCAAAGGCATCCTGGCAGGCAGCCGTCCAGATGACTCTGCGTGGCTGCTTCTTTGAAGTCAATTCCGTCAATGGGCCCACGATGGTTCCATATCCCTTGACGAACCGGCGGTAGTATCCCGTGAGGCCGAGAAAAGCTCGGACCTCTGTTTGGGTCTTGGGGGGCTCCCAGGCCATGATGGTCTCAATCTTGGCTTGGAGGGGTTGCACCTTACCTCCGCCCACCAGATGTCCCAGGTACACGACAGATCCCTGTCCAATCTGGCACTTGCTGGCCTTGATGGTTAGACCAGCCCGTTGCAAAGCCTGTAGCACCTCCTGGAGATGCTGCAGATGGTCCTCCCAGCTGCTACTGAAGACAGCTATGTCATCAAGGTAGGCAGCAGAGAAGGCCTCTAGGCCAGACAGCACCTGGTTCACCAACCGCTGGAAAGTGGCTGGAGCATTTTTCAACCCGAAGGGCATCACACGAAATTGAAAGTGGCCCTCGGGGGTGGAGAACGCAGTCTTCTCCCTTGCTCCTTCCGCCATGGCGATCTGCCAATAGCCTGACGTTAAATCAATGGTACTCAGATACCGGGCTGCTCCCAGCCGGTCAATGAGCTCATCCGCCCGAGGGATCGGGTGAGCGTCGGTCTTGGTGACTGAGTTGAGTCCACGATAATCCACACAGAACCGAAGTTCTGGTGTGGTGCCCGGGGGGCCGCTTTCGGCACCAACACCACCGGACTAGCCCAAGGGCTACTGGAAGGCTCAATCACCCCCAGTTCTAGCATCTTGGTAACCTCACCCTGGATACTAGCCTTGACCTTATCGGACAGCCGGTAAGACTTGTTTTTCACTGGCGGACTGTCCCCTGTGTCCACATCATGGGTACACAGGTGCGTGATTCCAGGCGTGAGGGAGAACAACGAGGCGTACTGCCCCAAGACCTGGCGGCAGTCCCTCTGTTGCTCTGGGGTCAAGGATGGGGCGAGGACCACTCCCTCTACCGAACCATCCTTCTCATGGGCCGCCAGAAGGTCTGGCAGAGGCTCACTCTCCTCCTCCTCACTTCCATCTGTTATCATCAGGAGAGTGAGCTCGGAACGCTCCTGGTGTGGCTTCAGGCGGTTGACGTGGAACACCCTGTGGGGTTGACGGGGGGTCTTCACATCGACGACATACGTGGTCTGGCCTTTCCTTTCCAGGATCTCAAACGGTCCAGTCCACCTGTCCTGGAGGGCGCTAAGCTCTCCTGGCTCCATGACCCACACCTTCTGTCCAGCGTCTAACTCTACCGTCCGCGCGTTCCGGTCATACCATTGCTTCATGACGGCCTGACTTGCCTCTAGGTTGTCCGAGGCCTCCTTCCACAGCTTGGCCACTTGGCTGCGGAACGCCAGCATATAGCTGACCACATCACGGGGAAGCTTCGAGGAAGACTTCTCCCACCCCTCCTTGACAAGACTGAGGGGCCCCCGAACGGGGTGGCCATAGAGCAGCTCAAAGGGGCTGAAACCGACCCCTTCTGCGGCACCTCTCGGTAGGAGAAGAGCAGACAGGGTAAGAGGACGTCCCACTTCCTTCTTAAGTCCTCGGGTAGGCTCCTGATCATCCCCTTCAAGGTTTTGTAAAAGCGCTCCACGAGCCCGTTCGTCTGGGGGTGGTAAGGAGTGGAGAACCGGTAGGTCACTCCACACTCCTTCCACATGGCCTGCATGTAGGCCGACATGAAATTCGTGCCCCTATCTGACACCACGACCTTGGGGAATCCCACTCGGGTAAAAATCCCCATGAGGGCCCGCGCCACCACCGGTGCAGTGATGGTCCTCAGAGGTATTGCCTCTGGGTACCGGGTGGCGTGGTCTACTAGCACCAAAATGAACCTATGTCCAGCAGAAGTCGGCGGATCCAACGGCCCGACAATGTCAATCCCTACTCGCTCAAAAGGGGTATTGACAACTGGGAGAGGTTCTAGAGGGACCTTCACCTTAGTCCCTGTCTTGCCGCTCGCTTGGCAAGTGGTGCAGGTCTTGCAAAAAGTGTCAGAAGTGACGCGCATCCTGGGCCAGTAAAAATGTGGGACCAAACGCGCAAACGTCTTGTCCTGGCCCAGGTGTCCTGCTAGTGGTATCTCATGTGCCAACTCTAGCAGAAAGGCCCGGTAGCATTGGGGGACCACCACGGCCCTTGAGGACCCATGCACCGGAGCCTTAGGCTCACTGTAGAGGAGACCATCCTCCCAGTAGACATGGTAGTTACCAGTCTCTGTTCCAGCTGCTTGGGCTTCGGCCTGTTGCCGTATGCCTTCAAGCGTAGGGCACTCCCTCTGCGCCCGGCAAAATTCCTCCCGGGTAGGCCCTCCTTCCACCTGCCACTCTGCAGGGGTCGGCAGGTCCCCCACGGGAAAACCAACCACCTCAGCGGACTCCGGGGTCACCTCCGCGGGCTCCTCATCCATCTCACCGGGTGTCTCCTCCCGGACATCTCCTCGTCCAGCAGTGGGCTGGGCCATTATTTCAGGCTCCAACCCGGGCTGAGTTCCTTGTCAGGCAGCCATGGACCGCGTGATAACGCAAGTCCATCCTGGTAACCCCAACATCTCAGCATGGGCATTGAACTCTACCTCCCTCCAAGCAGTATGTTCCAAGTCGTTGCCCAGCAGACAGTCAACTGGCATGGCAGGGCTCACCGCAACCTTCATCAGACCTGATACTCCTCCCCACTCAAAGGGAACTTGGGCCACGGGGTAATGACCCAGGCTATTGTCAGCCATCACAACCGGGTGGAACTCCTCAGGAATCACCTGCTCTGGGGACACCAGCTGACGTCTCACCATCGTCATGCTGGCACCTGTGTCCCTCAGAGCCTCCACCTCCTCCCCGTTCACCAGGACCCTCTGCCGATACTTGGCAGTGTTCGCGGGTACCTGAACCCGTGGGATGATCTCTCTATCCCCCAGGGAAACTAAGGTCAAGCCTGTCCACTCACCTCCCTACCTAGGGACAACTCCTCCCCAAGCGCTACACTGGCCACCCCGGGGCTCTTACCTCCTGTGGGGGCTGGGGTTCTCTTGCGACACTGGGGATCCCCCTTGTAGTGCCCAACCTCCCCGCACTCGTAGCACCGGACAGTTCTGGGCTGCTGACTCCTGTCAGGGTAAGTGGGTTTCTGGAATCCAGATTGGGATGGGGAACCTACCCCTCTCCCAGGCGGTCTATTTTGGGGACCTTTAAAGAACTCCCTCTTTTTATCTCCCCTCTTTCTTCTGGGGGAACCCCTGTCCACCTTTCGGGGGTCTGCCCCGGCTCCCTTGTGGGACACCCGAGTGCTGACCCACGTGTCTGCCTCCTCTGCAAGCTCCCTTGGGTTGGTCAGCTTGCGGTCCACCAAGTACTGGCGCAGCTCCGGAAAACATTTCTCGAGGAGGTGCTCTCTCAAGAACAGGTCGTACAGCCCAGTGTAATTGTCAATGTTGCTGCCACGCACCCAACCCTCCAATGCCTTCCGGGCATAATCATAAAAATCCACCCAGTTTTGTGTGTTGAGCTTGTGGCTGTTGCGGAACTTTTGGCGGTACTTCTCTGGGGTGAGGCCAAACTTCCTGAGCAGGGCCTCCTTCATGATAGGGTAGTTAGTCTGCTCCCCCTTATCCAAAGTTAAAAGTGTGTCCCTTACTGGTGGAGGTATGTACCTATTAAGGCCTCCTCCCCAGTAGCTCTCAGGAACTCTATGGGCCACCAAAGCTACCTCGTACGCCGCCAACCACTTGTCGATGTCATCACCCACACTAAAGCTGGCTATCACCTCCCTGGGTAGATAAAATTTGGGCTCCTGTGGAACCCCAGCAGGTACGCTGCCACCATTCACTTTGCCTTCCATCTCCATCTGCAAGGCTCGGAGCTCTAGTTCTTTCAGGCTAAGCTCATGTGCAAGCCTCCTTTCCTCCATGGCTAGCCTTGCCTGCTCTCGCTCCCTTTCCATCCTAGCAAGCTCTAATGTCAATTGCCTTTGCTCCCTCCTGTCCTCGAATTCCTCTGCTGACAAACTCCCCCTGACGCACTACTGCCTGCCCTGGAACGTCTTCCTGGCAACACATTCTCGCTGACGTCAATGTTCAGTAGGCTCAGTTCTCCTGGGTCGTCTGCCTCCCTCTGCTCCTCCTCCCCTCTTCCCCCGGGTGGGCCATTACCCATGCCCTCAAAGCTTTCTGAAGCACCTCCTTCCTGGCGCCTCGCTTGACGGCCACCCCCTCTCTAGGCAGAACTCCTTGAGCTGTGTCACCGTATACCTCTCTAGGTCGGCTAACTCAAACTCCATCCTCCTAGGTGGGGTCCCAGACAATTTAAGGAAGGGGTTCTAAATTGTAGGTAGCAGGTCTACCGCAGGACTAACACAATCGGCAATCACAAGAGAATTCCTAGTACTTGCATTTCACTAGGTGTCTAATTGCGGCGCACACTGAGTCACTGTAGGGTGCTGCACAAACACCAGTCCTTATCTCACCGCTGAACACCAATGTTGGAAACGGGGGTACCGAGTCCGTTACGGTAGCATGGCGCAAAGCGGGGAAGGCACGCGAAGGCAATGTGTAAGGCAGTTGTGCAGCACACTCTTACTTTGACTCAGAAATGCGAAGCAATAACAGGACACCACACCAGGCTTGCATAATTAAAATCAAGTTCGTTTATGTAAATCACGGTTGCATCAAATGAGACTTTACATTGCGTTATTCAACTGTGGTACATTCTTCTTAAAAAGACCTTCAACAGTGTAGGCCACTAAAAGACCGCAGGAATCATCCTCTAAACACAGCACCCATAACGATCACCGGGTGCAGTAATAAAATATGGCCTAGAACATGTAAATCTGAAAGAGACACGTTAGTGACAGATTCCTTACCTTAGAATATCCCCAGGCGTCAGGCTGGATCCGGAAAGTTTTTTGCGTAGCAGTACCCTTGCGCGTCGGTAGGCGGCGTCGTGCGGCTCCGCGTCCGTCGTCAGCGTCGTGATCGCCGGGATGACGTCGCGGGCAGTACTTAGGCGCCGCCCCTGCGCGCTGACGTCAGTTCTTCTTTTCCGCGCCAGCAAGCGCAGATCCGGGAAGAGCAGTGCCCTGGTCATTTTTTGACCATACTTTTTGGTGAATTTTTTCACTGTTTTCCTCTATCAAGGTGTCGTAGGGATGCCCGGTTTCAAACGTTGCGGCGCCTGTGCTCGGATGATGTCCGTCACCGACCCGCATTGGGAGTGTCTCTTCTGCCTCGGCCGAGGCCACGACACGGAGTCTTGTACCGACTGCCAGGCCCTCAACCCGAAAGCTTTGCGAGAGCGGTCTCGAAAGCTCCTCGAGGCCCGGCATTCGGCTCCGCGGAAGCCCCGGTCGCGTGAGAGGTCCAGGGGTCGATCGCGGAGTCCACACCGGTCGTCGGCATCGAAGTCTTCTTCGTCCGGTAAGTCAAAACACAAGAAGTCCAAAAAGCATCATCGCTCTAGGACTTCGCCTCGCCGGTCTCGCGACTCGGCTGAGGCCCCTCCCGGCACCGTCCCCGCCCCGCGGCCCCGGACATGCCTGTGGAGTCGCCCCCGCCATACCCGCCCTTCCCGGGTTCGGGGGCGGATCCGGCCAAAGTACAGGAATTCCTGTCGGCCATGGCCCGCCTCTTCGGGCCTCCAGGTCCCTCCGGTGCGCCTTCGGGCCCCGCGGGCCCTGATGGGGTTGCTCCGGCGTCGCCGACGGCTCCGGCCCCGGCGTCGCCAGTGCCTCCAGCCTCGATCCCGGCTCCGGCTTCGGCCCCGGCCTCGATCCCGGCTCCACAACCCCCATCGACGCCGGTCGACCTAACGACACCTCCGCCGGCGCCGATGTCTCCGGTGCCGTTCTCGACGCCGCCTGGGGCTCCGAGCGGCGTCGTTCCCCAGTTCCTTCCGGCTCCGGACATGGACCCGGACCGACGTCGCTCGACGCCGGTTCCGGCGCCGATGAGACCTTGGGTCCCAAATGTCCCTCCTCCCCCTTATTTTGAACCTGAGGAGGACCAGGAGGACTGGGAGGGGTCTGATGACCCTCTGACACAACAGTGTCAGTACGATGAGGACTGGACAGAGGGTCTAGGGGATGCCAGTGGTCTAGATACTTCCCTGACACTGGCATGCTGTCTCCTCCCGTGGCTACGGAGGAGGGAGCCAATTTTGCAACGGTGTTGCGTAGGGCGGCTGGAGCCTTACATCTCCAACTCCCTGCTGTGGCGGTCAAGGTTAATCTCTTGACAGAGGTGCTTCAGCCGGCAGCCTCCTCTTCGGAGACTGTGCTGCCGTTTAACGACGCCCTCACTGACGTTCTTTTGGGCGCCTGGTCCAAGCCCAACACAGGGGCTCCTGTGGATAGGAACGTGTCCCGACGCCATCGCCCAGCTCCGGGCGACCCCTGTTTCTCTCTGTCCACCCCACCCCTGAGAGCTTGGTTGTCCAAGCCTCCGCTTCCCAAACCGCCTTCCCTACCGCCCCTCCGGATAGGGAATCCAAACGCCTGGATCAATTTGGGAAGAAGGGTTTTCTTCCTCCAGTGCTGGCTTGCGGTCCATCAACACCGCTTGCCTTTTGGGCCGATATACCCACTCCTTGTGGGATTCGGTGGCGGATGTTTTGCCCCAGTGTTCTGAGGAGGTCCAGACACTGCTTTCCCGCGCCATTGCGGAAGGAAGGGATGCGGCCAAATATACAATTCGTTGTGGCCTTGATACCGCCGACTCACTGGGCAGGTCTATTGCAACGACGGTGGCGCTGCGACGCCACGCCTGGCTGAGAACCACTGGTTTTTCGGGGGATGTCCAGAATACTCTCATGGACATGCCCTTTGATGGAGTCTGTCTTTTTGGGTCCAAAGCAGACCATGCGTTGGAGCGCTTTAAGGACTCACGGGCTACTGCAAAGTCCCTGGGCCTTTCTGCTACACGCCCTCCGCTAACTTCTGCTTTTCGCCCCTATCGTGGCCACGGTAGGGGCGCCCCTTCACGTCAGCAGCCCAGCCACCGGCCCGCGCAGCAGGCGTCTTCGCGTGGCCGAGGACGTGGATTCCGCCGTGGCGGATCGGGCAACCAGCGTGCGGGTCAGGCCACCTCCTCCAACCCGTCCGCGGCCTCCAAACCCTCCTAGTCCCTCCTTTCAGGTGCACAGCACGCCAGTAGGGGGCAGGGTCCGCCATCACCTTCCCCACTGGCGTACCATCACCTCGGACAGGTGGGTCTTGGACATTGTCCGAAGGGGCTACTCCCTCCCTTCGAGTCCACCCCCCAGCCATGCCACCTCAATTCCACCGCATGTCAGGGGATCACTTGGTACTTCTGCAGAAGGAAGTCACGGCCCTCTTGGCCAAGAGGGCCATCGAGCATGTTCCGACCCCAGAAGTAGGACGTGGTTGCTACTCCCACTACTTCCTGGTGCCCAAAAAGGACAAGGAGGACATGGGTCCTATCTTGGACCTCCGGAACGTCAATCGCTTCCTCCGGAAGGAGAAGTTCAAGATGCTCACCCTAGCTCAGGTCTTGACTGCCCTCGACCCTGGAGACTGGTTGGTAGCGTTGGACTTGCAGGACGCATATTTCCACATCCCCGTCCTGCCGGCCCACCGGCGTTACCTTCGGTTCACGGTAGGCCTCGAGCATTTTCAGTTCACCGTGCTCCCCTTTGGCCTTACCAGTGCCCCTCGGGTGTTCACGAAAGTGATGGCGGTGGTCGCAGCTCATCTGCGCCGGGCAGGGGTTTCAGTCTTCCCCTACCTCGACGACTGGCTGCTGAAGGCGGGCTCGTCCCAGGCAGTCGTCTCCCACCTCCAGACTACGGCCGAACTCCTGCACTCGCTGGGGTTCTCCATCAATGTGCCGAAGTCGCATCTGATTCCTTCTCCACAGCTCCTTTTCATCGGAGCAGTTCTGGACACGACGCAGTTTCGGGCCTATCCTCCCGAACGGCGAGTCCGGGATATTCAGGCTTTGATTCCGATCTTTCAGCCTTTATCCTGGGTTTCGGTACGGATGACCCTGAGGCTGCTGGGCCTCATGGCCTCCTGCATCCTGCTGGTCAATCATGCCAGATGGCATATGCGGGCTCTGCAGTGGGACCTAAAGTTCCAGTGGGCGCAGCACCAGGGCAACCTGTCCGATCACGTCCAGATCTCGGAGGGGACTGCAAAACAGTTGCAGTGGTGGCTCTCGAACCGGCAATGGGTCATGGGCAGATCCCTCTCCCTTCCCCAGCCAGAGCACACAGTTGTGACGGACGCGTCCCTTCTGGGATGGGGCGGTCACATGGGAGAGGCGGAGATCAGGGGCCTCTGGTCTCCGGCGGAGTCCCGGCTCCGTATCAACATTCTGGAGCTCCGGGCGATCCGACTTGCACTCAAGGCATTCCTTCCCTCTGTCAAAGGGAAGGTAGTGCAGGTGTTCACAGACAACACCACCGCCATGTGGTACTGCAACAAACAAGGCGGGGTGGGGTCGTGGACCCTTTGTCAGGAGGCTCTGTGCCTCTGGACATGGCTGGAATATCAGGGCATGTTCCTGATGGTTCAACACCTGGCAGGTTCCCTGAACGCCAGGGCGGACGAACTCAGCCGCAGGTGCATGATGGATCACGAATGGCGTCTTCACTCGGAAGTGGCGCAAGGACTCTTTCTACAGTGGGGAGAGCCTTGGTTAGATCTATTCGCCACCGAAGAGAACGCGCAATGTCATCAGTTCTGCGCGTTGGAATTTCCAAGGCGGCACTCGCTCGGCGACGCTTTTCGTCACGAGTGGAGTTGCGGTCTATTGTACGCCTTTCCGCCTATACCACTTCTACCCAGAGTGTTGAAGAAGATTCGGCACGACCGGGCCCAAGTCATTCTTGTGGCTCCGGACTGGGCTCGAAGAGTTTGGTATCCCGAGCTACTCAGTATGAGCGTAGATCCCCGATCCGTCTGCCTCTTCGGGAGGATCTTCTGTCGCAGCAGCAGGGGACCGTCCTCCACCCGAACCTGTCCAGTCTACACCTGCTTGCGTGGAGATTGAGCGGCGGCAGTTGATTCCTTTCGACTTGCCTCCCGAAGTTTGTGATGTGATTCTGGCAGCCAGGCGTCCCTCCACTAAGGTGGTATATGCCTGCAGGTGGAACAAATTTGTGGCATGGTGCACAGCAAAGGCTGTGAATAACCTTTCTGCCCCTCTTTCTGAGGTCCTTCTGTTCCTTCTCTCTCTGGCCCAACAGGGTTCTGCCCTGGGTACCATCAAGGGTTATCTTTGTGCTATCTCGGCCTTCCTCAGGCTCCCTGATCAGCCCTCCCTTTTCAAGTCCCCTGTTGTTAACAGGTTCTTAAAAGGCATTACTCACCTCTTCCCTCCTGTTCCGTTTGTAATGCCTCAGTGGGACTTGAACTTGGTTCTTACCTTTTTAATGTGCGCTCCCTTTGAGCCTCTACATAACTGTCCTCTTCGTCTTCTGACTCTGAAGACAGCCTTTCTGGTGGCCATCACCTCCGCTCGGCGGGTGAGTGAGCTCCAGGCTCTATCTTGCAAACCTCCCTTTCTGTCTGTTCATCCAGACAAGGTTGTTCTTCGGACGCGTCCGTCCTTCTTGCCAAAGGTGGTTACTGCTTTCCACATTGGGCAGACCATCACTTTGCCCACCTTCTTTCCGCCTCCGCATCCTTCCAGAGAGGAAGAGAGGCTCCACCGTCTGGACCCAAAACGTGTGCTCTCCTTCTATATCGACCGCACAAAACACTTCCGGGTGGATGACCAGCTCTTTGTTGGCTACGTGGGCGCCAAAAAGGTCGGGCGGTGCACAAGAGGACCATCTCCCGCTGGGTTACCTTGTGCATCAAGACCTGCTATTCTTTGGCTAAGAAGGAGCCTCCTGTTGGGCTGCGTGCCCATTCCACCAGGGCAACGGCTGCTACCACGGCCTTGGGCCGCGGTGTTCCGCTGCCGGTTATCTGTCAGGCAGCTACGTGGTCCTCGCTGCACACGTTTACAAAGCATTACTGCCTTGACAGTCAGGTCCGGAGGGACGGCTTCTTTGGCCGTTCTGTCCTCCAGGACTTCCTTGTCTGATCTTTGTTCGCAGACCCACCTCCGGGGTTGGTATTGCTGGGGTATCTATTCTAAGGTAAGGAATCTGTCACTAACGTGTCTCTTTCAGATGCACAAGTTACTAACTTGTGTAACGATATATCTGTAAGAGACAGTAGTTAGTGACAGATTCCTTACCGCCCACCCATCCTCCCCGTTCTGCGAACTGATTTCTAGGGTTAAGGACATCCCTTTCAGGGCCCTAGTATTTTTCAGACACCTATGTCAGCTTCTTGCATGGCTCTGCGTTCCTGGCGCGGAAAGTCGTGTACAGAACTGACGTCAGCGCGCAGGGGCGGCGCCTAAGTACTGCCCGCCACGTCATCCCGGCGATCACGACGCCGACGACGGACGCGGAGCCGCACGACGCCGCCTACCGACGCGCAAGGGTACTGCTACGCAAAAAACTTTCCGGATCCAGCCTGACGCCTGGGGATATTCTAAGGTAAGGAATCTGTCACTAACTTGTCTCTTACAGATATATCATTACACAAGTTAGTAACTTGTGCTTCACTTCATGAATATTAAATTATGAGTACATAGGCACTTTACGTTACATTTTAACCAGGGCCTGCATTTGTCTAGGCACCCCATAGGCAGTACAAAGGGCGTCGCCTATCCGGTACACCTGCAACCTGAAAACACTTCAACTCTTGGCAGGGTACACTGGAGTTCACTTCAATGAATTACCTTCCCTTCAAGCAAGGACATGTCCTCATAGGCATATTCAGCAGGCCCAGACAATCAGTAAAACAGGCGCAACAATAAGCTGAGGGAAATACTAGAGGGAACCCCTCAACATGTCCGTAATACTGGGGCTTCCCTATAATTGAGGATTCCTATGTCTACAAGGGGAGGTAAGGGTTAAATCAGGCTTGGCCCTCTCCTCACCGGGGCCTCGCCTTGCAAAACGTTAATGAGGGCTTCTCCCTCTTTAGCTCCCCAGGGAATGCTGGCCCCCGGCCCCCAGTGGCGTGTTCTGGAGCCCTAGGGGCCTCCCGGGCTCACCTGCTGTTGTGGCGGTGGTCGCTCTTCCACGCGACTGGGCCCGTTAGGGTTCGGCCCACGCGTTGGTTCTTTGAGCCCAGACTGGGCTAAGGGGCCTTGCACTGGCGTCGTGGGTCGTTGGGGGGCCGGTATTGCTCTCCTCCGGCCCCCGGGGATGGTTCTCGAGGCAGGGAGCGGGAGCCGGCAGTCCTTTCCGGACGGCTTCCCGCCTCCCTCTGTGGACGCGGTGCTGGTCTTCGGCGTCGGAGCTCTCCCCCGGCCTCCGTACGCGCTGGGGGCGGGCCGAGGACGGGCGCCCAATCACTGCGCGGCCTTCCGGGGCGCGGCCGATGACGCGGTCGGCGTCCCTGGTCCCTCAGCAACGGCGTCCGCGGGCCTGGAGGCCGCGGTAGGCCTCAGTTCTCTTCATGCGGCCCTCCTGGGCTGCGGCGGCGTCCTTTTCGGCCGCGACTTCAGCGGTAGGGCTCTCGGGCCCGGCGGTGATCTCAGGGGCGATTTGGGAGGCTTCGGTGAGGGCGCGGACGGCGCACCTCACCACCCCAAACTCGGCGGTACCTCGGCTGTCCTCACAGCGCTCCTCACGCGGCGACGGCGGCAGCAGCAGCAGAGTGTAGCCACGAGGTGAGTGGCTTGGGGCAACTTCCTTTCAGGAGAGATACAGCGCGGAGCGCGCTGGCAGCCTATGAGCAGGGCTGCGTGGGAAGGGTTCGTGGGGACAGTCCAGCTGCAGGCAGGAGTGGATAGGGGGGTGAAGGTCTAGCGCTTAGGGCACAGCGCTTTACCTCGTGATCCCCAGTTGAAGATTCAGCCTGGGTTGACTGGCTGTCAGGTTATGGGTTCCAGTTACACTTGGTTTCAGAATCTTGTCATGAGCTTCTTGTCAGAAGTGGCTTATTATAATGTCTGTGACAACCGTTTCTTGTCAGAAAGTTCTTCTTCTGAGGGGGGTTGTGAGTTGGTGGTTCGGGGGTTGCTTGATGTTCCTCCCAGCACGCTGAAGGTGGTTCCCTGGGTCCCCTCACACTGGGCAAGGTCAGTGGGTGGTGGGCGTTCCTCAGCTATCTTACTTCAGCAGGGCCTCAGCCCTGTCAGCAGCAGTAGTGTAGGTCTCCCCCTAGGCCCTAAAGCCTATACTCCAGCGCAGGTTCTCCCAGGTTCAGTGGTGCTCCAACCTAACTGACTAAAAGGTTTTCCCTCCAAGCCTCTTATACCCCTAGGTCAGGTGACCCTCCTAAAGGCGGCAAAACATAACTCCTCCCACAGCCCGGAAGGTTCTGGAACCTTCCGCCTATCTAGCTATGTGGCCCAGAGGCGGGAACGGGATGGATACTGTATCCCTATGTCCCAGCCTGACCCTGGCTACTAGCGTGTATGTGTGTAAGGCCCTTCTGCAGTAGCAGGGGCCTGTGGCAGCCATCTTTAGTGAGAGAGCACCTGCACCTCAGCACTGGCCAGCAGTGGCAAGGCGCCCGGAGACCTAGGTCCAGTAAAAATATGGTGGCAAAAATGAGGCGCAAAAGGGAAAAAAACAGGGCAAGACCACCCTAGGGCTGACAGGTCTAACAGGCCTTATAAGTGTTTAGCTAGAGCTATTGACTTTGCCAATGTCTTCAAGCTGTGCTGTAGAAGTGTGGCTGCTGTGCAGCATGCTGAAAAGTTATAATAAAAAAGTGTCAGAAGCATTTTTGTTACTTTATATATGACCAAGAAGGCATTATGTAAAACTGAACGACCATATTAAAAAAGTATTTACAATAAAAAATTTCCTCAGTTTTCTTTTGTTCTTGCAATGCTGGCAACTTGTTTCTGCCTATTGCAATGGTTGTTTTTAAAGCTTTTTTTTTGAGGGGGCATAAACAATCGGAGGGTGAAGGTTGGGAACTAGTACCTGTATTATAACACTAGCAGCGGCCAGATGCTAGGGGAGAATCAACAGATGCCAGATTCCGAGAGCAGGCTGAGGTGGTGCTGAGTGATGCTGAGGTGGTAGTGGTGGTGGTGGTGACTGTTGCGGAGACGATGCTGAGGTGATGCTGAATGATACTCAGGTCTTGCTGAGTGATACTGCTGTGGTGCTGAGTGATATTGTCTTGACGCTAAGTGATGCTGTGGTGGTGCTGAGTGATATTGTCTTGGCGCTGAGTGATGCTGTGGTGGTGCTGAGTGATGCTGTGGTGGCCCTGAGTGATGCTGTGGTGGCCCTGAGTGATGCTGTGGTGGCCCTGAGTGATGCTGTGGTGGCCCTGAGTGATGCTGTGGTGGCCCTGAGTGATGCTGTGGTGGCCCTGAGTGATGCTGTGGTGGCCCTGAGTGATGCTGTGGTGGCCCTGAGTGATGCTGTGGTGGCCCTGACTGATGCTGTGGTGGTGCTGACTGGTGCTGTCGTGGTGCTGAGCGATGCTGTTGTGGTGCTGAGCGATGCTGTGGTGGTGCTGAGCGATGCTGTGGTGGTGCTGAGTGATGCTGTTGTGGCGCTAAGTGATGCTGTGGTTTTGCTGAGTAATGCTGTGGTTGTGCTGAGTAATGCTGTTGTTGCACTGAGTGATGCTGTGCTTGCACTGAGTGATGCTGTGGTTGCACTAAGTGATGCTGTGATGGCGTTGAGTGATGCTGTGATGGCGTTGAGAGATGTTGTGTTGGTGCTGAGTGATGCTGTGCTGGCTCTGATTGATGCTGTGCTGGCTCTGATTGATGCTGTGGTTGCGCTGAGTGATGCTGTGGTGATGCTGAGTGATGCTGTGGTGTTGCCGAGTAAGAGATAGAGTGAAGATATAATGCCCAATTAGAGAGGGTGGTGAGAGAGAAAGAGAGAGAAAGGGTGTACATAGAATAAAGAGTGGAGCGGGATAGAGAGAGAGAAAGAAGGGGAGAGAGAGTGAATGAAGGAGTTTGAAAGAGAAACAGATAAAGGGGTGAGAGAATGAAAGGCTAAAAAAGATAGAGAGGGGAGAGTTAATTAAGTAGAGAGAGAATTAGAGAGGGGAGAGAGAGAGAAGGAGAGAGACAATAAGAGTGGGGGTGTGGAGTTTAAATAGAGTGAAGAAGTGACGCGGAAAAAGTAACCTTAAATATAGCTTTGTGCTTTGCGCGAATAAATATTTTTTTAAAAAACAGTGAGAGACAAAAATACTGGTAATTCGGCTGTGACTCCCAATATAAAACAAATAGCGATATAAGGTGAAATCAACCCACCGAAGCAATATTTCTAACTAGACAAAAAAAAGCTTGCATTTCAATGCTAATCGCTGTTGTTTTTCATGTGACTGTAGTCCAGGGCCGTCAGTTGGTAATGTGAGCTGCTGCTGCGATTGAAACATCAGAGTCCAGAGAGTTAATGAGCCATGACGAGGAAATGAGGAAGAGATAGGAAACCCAGATGGCAGCTGCGCGCGTGCACGCTATCGTGAACGCAAGCTGGTCGCCAGCCGAAAGCCAGTGGGTTTGCACTTCCAAAACCCGCTTACTAAAACTCTCGGCCAGACCAGCGCAAGCGCTGGTGCAGGCCGAGACCTAAAAAGTACATTTGAAATGTGTGGAGACAGGAGGAGCCGAAGAACTTACAACAAATGTTGTTAACAAGGAGGCTCTAAATGCGGAGTGATAGCGATCAGGGAAATGAGGCTACAACCAGATCAGGCTTCCTCAGGGACAGGAGACTATTAGAGGCCCACAGCCATGCGTCCTGTTCCTGTATGTATGCCCTGGGGTGCGAGGGGGAGATAGAGACGTGTTGTGGTGATTTGTGATAAATGTGCTTGTGAGGCTTCTGCAGCCAAAGTAATAATTAACATAATGGTAATTGCTTGCAAGCTGGGAAAGTGAAGAGTAGCGCCAAAATAAAAGTACAAAGCTTCGTATGCTTAAAAACTGCCATTGAAATGTGCAGAAAGCGTTAATAAAAATCAAATAATTTCCCCTCCTAAATAAAGCTAGCCCAGGCGTATGGAGTCCGGAGTTCCTGGCAGCCACACAACTCGTCCTGGTGTTCTCTTTAGTGGCGGCTGCCTAATTCATAATACATTTCTGTTGATTCTCCATGTCCCGCAGGAGGACAATAGGAAAGTGTTGTTTTAATTTTTGTATTCAAATACTGAAGCATTGAAGAAGCAGCGTGCAGACTCAGCACAGCCATACTCTTCCATATAAATAACACCATCTCACGCAGCGCTGCTACAGCAGACTGCTTAATGGAGCATAGAGAAGCGTTTACCCAATGCAAGGGCTCAGCACAGCTGTGCTGATAACGTCAAACATACCGCATCTTTGCCACACTACTGCATCGGAGGGAGTGCATGAAAATACAGAAGCTAAGCTTGTTGCCCTCCTCAGTTGCACTATAACGGCATAATTTTTCGAAAGCAGTGACTCACATGCATCGGGGTCCTGGCAGCCACACAACTCGTTCGGGTGTTGTGCGTTGCTGATCAGCTGCTGCAGGGGAGGAGGCGGGCAGGTCGGAGCCCGGCACAGCGGCTGATCACTATGGCCGGAAGAGGCTTTTGCCCGGCCGCTAATGAAGAGGTGAGAGGAGCGTGAAATATGCAGCTTGTTTTTGATGGCTGGAGGTGGAACAGATGCAGCGTTGAAGCTGCAAATAAAATGAAAGCGCAGCGCTTAAAAAATGGAGGAATGCGAGCAATGATAAAACAAGCATTGGCGCGGCCGCGAAAGTGATCGCAATGCACTTAATGACCCATGAGGGAGGAAAGACAGATGGCGGCCGCGTGCACGCTCGCGTGAACGCAAGCTGGTCGTCAGCAAAAGCCTCTGGTAGCACTTTGAAAACCCCCTCACTAAATTTCTCGCAGGGCAGTGCATGCGCTGGCTCAGCGAGACCTAAAAAAGCAGTGCAGAAAATTCCTCTACATTAAGATCTGCTAGGCAGTGACTACAAAGCAGCCTCTTCAAGGGTTGAGGGTCTATTACACCAGGGCTAAGGCTGCTACCACTTCATTGGCATGTGAATTGCCTGTCCTGGATACTTGTCAGATTACATTTTAGCCATTTGGCCCTACAGGACTTTTTCGCTTGAGTCATTCCACAGACTGACCACCGGGGGAAGTCCTGCTTTGATATCTGTTCACAAGGTGAGGAATCTGCGATTACAATTACCCATCAGAAGAACAAGTTAGTTACCTTCGGTAATTTTCTTTGTGGTGGATACTCCATCATAATTCTGATTCCTCACTGTCCTCTCACATCCCAGGTCTGTGGAATGGCCTCTTTATCATAGAAAAGGTCCAAATTAAAGATCTGAAGTCTAGCACAGTTGTTTGATTTTTGGGCTCCGCTCTGGAGGGCAAGGGCATGGGCGATGTCCAGAAAGAAATTTACATCAGCGCACTGGGGTGACACCTATATGTTGCTCCAGTTTTCACTTCCGGGGGGGGTGTAGGGGGAGCAGAATCAATGCAGAGATATGCGGCACCACCCACTGGCATGCAGGGACTATGCTGAAAAGTCAGCCGGATTCAGACTGGCGCCTGGTGATATTTTTTAATGGCATGGGATGTATAGTTAAATTGAGTATCCACCAGAAAGAGCATTTCTGAAGGTAATTTGTTCATCACGCACCTTCAGCGTCTGAAAATGTTATTAAACCACTACAGTTTTTGCTGAGGTGTACATGCTCATCTAGAGTGTTCATCAGATATTACCAGCTTTTTCCATAGAATTGATCAGGTCGGCACCCTCTGCCAAATAGCTGCTTGCAAAAATATCCCATATCCCTTAATTTTAGTTAACGTTTGAATGTGTATTTCCTTTTCTTTGCTTTGGTCTTGGTGGAAAAGAGGTACCTAAAACGTTTTGTCTTTTCTGGTAATCAAAACAGTTGGTTAGAAATTGATACTTTGATAATTCAGTGGAGTGGATGCAAAAACTAGAAAATATGAGTAAAAATTGTGAGAATGATGATGAAAATGATGGGAAGGAATGGAGATGGTTGGTTAAAAAAAAGGGCAAAATCCACGCATTTATGACTTTTAGTGGATTGCTTTTAGCGAAAGAGAAAGAAACGGACAAGCTGGATGAAAGAGTAAAGCAATCAAAGCAGTCGTTGAGCAGTAGAGAATGGAAGAATGGTAAATCCACTTTGTAAAAATGAGCAAGCAAAGATAGATAAACACATTATATAAAGTGATGGTATATTAAGACATATTCATGCAACTTTCCAGGTCAAGAGGAGAGAGGATGCTGTTGCTCTCCACCAGCAAGATGTGGCATTACTACAGGAACAGCAGTCGATCTGCCGGACACAGGTGAGTATAGGGAATTGAAACATTCATTAGTGTCATCCTACCAGCAGCATGGGTTAGCAGACATTAGGACAGAGCTCTCTGGGCTCAAACAAAATCCTCATGTAATCCCTGAAGCACTTCACCTTCCTTGACAGAATAGAACCATAAAATAATGGATAAAAAGATAACTCCTGTTCCTTGGAGCTTGGTCTCTTCAGACTCGAGCATGTCTTCTACTGATTCTTCTTCCTCTTAAGTAGGAACCATGTCACATTTCTGCAACCATTTGGATCCTTGGAAAGAGGAATCTGCAAGAGTACCAACATACAGGGAACTGTGAAGTGCTGAAGCTTGTTTTTTGTTTTTTATAAAGTATAGTCTGCTCACTTACTATGGGTTTTATCTTGAGACAAAGCAATTGTTTGGTGTCTGCAAAGAAAAATAAAACTGCTGTAGGTTTTGTCCGCTTGTTTAGCTTTTATTGATGTTTTCTTGCAAGTATAGTGGAGATAAGGGAACGTTGATGTTCTAAAGAATCTGGATCAAATCTTTGTCTTTCGCACTGCGGCCAGGCCCACACCAACATAGCATATTTAGGTCCTTGTGCTTGCCTCATCTACCTTGAAGGCCGCACCTGAGAGCAAACAAGCCTTCTGGTGCAGTGGTTTCTTGACTGCCATATTACAATGTTTTTTCCTTCTATGTCTGGTTCCCCTAATTCTGATTGTTTTCCCTTACAGCCAGTTACTGTTCTGTGTTTGGGATTTCGCCCTGTGGTTAAAGTAACACATCCTGAAGGGCCGGAGAGTATCTGCATGAGTGGAGTAGAATGATGAGTTGTCACAATCTTTACTACTGTGATTGCAGGAAGAAGACTAGGGACACATAGGAGTTTGACATGACCTCAAGTAAGGTATAGAACAGAAGTTCTTACTAGTAGGATGTAGCAAAGATTCTTACATGTAGGGTGTGGCACAGAAACGAGCAATGTGTAACATAGAAGTTCTTCAAAGTAGGATGTAGCACTGTAAACCTTTCAGGTAGAGTTTAGCATAAGATGATATTACAAGTAGGGCACAGACAGATGCTTTTATGGGTAGAGGTGCCCTTATGAGGTATTAGAATGTAGCACTGAAGCTCTTGCAAGTAAGGAATAGCACAGAATATCTCACAAAGTAAGGTTTAACATGGAAAGCTGTCACATGTAGAATATAGCACATAAGTAGTCACACAGGTATTGTAATACAGGAGCTCTTATAAGCATAGGCTGGCACAGAAAGCCCTATCAATATTGTCTAGCAAAATAGCTTTTCTGAGCAGAGTTTAGCTCCAACAAACTTTTTATGATTAGTGCATAGCACAAAAAGTTGTTAAAACACTTAAGTCACCTAAAATCATGTGTTTTTGGTCTATCCCAGAAAGTTCTCACAAATTTGGTCAGGTACAGAAAGCTTTTACAATTCAGGCCTGGCCCAGAAACCCATCACTAATTTGGCTAAGCAGTGCTGATAAAAGTAGGGATCTGAAAGAAACACATAGTGATAGATTCCTTACCTTAGAATATCCCCAGGCGTCAGACTGGATCCGGAAAGTTTTCGTCAGCAGTACCCCTGCGCGTCGGTAGGTGGCGTCGTGCGGCTCCGCGTCCGTCGTTGACGTCGTGGTCGCCGAGATGACGTCGCGGGCGCTATTTAGA
Source organism: Calotriton arnoldi (assembly GCA_963921515.1). Classification (NCBI taxonomy): domain Eukaryota; kingdom Metazoa; phylum Chordata; class Amphibia; order Caudata; family Salamandridae; genus Calotriton; species Calotriton arnoldi. The sequence continues at coordinate 3,119,078 of CAWUFW010000809.1, forward strand.
CGCTGCCCACGCGTGCTGACGTCAGTTCTTTCTTTTTCCGCGCCAGCAAGCGCAGATCCAGGAAGAGCAGAAACCCCCAGTCAATTTTTGACTGACGTTTTGAGGCTTTTTGTCTCTATTTTTTCATCGAGTCTTCGACTCCTGGTGCAGTTAGGTTGCCCGGTTTTAAGTCCTGCGGGGATTGTCACCGCATGATGTCGGTGACGGACCCGCACCGTGTTTGTCTTTTCAGCCTGGGGCGCGACCACGACCCCAAGTCGTGCCCCGACTGCCGGGCCATGGCGCCGAAGACTTTGCGGGAGCAGTCCCAAAAGTTGCTGGAAGCCCGCCAGTCGGCTCCGCGCCGTTCGAGGTCCCGGTCCCGTGGGAGGTCGAGGGACCGTGCGCGGAGTCATCACCATCGATCTTCGGGATCCAAGTCTTCGCACTCGGGGTCAGGTAGGACAAAGCACAAAAAGTCGAAGAAACGCCATCGTTCTCCGACTTCCCCTCGCCGGTCGCGCGACGCGGCTGAGGGTGCGGGTGGTGCCTCCCCCGCGGCTCCGGCGGAGCCTACGCAGTCGCCGCCCGACTACCCGCCCTTCCCGGGGTCGTCGGCGACTCCGGCCCAAATACAGGAATTCCTGTCGGTCATGGCTCGCCTCTTTGGGCCGTCGGGTCCCGCTTGTGCGCCTTCGGGTCCCGACTGGGTGTCCTCGCCTTTCCTCGCCGGCGGCTCCGGTCCTGGCGTCGCTGTCGGCTCCAGTCTCGGCGCCGCAGGACACCCTTGGATCCAGGCCTGGATCCCGGTCGACGCCGGTTGACCTTGTCACACCTCCACCGACGTCGACTCCACCGGCACCACTTCTGACGCCGCCCGCTCCTCGGGACGACGTCGACCTCAGTTTCAGCCCCGATGTGGACGCGGCATTGAGCCGGCGTCGATCGATGCCGTTCTCGATGTTGCTCGGGGATTTTTATCCCCATGTCCCTGCTCCTTATTTTAGACCTGTTGAACACCCTGAGGAGCAAGGGGAGGACTGGGAGGGGTCTGAGGACCCTCTCGCAGCTGCTTGCGAGTCTGAACAGGACTGGGCAGAGGAATTGGGGGACGCCAGTGGTCTGGATACCTCACCAGACCTTGGCATGCTGTCTCCTCCTACCGTGGCTACGGAGGAGGGTGCTAGTTATGCTGTGGTGTTGCGTAGGGCGGCCGAGGCCCTACACCTCGAGCTCCCTACTGTGGCCGTCAGGACTAACCTCCTGACAGAGGTGCTTCAGCCAGCAGCTACTTCTGCAGAGCCGCTGCTTCCTTTCAATGAAGCCCTTTCTGACGTTCTTTTGGGCACTTGGTCCAGGCCCACCACAGGGGCTCCTGTGGATAGGAACGTGGCCCGACGCCATCGCCCGGCTCCGGGTGACCCCATTTTCCTCTCCCAACATCCCACCCCCGAGAGCTTGGTTGTCCAAGCTTCTGCTTCCCCTACCGCCTTCCCTTCCGCTCCACCGGATAGGGAATCCAAGAAGCTGGATCAGTTTGGGAAGAAGATTTTTTCTTCCACCAGCTCTGCGCTGCGGTCCGTGAACACTGCATGCCTCTTGGGCTGTTATTCCCACACTCTGTGGGATACGGTGGCGCAAGTGCTGCCCCAGTGTCCGGAGGAGGCCCGGCCAGCTCTCTCCCAGGCTGTTGCAGAGGGGAGAGACGCAGCAAAGTTCATGATTCGTTGTGGCCTAGACACCGCCGACTCACTGGGCAGGTCGATTGCAACGACCGTGGCGGTTCGCCGTCACGCCTGGTTGAGGACCACTGGATTTTCGGGGGATGTCCAAAACACCCTTATGGACATGCCCTTTGATGGCCGTCGCCTCTTCGGCGACAAAGCGGACAGCGCGTTGGAGAGGTTTAAGGACTCACGGGCTACGGCCAAGTCCTTAGGACTCTCGGCAGTCCGCCCTCCTCCGCCTTCCGCTTTTCGCTCCTTTCGTTGCACAGGAAGGGGCGCCCGCAGCGTTTGCAACAGAGCCACAGGCCTGCGCAGCAACAATCACAGCGCAGCCGCGGACGCGGGTTCCGCCGTGGCGGACCAAGGGGCCAGCGGGCGGGTCAGTCCACTACCACCCCGGCCACCACTTCCTCCAAACCTTCCTAGTCCGAACTTTCAGGCCCATCAAACGCCAGTGGGCGGCAGGCTTCGCCATCACCTCCCCTACTGGCGCACCATCACTTCGGACAGGTGGGTTTTAGAGATAGTCCGGAGGGGCTACTCCCTCCCCTTCGAGACTACTCCTCCAGCCATGCCACCTCAGTACCACCGCATGTCGGGGGATCACTTGGTGCTTCTTCAGCAGGAAGTTGCGGCCCTCTTGGCCAAGCGGGCCATTGAGCGCGTTCCAACGCCAGAAGTAGGTCGTGGTTGCTATTCCCACTACTTTCTGGTGCCCAAGAAGGACAAGGGCCTGCGTCCTATCTTAGACCTCCGGGACGTCAATCGCTTCCTCCGCAAAGAGAAGTTCAAGATGCTCACTCTAGCTCAGGTCTTGTCTGCTCTCGATCCACAAGACTGGATGGTAGCGCTGGACTTGCAGGATGCCTATTTCCATATCCTCGTCCTGCCAGCCCACCGGCGTTACCTGCGGTTCACGGTAGGCCACAAGCACTTTCAGTTCACCGTGCTCCCCTTTGGCCTTACCAGCGCCCCTCGGGTGTTCACAAAGGTGATGGCGGTGGTCGCAGCTCATCTGCGCAGATCAGGGGTTTCAGTCTTCCCCTATCTCGACGACTGGTTTTTGAAGGCGGGCTCGCCCCAGACAGTCGTCTCCCGCCTCCAGACTACGGCCGACCTCCTCCACTTGCTGGGGTTCTCCATCAACGTGCCGAAGTCGCACCTGATTCCCTCTCAGAAGCTCCTCTTTATCGGAGCGGTTCTGGACACGGCACAGTTTCGGGTCTATCCTCCCGAACAGCGAGTCCGGGATCTTCGTGCTCTGATTCCCATCTTTCAACCATTATCCCGGGTTTCGGTCAGAGTGTCTCTGAGGCTGCTGGGCCTCATGGCCTCCTGCATCCTGCTGATCAATCATGCCAGATGGCATATGCGGGCTCTGAAGTGGGACCTGAAGTTCCAGTGGGCGCAGCATCAGGGAACCTGTCCGATCACGTCCAGCTCTCGGAGGGCACTGCACAACAGTTGCAGTGGTGGCTCACGAACCGGCATTGGGTGGACAGCAGATCCCTCTCCCTTCCCCAACCGGAGTTTACAGTGGTGACGGATGCGTCCCTCCTGGGATGGGGCGGCCACATGGGAGAGGCGGAGATCAGAGGCCTCTGGTCTCCGGCGGAGTCCAAGCTCCATATCAACCTTCTGGAGCTTCGGGCGATACGGCTTGCACTGAAGGCATTCCTTCCCTCTGTCAAGGGGAGAGTAGTGCAGGTGTTCACAGACAACATCACCGCCATGTGGTACTGCAACAAGCAAGGCAGGGTGGGGTTGTGAACCCTCTGTCAGGAGGCTCTGCGTCTCTGGACATGGCTGGAACATCAGGGCATGTCCCTGGTGGTTCAACACCTGGCAGTTCTCTGAACACCAGGGCAGACAAACTCAGCCGCAGGTGCATGCTGGATCACGAATGGCGTCTGCACTCGGAGGTGGTGCAAGGTCTCTTTCAGCAGTGGGGAGAGCCTTGGTTAGATCTACTCGCCACCGAAGAGAACGCGCAATGTCATCAGTTCTGCGCGTTGGAATTTCCAAGGCGGCACTCGCTCGGCGACGCTTTTCGTCGCGAGTGGAGTTGCGGTCTGTTGTACGCCTTTCCACCTATACCACTTCTGCCCAGAGTGCTGAAGAAGATCAGGCGCGACCGGGCACAAGTCATCCTTGTGGCCCCGGACTGGGCTCGAAGAGTATGGTATCCCGAGCTACTCAGTATGAGCATCGATCCCCCAATCAGACTGCCTCTTCGGGAGGATCTTCTGTCGCAGCAGCAGGGGACGGTCCTCCACCCGAAACTTTCCAGCCTCCACCTCTTTGCGTGGAGATTGAGCGGCGGCAGTTGATTCCTTTCGACTTGCCTCCTGAAGTTTGTGATGTCATTCTGGCAGCCAGGCGTCCCTCTACTAAAGTGGTATACGCCTGCAGGTGGAACAAGTTTGTGGCATGGTGCACAGCAAAGGCTGTGGATCCCCTTTCTGCCCCTCTTTCTGAAGTTCTACTGTTCCTTCTTTCTTTGGCCCAGCAGGGCTCTGCTCTGGGCACTGTCAAGGGCTACCTTTCTGCTTTTTCGGCCTTTCTCAGGCTCCCTGATCAGCCCTCTCTTTTGAAGTCCCCTGTTGTAAAAAGATTTCTCAAATGCATTACACACCTTTTTCCTCCTATTCCTTTCGTAATGCCTCAGTGGGACTTGAATCTGGTTCTTACATACTTGATGTGCGCTCCCTTTGAGCCTCTTCACAACTGTCCTCTTCACCTCTTGACATTGAAGACTGCCTTCCTGGTGACCATCACCTCCGCTAGGCGGGTGAGTAAGCTCCAGGCTCTTTCTTGTAAGCCTCCTTTCCTTTCAGTCCATCCGGACAAAGTGGTGCTCAGGCCCCGTCCTTCCTTTTTGCCAAAAGTGGTTACGGCCTTTCACATTGGGCAGACTATTACCTTGCCCACCTTCTTTCCGCCTCCTTCCAGAGAGGAAGAGAGGCTCCACCGTCTGGACCCAAAACATGCGCTCTCATTTTATCTCAACCGCACACAGCAGTGCCGGGTGGATGACCAGCTCTTTGTTGGCTACGTTGGCAACAAGAAAGGTCGGGCGGTACACAAGAGAACTATCTCCCGCTGGGTTGTCTTATGTATCAAAGCCTGTTACTCTTTGGCTAAAAAGAACCTCCGGTGGGGCTGCGTGCTCATTCCACCAGAGCTACTGCAGCCACTACTGCATTGGGACGTGGTGTCCCCCTGCAAGACATCTGTCAGGCAGCCACGTGGGCCTCGCTGCACACGTTTACCAAGCATTATTGCCTGGATAGCCAAGTCCGGAGAGACGGCTTCTTTGGCCGTTCTGTTCTCCGTGACTTTCTGGTGTGATCTTAGTTCGCAGACCCACCACCGGGGTTGGTATTGCTGGGGTATCTATTCTAAGGTAAGGAATCTATCACTATGTGTTTCTTTCAGATGAACAAGTTACTTACCTTCGGTAACGATATCTGTAAGAAACATTAGTAGTGATAGATTCCTTACCACCCCACCCATCCTCCCCATTCTGCGAACTGATTTCTAGGGTTAAGGTCATCCCTTTCAGGGCCCTAGTTTCAATGCACCAGTGGTCAGTATCTTGCATGGCTCTGCGTTCCTGGCGCGGAAAGTTGTGTACAGAACTGACGTCAGCGCGCGAGGGCGGCGTCATAATAGCTGCCGCGACGTCATCTCGGCGACCACGACGACGGACGCGGAGCCGCACGACGCCACCTTCCGACGCGCAGGGGTACTGCTGACGAAAACTTTCCGGATCCAGTCTGACGCCTGGGGATATTCTAAGGTAAGGAATATATCACTACTAATGTTTCTTACAGATATATCGTTACCGAAGGTAAGTAACTTGTTCTTTTGGACAGAAAGCTCTTACACTGAAAAAGTAAAGTGTAGTGTAGAAATGTCTCATGACCAGGGTGTAGCACAAAGATCTTATTCATTAGGTTAGATAAGAATGCTCTTATTTGTAGTATGTAGCACAGAATGTGCTTAAGAGTAGGTTTTAGGACAGAAAATGTATACATTGGGCTCGTCAATTGATGCTCTTATGAGATGGTTTTAGCAAAATAAAGTTCTCTTCCAGGGGATACTCATCAATAGTCATAAGCACTGAATTATCCCCGCCCACGTGCGGGATCCCGGAGCATATAGAAATATATGTATATATATATATATATATATGTGTATGCTCGGGCCCACAAGTGTATAACACTTCTGAAACATACACATACATATGTATATACATATAAAAATGCAGCCTAAAACTGTTCCAATAAGGCAAACCGCCAAAATTACATAGGTTTCTCTTGTATGAAAATAATCCCCTAAATACATTTTGTAATAGAGAACATACACTGTAATAGTATCATACAAGAATCCTTTATTTTCAGAAAAGGAAAACAGGTAATAGCAGGCAGTTGGCCCATAGGCTGCATAAATAAATAACTATCATAGTACAGTAAAAAAAAACTGGCACCTTGCCTTTAAGGCCTCCAAGATTCTGGACACCGTGCCTTTAAGACCTCCAGGAGCCCCTCTGCTCCCATCATGCACCACAGGTGACAGTTAGGTTAGTTCTTTTTTACGTTGTACTAACTTGTATCACCCTGAGTATAAGATGCACAACACACAGTATTGCACCATAATTGCTCGTCCAGGGAGGTGGGAGGGTTGCTTATGACTTTGATGAGTATACCCCTGGAAGAGAACTAGGATTACAGGTAAGTAACTTATCCTTCTCTTCCAGGGGATACTCATCAATAGTCATAAGCACTGAATAGAGTAGCAAGCCCATACCCACTACTTCGCGGACGAGCAAACCAGTACACAAAATATATCACAATGCATCTTAAGATGTAATCAACCAAACAAATTTCTCAACGAGGCCTGCCCAACTTGGGCATCTGCCTGTGCATCAGACTCCAAACAGTAATGGCGAGAGAAAGTATGAACAGAACGCCATGTAGCTGCTTTACAAATTTCTACTATAGGAACATTTCTAAGGAGAGCTGTGGTAGAGGCTTTTCCCCTGGTAGAATGTGCTTTAGGTTTTCCCTGAAGAGACTTCTTGGCTAGTTGGTAAGCCAAAGATATGCAAGAGACTATCCACCTAGAGATGGATCTTTTAGAGGCTGCCAAACCGGTATTTATGGAACCATAGTTAACAAACAACCGGTCTGTTTTTCTCAATAACTTGGTTTTGTCTAGATAAAATTTCAGTACCCTCTTGAGGTCTAGGGAATGGAGGGACCTCTCAGGAGTCGTCGTGGGATTGGGAAAAAATGTGGGCAGAGTGATAGTCTGATTGATGTGAAAATCCGAGACAACCTTAGGTAGAAAACTCGGATGGGTTCTTAAAACTACCCTGTTTGAATGGAAAACAGTATAGGGCTCGTTACAGCACAAGGCCTGTATTTCACTAACCCTGCGGGCAGAAGTGATGCCGACTAAAAAGGCAGCTTTCCATGACAAGTGCTGCAGAGAAGCCCTGTGAATTGGCTCAAAAGGAGCACCCATTAGTTTTGTAAGGACTATGTTGAGCTCCCAAGGTGGAGAAGGAGATCTCACTGGGGGTAAACCTTCTTTATCCCTTCAAGAAAATCTTTAACCACTGGCATCTGGAAAAAAGAAACCTGTGTAGGGGACTTTCTGTATGCAGTGATTGCTGCTAGGTGAACTTTAATTGAGGAGAACTGCAGGCCAGATTTGGCCAAATGAAGTAAGTATGGCAAGATCACCTGCTCTTGATCCCTCACCGGATCATGAGCATTGTTCATGTACCACAAGTAGAATCGCTTCCATTTGAAAGCATAGGATGCCCTGGCGGAAGGTCTCTTAGCCTCCTTGAGGATGTTCATACAGTCCGCTGGCAAGTCTAAGTGTCCATATTGCAAGACCTCAGGAGCCATGCTGTCAACCTGAGGGACGGGAGGCTGGGATGAAACACTCTCCCCTCGCACTTGGATAGTAGATCCGGACGGCAAGGTAACCTCTGGTGTGGGACCTTGGAGAGTTGTAGAAGGTCCGGATACCACCACTGACGCGGCCACTCCGGAGCAATCAGAATCATTCTGGAGTTGGTCCTGTAGAATTTGGTGATCACTGCTGGAATGAGTGGCAGCGGAGGAGAGGCGTAGAGTAAGCTCTGAGACCATTTTATCAAAAGGGCATTCCCCCTTGACCCTGGTTGGTGAAATCTGGACGCGAAGACGGGGCATTTCGTGTTTGCTGCGTCTGCGAAAAGATCGATGTCCGGCACTCCCCATCTCTGAAAGATGCCCTGAGCTATTTTGCTGTTTAGCACCCAGTCGTGAGCTTCTACGAATTCTCTGCTTAGGGCGTCTGCCTGGACATTCAGAGCGCCTGGCAAATGAACGGCCGTGATGCTGAGGTGTCTTGCTAGAAGCCACCTCCAAATAGCTTGCGATTCCTGGGAGAGAATTCTCGACCTGGTGCCCCCCTGCTTGTTCAGGTAATACATCGTCGTGGTGTTGTCTGTCTGAATCAAGAGGGAGCTGGATTGGAGAGACGGATAGAACGACTTGAGGGCTAGATGAACGGCTCTCAACTCTAGAAGGTTGATGTGATACCCTCTCTCTGCTTCCAACCATAGGCCTTGTACCTGAAGGTGATTCATGTGAGCACCCCAACCTTGCAGGGAAGCGTCCGTGATTATCGCCTGAGTGGGAGTCTCCTGATGAAACGGAACCCCTATCATTAGATGTGACCGCCTCATCCACCATACAATGGAGTCTCTGGCAGACTGAGGTAACGTGACACGATCCTCCCAACTGCCTGACGTCTGCACCCACTGATCTTCCAGAGCTTGCTGTAGAGGACGCATGTTCAGTGTGGCATTGGGGACGATGAAGACACAAGAGGCCATGGACCCCAGAAGAGAAGACACTTGCCTGACCTTAGGCTGTTGAGCTTGAAGAAGCTTGCGGCATTTCTCCTTGATTGATGACCACCTCTCCTCCGAAGGACACACGCTTGCTCCTACGGTGTCCAGCGAGGAGCCTAGATAGTGGATCTTCTGGGTCGGGTTGAGGACCGATTTCTTGAAGTTGACCCGTAGACCTAGCCTGCTCAGCAGCTTGAGGCTGTAAGAGAGATGACACTGAAGCAGGGACGGGGTGGAACTCTTTAGGAGCCAATCGTCCAGATACGGGTAAATGAAGATTTTGCGTCTGCGGAGAAAAGCTGCCACCACTGCCATGCACTTTGAAAAAGTCCGTGGTGCTGACTTGAGCCCGATTGGGAGGACTCTGAACTGGAAATGTCGAAGAGCCACCTGAAAACGGAGGAATTTGCAATGTTTTCTGGACACCGGAATATGAAAATAAGCGTCCTGCAGATCTATGGAGCACATCCAGTCCCCCTGATGGAGGAGAGGGAAGATCTGGTGCAAGGCTAACATCCGAAATTTCTCCTTGCGGATGAATCTGTTCAAAGTGCGTAAATCCAGTATTGGTCTGTACTCTGCGGATGGACCCCTTTTTCGGACCAGGAAATATCGAGAGTATATCCCTTGTCTTCGCTGAAGAGTAGGAACATATTCTATGGCCTTTTTTCGCAGAAGATTGTCCACCTGTTCCTGCAGTATGTGGTGACATCGACGGACTCCTCCGCATGGCAGAACTGATGGAGGTGGGGTCTTGAACCTCAGTAAGTATCCATTTTGTACAATATTCAGCACCCATCTGTCGTTTGTTATTAGTTTCCACTCCTCCAGATGACAAGCGATACTTCCCCCTACCGGAGTGGCTAACGGACCTGGAGGAAGCATTCTCTCATTGTTTCGCTGGTTGTTTTGAGGTTGAGGCCTGCTGCCTATTGTTTCCTCTTCCTCTACCAGGTCTTCTTTGATGGAAGTGAGACCTTTGTTGTTGTTGTTGGTGAGTTTGAGAGGACCATTGAGGGGTTTGAACCCTCTGCTGGAATGGACGTTTATCATACGGACGGAAACGACTGTGGAATTCCTTCCGTTTTTCTATACCTGGTGGGCTAGTTGGACCCCTGGGACCCTCAGGATTCAAGGGGACTTAATCCCCCAACTTAAAACGCACCACAGGGCGCGCTTGCACATTTGTCAAATCAGGCCACGCCCCCTCCCTGCACCACTGTGCAAACGCGCCCCCTGATGCGTTGTAAATTGGGGGATTAAATCCCCTTGAGTCCTGAGGGTCCCTGGGGCCAACTAGCCCACCAGCTACCTCCAGTAAGCGCCACAGAGCTGGGTTGCAGAGTGGTGTAAAGGGGGCGTGGCCTTGGACCACCTCTCTGCAACGCAGCTCCCTGGCGCTTACTGGAGGTACCTGGTGGGCTAGTTGGCCCCCAGGGACCCTCAGGATTGAAGGGGAATTAATCCCCCAACTTAAAATGCGCCACAGGGCGCGTTTGCACAATAGTGCAGGGAGGGGGCGGGCCTGATGTGAGAAGTTCGCAATCCTGCTGTGTGGGACTTACTGGTGGTAATAAAAGGGGTAGTTGGCCCCCAAGGTTGACGTTGGGGGCTAACTACTCCTTCTGTTACCTCGAGTAAATACCACACAGTGGGATTGCTAAGAGGTGTTTCGGAGGCCACGCTCACCTTTCTCCACCACTCTGGAAACGCGACTGGTATGTTATAGTTAGAAATTAGCATTTAAAAAACCTTTGAAATTCACTGAAAAAAACCATAGGTGGCAGGGACGTTATAGTTAGAAATTAGCATTTAAAAAACCATTGAAATTTACTGAAAAAACCATAGGTTTCAGGCACGTTATAGTTAGAAATTAGCATTTAAAAAACCTTAGAAATTCACTGAAAAAACCATAGGTTTCAGGGACGTTAGTTAGTTGGACATTTCTCTTCTACAAAACCATAGAAATTGCCCCGTTATAGTTAGTTCAGCTAACTATAACTCGCGCACCCGCAATGCACTTCTGATGACGTCACATATTACATCATTCATGACATGGTCAGTGACATCACTGATGACATCTCAAATGACATCACTGATGACATCACTGATGACATCATCCAGTGACTGTGTGTTTCTTTAAAGTTTAAACATGTATTATATATATGCCAAGGTGTATTGAACAATGAGTGGGTGTATAAGTGTCTGGATGGAGGATTTAGTAGGTGCGTGACTGACTGTTTAAGTGAGTGATTACATGTGTCTTACTGAATGCATGGGTTAGTGACTAAACTGAGTGAATGTCTGTATCAGTCTGTCTGTTGTTGTGTAAGCTGCTGCATGGGTTGGTCAGTAGCTACATGAGTGTCTATATGGGCTATTGATTGGTTGCCTGAGTATTTGTATGGGTGCCTGAGTGTGTGTGTGTGTGGGTGGGTGGGAGGTGTGTGACTCTGTGCATAGATGTGTGAGTCGTTGATTCACTGGGTGTATGGGTTCAAGAGTGCATGTGCAAACAGCTGTATGGGTGGGTGAGTGTGTGTATGGGTGTGTTTGTGAGAGAATGGATGTCTCAGTGGTACATGTCCAAGTAACTACATAGTTAGTACAACTACTAAGGCAGTGTATGTGAGAGTTGGAGTATATAAATGACTATACGTGAGAGTCAGTGATTGTGAGAGTGGCTGTATGGATGAGTGTGTACTTGTATCAGTGATTGTATAAGAGAGTAAGTATGCGTTTGTTTCTGTTTTAATAAGTGATGTGGTGTGTGTATAACTGTATAGGTCAGTAAATGGAAGTGTGATTGATTCTTTGCATGACTGAGTAGCTGTGTGAGTAACTCCATGGATGAGTGGTAGTGTGTGAGTGTCTGTATAGGTGTATGAGTGCTTATGATACTGTTGTATTGATGAGTGACTGCATGTATGAGTGACTTTATAGGTGAATGAGTGGACGTGTGTGTAGACCTTGGAATCAGTGTGTGAGTATGTAGTAACTGGTATTGGTGTGTCGATGGTTTCGAAAATGGTAGTCTGTATTTTACAGTGGGTGTATCAAAGGTTATATTAGAGTGTGAGGCGGTGCATCAGATATTCACGTGGATGATGTCATCAGTGATGTCATTTGAGATGTCATCAGTGATGTCATCAGTGATGTCACTGACCATGTCATGAATTATGTAATATGTGACGTCATCAGAAGTGCATTACGGGTGCGCGAGTTATAGTTAGCTGAACTAACTATAACGGGGCAATTTCTATGGTTTTGTAGAAGAGAAATGTCCAACTAACTATAACGTCCCTGAAACCTATGGTTTTTTCAGTGAATATATATATATGTATATATATATAATGCATATATATATGTATATATATATAATGCATTTATATATATAATGCATATATTATGCATATATTTCAAATATACACACATGTATATAAAATATGCAGCCTAAACCATAATACTAGGCTCAAATATGGCAATATTGCATTGCAATTTTTTTTCCATTTGAAATACTTAAAAACATGTAAAATAACATTTTCATGACAAAGAAAATGTACCACCAACTTGTTTTTGAACATAGCCTTTATTTTCAAAGGGAAAAAGGCAAGGTGATAGCAGGCAGATTAGCCTAGAATGCTGCATATAGAACACTCAGAAAAAACTGGCGCCGTGCCTTTAAGACCTCCAGGACCTCCAGGCTCCCATCATGCCTCACAGGTGACAGTTAGGTTAGTTCTTTTTTCCGGCTCCTATTGTGAGGATCCTGGAGCATTGAGCTCGTCAGTTAGTGGTTTTTTGTCACTAATTGATCTTTTTAAGTGAGATTTTCTGTCTTCACTCGACGTCTTTAGTACTTATTGTACTATTCTCATAATTTTTTCTGACTTTGCAGCTATTTTTCCTGTCAGAATGCTGGCCTTATTTAATAAGTGCTCTTCCTGTGGGAAGAATATGGCAAAGTCTGATCCGCACTCGGTCTGTATTGTGTGTCTACCATCTACACACAGGCCTGACAAGTGCTACTACTGCCAACAATTTTCAAGAAGAACCCTTTGTGAAAGGGAGAAGATATGCAGGAGAGAGGAAAATCCGCAAGTGGCAAGGAAGGACATTCCTCTAAACAGCCCTCCTCTCAAAGAAGACCAGAGCACAAGAAAAAAGGTGAAAAACGAAGACATCGATCAAATTCGCCGCCGAGGGAAAGGTCGACGTCGAGAATACCCTTGTGCTCTTCTTCAGCGTCGAAATCTCCGGTGCCGAGACCGACGTCGAAGACGGTTTCGCCGTCGAAGGGGGTTAATACAGGTACGGCTAAGACCTCTCACCGACCGACGTCGACACCCTCTCGCAGGCATAGTCTACGATGGTGGAAGGCCGACGCTCGACGTCGAAGACACATCGCCGACAGGTGAGGTCGCCGTCGAGAACCTTGGCGCTGACGTCGAGAACACCACCTACGTCGAAGGTACATACAACATCGACGACAAGCCCGGCACGCACTCATTGCCGTTCGTCTGCTTCGCTGCCGACGGCAGGGCGAGCATCGCCGTCGAGGAGGTCGACGTAGAGGAAGTTACCCATGAGGAAGTCATCTCCGACGTCGAGAAGGTCGACGTCGAGGCCTATTTCCACTCCTAGGTCTCCACCGGCCAAGAGGCTGAGAACAGATCGCTCACCAGTGTCAACGTCGAGGGATCCGTCGACGTCGAGGGAGATCCATGATCTGACTGGTAAAGAGCTGCCGTTGAGTGCGTCATCCTCTCCAGAACTGAGAATCGTCCAAGTAACGCGGGAGGGCTCTCCGGTTCCAGTGCACCATACACCTCCGACTAACCTCTCCCCAAGATGGTTGGAGAGTGTAAGGAAATGGAAGAAGCAGAAAACTACCCCTGGTTCAGACTACTCGAAAATATACTCGCCTTCTCATTCGCCTGACAGGCAAGTGCGACATGCTACACCTCAGAAGTCCACAGCATCGAGGAGACACAGATCAAGATCTCCCCTTAGTCATCCCAGGTCTAGGCAGAGTTCAACCAGAGAGCGAAGACACAGGCCTTCTTCATGGTGTTCGGAATCATCATCATCAAAGGCCGATTACTCTCCGACTCTGTCTTCCACTCCACCGGCTACAGTGTCGCCAGTGTATGATATTATTACATTTAACAAGGTGTTGCGTAGAGGGGCTTCGAAGCTCAACATTGAGATGCCTACAGCTGTTCCATCAACATCTGTAATTTTCGAGACTGCATCACAGGTCTTCCACTAGACCTCTTCTCCCCTTGGTGTCTGGCTTGCTAGAACTGGCTCTCCACACTTTCCTGACACCGGCTTCTGTGGGAGTGGCGCCATCGAGGATATTTAAAAAGTACAGGGCTCCAGAGCAGGACCCTCTTTTTCTGAGGTCTGACCCACCACCAGACTCTGTCATTGTATTGGCTGCAAGGAAAGGTCACACGGGTGCCTCATCATCTACTGTTCCCCCTGACAAAGACAGCAAATCCACAGATGCCTTTGGAAAGAGAATGTGCAACACCTCTGCCTCTTTCATGAAGGTGGCAAGCGCATCTGCTCTACTAGGTCGTTATGACCGCTCGCTGTGGGACTCCCTCTCACGCTTTACAGAAAAATTGCCAAAAGAAGATCGGCAAGATTTTCAGGAGATTCTGCACAAACAAGGTCTCGTGGCGAATCAGGTCATCAGCGCGGCAGCGGATGCCTCAGACCTTGCTGCCTATGGCTATTCACATGGCATTTGTGCTAGGAGATCCTCATGGCTAAGACTCACAGGACTGAAACCGGAGGCCCAACATAGAATACTCAACCTCCCCTTCAATGATACATCTCTCTTTGGCTCTCATACGGACGATGAGATGTCAAGGATGAAATCCGAGTTGGATACCTTGAAGGCGGTTGGTTTGGAGAAAAAGAAGGACTTTCAACGTCGTTACCGACCCTATGATCGTCGTCAGTACCAGCAGAGGGTTCAAACCCCTCATTGGTCCTCGCAGCACCACCATGCGAGATCGCATTTCCATCAGCGACGGCCTGGTAGAGGAAGAGGGGGCTCTGGACAAACCCCTCCTACTGCAAAACAACATTCTAAGCAGTGAGTTCTTGCTTCCTCCAACTCTGTTACCCACTCCGGTGGGAGGAAGTATATGTCTTCATTTGGAAGAGTGGATAAAAATAACACAGGACAAATGGGTACTCAATGTTGTGCGGAATGGGATCTGCTGCAAGAGGAGGTAGCCATCCTGCTACAAAAACATGCCATCGAAAAGGTTCCTTGGCAACAACATCGACGGGATTTATTCACATTACTTCCTGGTTCCAAAGAAAGGTCCAAAAAAGGAGTTCAGGCCAATACTAGATCTCAGACTCTTAAACAAATACGTTCTCAGGGAGAGATTCAGGATGCTGGCCTAACATCAAATCATCCCACACATCCATCAAGGGGATTGGATGTGCTCCATAGACCTTCAGAATGCTTATTTTCACATCCCAATTTCTCGAAAACACAGGAAGTTCCTTCGTTTCAGGATAGAGTCAGACCATTTCCAGTTCAAAGTCCTTCCTTTCGGACTCAAGTCTGCTCCTCGCACCTTCTCAAAATGCATGGCGGTGGTGGCGGCCTTCCTGAGAAAACAAAAAATATTCGTCTATCCTTATCTAGACTGGTTACTCAACAGTGCCTCTCCCAGTCTCCTGCAGAATCATCTGACTTACTGCATCCAAATCCTAAATCGACTGGGCCTGTGTGTGAACTTCAAAAAGTCTATCCTAAATCCTACTCAAAGGATTCACTACTTGGGCGCTACACTAGACGCTGCAAACGCAAAAGCGTTTCCTTCAGAGGAGAGACTATTATCAACACTCCACAAAGGTCGCAATCTTCTAAAAACACCTCATCCTACAGCCACACAGGTATCATCTCTGCTGGGCTCGATGGCGTCATGCATATTCATTGTCCCGAACGGCAGGTTACAAATGAGGCCCTTACAGCAAACGCTAGAGGACCAGTGGTCCCAAGCTTCCAATGGTTGGGAGGACACCATAACACTTCCCCACTCGGTCCAAACGGACTCATCTTCTGCAAGGAGTTCCTTTCCATCAGGAAATTCCCAAACCGAGTATCGTCACAGATGCGTCTCTCCAGGGCTGGGGCGCTCACATGGGGTCTCTTCAGGTACAGGGGATGTGGTCGGACAAGGAGAAATCTTACCACATCAACATGTTGGAACTCGGAGCTGTGCTTCTGGCTCTCAAAGCATTCTTCCCCTCCATAGAGTCGCACTCCCTGTTGGTTCAGACGGACAACACCACAACAATGTATTACCTGAACAAGCCGGGAGGTACCAGATCCAGACCCCTGTCTCTGGAGGCTCAAGCAATTTGGTAATGGCTACTGGCGAGGAACATGTCCATATCTGCAGTCCACCTTCCAGGCTTCCTCAATACACAGGCGAACGACCTGAGCCGAAACTTCGTCGAAGCGCACGACTGGGTGCTGAAAGACAAAACAGCACAAGACATTTTTCGGACATGGGGTTCTCCAGACGTCGACTTATTCACAGACGCGACAAACAGAAAATGCCGCGCCTTCGCGTCCAGATACCCACAACCAGGCTCCAGGGAGAATGCACTGTTGATCGACTGGTCAGAGAAATTACTTTACGCCTTTCCACCAGCCCCTCTCATACCACTGGTGATCAACAAGCTCTACAAATCCAGGACGGAAATGATCCTGATCGCACCAGAGTGGCCTCGCCAGTGGTGGTACACAGACCTGTTACACCTATCCAAGACACAGCCGAGGAGGTTGCCATGCCTTCCGAATCTGCTAACCAGGTCAGGAGGGAAGGTTTTCCATCCCAACCTCCCGTCATTGAGATTGACCGCATGGCTCCTGAGGTCTTACAATATGGTCACCTAAGCCTCTCGCAAGACTGTATGCAGATCTTAAAGGAAGCGAGAAGGCCTTCGACAAGAAAGTCATATGCTTTTAAATGGAAGCGTTTCTATTTATGGTGTACAGCTAATGGTCATGACCCTATCAGAGGTCAAGAACAGGTTATTTTGCCTTATCTTTTGTACCTAGCTAAAGCAGGCTTAAGATTTTCCTCTATCAGAGTACATCTGGCAGCAATTACAACTTATAGGAAGTCTCCTACTCAGGCTTCCTTCTTTCAAATGCCAGTTATTAAAGACTTCCTGGAAGGGCTGAAAAAGGTCTACCCTCCAATTCGGTTACCTTCCCCTACCTGGGAACTTAATGTGGTCCTTTCTAAATTAATGGGTCCCCCTTTTGAACCCATCCACAAGGCTTCTCTACAGCACCTTTCTTGGAAGGTCGCTTTTCCAGTGGTAATTACCTCGGCTCGTAGGGTAAGCGAGATTCAGGCCTTATGCTCCGCAGAGCCTTATCTCGTGTTCCATGCGAATCGAGTGGTCATGAGGACTCACCCGAGTTTCCTACCTAAAGTGATTTCAGATTTTCATATTAATCAGTCTATCACTCTACCAACATTTTTTCCTAATCCTAACACGCCTCCTGAAAGAGCGTTGCATTCACTTGATCTGAAAAGGGTGCTAAAATTCTATCTGGATAGAACTAAGGATATAAGGAAGTCTGACCATCTCTTTGTTAACTATGGTCCAATGCACACTGGTTTTCCCTCTTCTAAAAGATCCATCGCTCGATGGATAGTGTCTTGCATCACATTAGCCTATCAGTTAGCTCATAAACAGCTTCCTGGCAAGCCAAGGGCTCACTCTACGAGAGGTAAAGCGGCTACTACAGCGCTGCTTAAAAATTTACCTATTCAGGATATATGCAAAGCAGCTACATGGCGGTTGGTTCACACCTTTGCCCGCCATTACTGCCTAGATTCTGATACTCAAGCGGATGCTCAGTTTGGGCAAGCATCCTTGAGGAACTTGTTTGGATAGTTGTTCAATTCAGAATGTACTTGTTACGCAGGTATTCGTCCGCAGGGTCCAGGGATGGGCTTGCTACTCTATTCAGTGCTTATGACTATTGATGAGTATCCCCTGGAAGCGAAGGATACGTTTCTTACCTGTAATCCTAGTTCTCTTCCAGGGGTATACTCATCAAAGTCATAAGCAACCCTCCCTCCTCCCCGGATGAATACCATGTCTATAATGATATGAATACAATGTAATACGCTGTCAAAAAGACCTGACCTAACTGTCACCTGTGGGGCATGATGGGAGCTTGGAGGTCCTGGAGGTCTTAAAGGCACGGCACTAGTTTTTTCTGAGTGTTCTATATGCAGCATTCTAGGCTAATCTGCCTGCTATCACCTTGCCTTTTTCCCTTTGAAAATAAAGGCTATGTTCAAAAACAAGTTGGAGGTACATTTTCTTTGTCATGAAAATGTTAATTTACATGTTTTTAAGTATTTCAAACGAAAAAACAAATTTGCAATGCAATATTGGCATATTTGAGCCTAGTATTATGGGTTAGGGTGCATATTTTTTATACAAGTGTGTATATTTGAAATATATGCTTTATATATATATATATATATATATATATATATATATATATATATATATATATGCATATATATATATGCATATATTTTTTGGTTAATGCTCCGGGGTCCCCGCACATGGGCGGGACTATTCAGTGCTTATGACTTTGATGAGTATACCCCTGGAAGAGAACTAGGATTACAGGTAAGTAACTTATCCCTCTTGCAAGTGGGTTCTAGCACAGAAGAATCCTTAGTTTTCTCTGCTGAAAGCTTTCTTCTCTGTTTAGCTTACCCAGAGGGAGGAGCAGGTGGAAAAGCTGAAGATTGAACTTGAAGGTGTCAAAGAGGAACTGTCCAGGTGCACAAGTAATTTTTCTGAAGCAAATTCCGACAAACAGCGGCTAGAGATGGAGCTGACTATCTTGAGGGAGAAGCACAAGACAGCTCAACAAGAGGTATGTTTGTGGTTTCAAAAAACCTTAACAGTTCGTGAAAAGTCATTTCAAGATGTCCCACCATTGAAAGGGCCCGAGAATAAAAACTATACAGTAACTGACTAAGGGCAAGCAAGCTAGAGCTGGCAATCTAGAATGTATAAAGGTTTCCAGGGTTAGAACTTGCAGCATCTCACCAGGTGGTGATCCATGCTAATCTGCATGAACAGCATAGTTTTTAGATGAAAATGATGAATGCACCACTCTAAAATGAAGTGAGCTTTTTGCATACTGCTCACTTACGTATAACTGCTGCTTCATTAGGAGTATAAAGCCTTAAAATATTCTTGTTTAAGCGTATGATATCTGAACATGCATCCCCTTAAAGTTTTGAACAAATTGTTAGGAAATATTACCAGGATCTTCCTGATCAGTTTCTTCAATCTTAAAGTTGAGTCTTTCTTTGAAGAAGAAGAAATGTTTATTGTTATAAGTTGATAAAAACCATCACAATAATGCCACATACATTAATATTATTAAAAAACATATAGAACTCGACTGATGAGACAATTATTACTGTTTAAAATTAGTTATAAGGTGATAGATTTTTTAACATCGATCTTAATTAGAATGAATAAAATACCATTATGTTTTCTTTTTATATAAAATCTATGCTTGGTTCTCACTTAAAGGATGCAAAGTACTGCGTCTGAATATCAGTGCAAAAATCGCTAAAGAGTATTTAAGTGACTCAATATCTAACGTTATTTATGCCACTAAGACATCCTGGGTGCCCCACTGTCACGAGTAATATTTGCAGGGTATATATCATAGTGGTATCATACTTCCTGGGCTGTCTTAAGTATGGGATAAAAGCTGAACCTTCAGATATCGAAGTTATTTAAGTAAGTGAAGTGCCAATATGCATGCATAATTCTGAATAGAGTCCTTATTCACCAGTTGGTTGTCTAAAGCTGTTCCTAAGGTATTAGCACTAATAGACTTAACATTTTGAAGATCATGTTTCTACAGCTGAACAGCCTAAACTTCCCACTGGCTGTATTATATTCAGGGAAATCAAGCGCAGTTAATTAGTTTCTCATGCAATGTCAAGAATTTCAGCAATTTACAATTAATTTTGGTATCCGTGGGATCGAGGCTCTTAATTATTGCCATCCGGCATGTTCGAATCCCAGTTCATTAAATATAGATTTCAGTAGTAAAGTACAGGTTTGCTTTGAGGCCAGACATACACAGACGAGGTGGATTATGTCTTCCTTTAGGACACCACAAAGTCTGCATGATTTTAGACCTCTGTATCTTCATGCAGGTTGGTCGGCCAAGGATGGCAAGACACCTAATCGAAGTGCCATTAGCTTTCTTTTTAGATATGCTGGATATGTCGAGCTGAGATATTCTGCTGGTTTTACATTATTGTAGGATTGAACTACCATCCAGGCATGTGACCACAAAGTAAGTTTGTACTTGTCTTCAATAAGGGACTGCAACTGAGCTACTTTATTGATGGCGCGGCAGAATATAGTTCTTTCAATGATGACCACAGGTATTTGCTATATATTGAATGTGTACGTTTTGTAGGGACTGCCATAACGCACTGATTAATGGACTATTTTGATTAGTCCGTATTTTATGCCATGTTTTGATGGTGACATATCTTCTTGCTATGTTTTGTTTCATTCGACCGAATTGCAGTCGTACTTGCGCAGCAGAGGCACTCTGTCATGAGCGCCCCGCTCGCCGACGGACGTTAGCGGACGGGGTGGTGCCTAGTACCGATAAAGGGGGCGGTCTGTGAATGGAGCGCGCTTCGCGTTCCATCACAGATTACCGCCGGGCCTTACCGCACTCCTGTTTCTGCCGCACTTACCTGTTTCCTCTTGTTGGAAGCCGTCGGGTCGTGGAGACGTCTCCGGTGCGTTCTTGCTGCGACGGGAGGAGTCTTCTCTTCCGGGTCGCATCCTCCCTTCCGGGCCGTCAGCTGGTCTTGGCGTTTCCCTCGCTGGCTGTTCCTTGCATATTTCAGATTATCCCGATCAGCGCTCTCAGAACTCCTTTCACTTCTCCAGACCTGTATGAAGAAAAAGAAGATTTATTTAACGAATCCGCGCCTCCTAACTCACGGTAGGATCGAAGAACAGTATTTTTATATATCTAATTTACTTATCTGATTTCTTGCTTGCCACGCAGTGGGATTTGGAGCCTCTTCTTTGGATTTTTCAGCATCTTCTCTTATTCTGGAAAATAAGAGAGTTGTAATAGGTTATTTTCAAGAAACCTAAGGCTAGCCTATTCTAAATTTGACGCAGCACCTTTTTGTGCAGCGTTTCTCTTACTTTTATCCTGTCTAGGAAAATATGTCTTTTGTTTTATTTCTAGTAGCATCAGGATAGATGTATTTTTTGGGTTTTGGGATATAATGGTGGCCTTTTTTAAGGTTAGTGCTGTTCACGTTTTTCATAAATTGAATACCAGGTTCTGTCGCCCTAACGTTAATGCTTAGTGCTTTTTATGCTTATGGACACAACAGTTCTAAATTAATTCTCTTCCAGGGGATCCTCATCAAAGTCATAAGCACTGAATATTCCCGCCCACGTGCGGGGACCCCGGAAATATAAAAATTATATATGGAAATCACATATATACAGCTCTACATATATGCATATACATATATCATTTTTTCTCATACCAATGCAGCTCTCAATAGGAGGCTAAACAATGTAATTACACACATAAAAAACTACTTTTGCCAATATATAAAAACACCAGAGGACAATTAGTACTTGAACTCGGTTTTTTTTTTAATGAGCAAAATACTCATAAATAGTAAAAACTGCAAAATAAGTAGACATTGTTAGCCTACAGGCTGCATTGTAAACCAATAGCATAGAAAATGAAAACATTTTCAACAAAAACTGGCACCGTGCCTTTAAGGCAGCCATGACCCCTAGCTTCCCATCATGCCTCAGGGGTGACAGTTAGGTCAGTTGTTCTTTCCGGCTCCTTCAGTCAGGACCCTGGATTTTCAGCTCTTGCTTTTTTGACTTTCTGTCAAAAAATATCTATAAAGATCTAGTTTTTTTCTACTTTCACTCGACGTCTTTTGGTCCTAGAGTGCAAGTAGCACCTTTTTTGTGTTTCAGAAAAGGTTTATTTTTTGGAAATGCCTTCTTTATTCGATCCTTGCCCGTCATGTGGCAAGAAGAAGGCCAGAACAGATACACATCCTGTGTGTATTCTCTGCCTCCCTGAGTCCCACTCTTCTGACAACTGCCAGCATTGTAAGAAGTTATCAAGAAGGACTATCAAGGAGAGGGACAGGATCCGTCTCTATGGCCTCTCTGAAAGAGGTAGGTCTCCTGTGAGGCAGAAGAAGAGGAGAACTCGGTCGACGTCGAGAGGAAAAGTCCCGACCTGTTCTCCGTCGGCGTCGGTATCGACGTCGAAGAAATCGGCGACGAAGAAATCGGCGTTGAAGACTTCGGTGATGCCGGCGCATCATCTTTCGACTACGAAATCTTCGTCGACGAAGGTAACAGGTCCTCCGTTGACGTCAACCAGGCGGCGCTCAACGTCGAGAGACAGGTCTCCGTCGGCGCCGGGTGGGCGTACGACGTCGAGGCACAGCGCTCCGTCGTCGCAGGCGCGATCGACGTCGAGGCACAGCGCTCCGTCGTCGCAGGTGCGATTGACGTCGAGGCACAGCGCTCCGTCGTCGCCTCATCAACGGCGATCGACGTCGAAGCACATCTCCCCGTCTCGTCAGCGGCGATCGACGTCGAGGCGCATCTCTCCGTCGTCGCCTCCTCATCGGCGATCGACGTCGAGACACAGATCTCCGCCGGGATCAAAGCAACGATCTTCGGCGTCGAGACACAGGACACCTCCTTCGGCGTCGAAGCAGACGATCCATCATTCCACGCCGTCGAGGCGGATGACTCCGCCGAGTGGATTTTCGACGTCGAGACCAAGACCTCCGTCGCCGGCAGTCCAACGCCGGTCGACGCCGACACAGCAATCTCCTGAAAGGGTGCAGGGAGTGTCAAAGCAGGACACTGCACCAGTGTTGGAGAGACGTTCGTCGCCGAGAAGTCCACTTTCTAAGAGAAGAAAGTCAACGTCGAGACATACGTCTCCGTTGAGAGGGCAGTCGACGCTTAGACGCTCTAGGTCAACGTCAAAGCGCCCTTCTGGAAACACCTCACCTCCAGTGAGCCTGTCTTCGTCACCTTCAGGTTCGTCCAGATCCCCGGAGGTGGTTATCTCGACGTCCAACAGCCCAGTGTCAGGGGGTCACCAAGATTCTCCAATAAGGCATGAAGAGCTGAGCTTCACGCCTCCTGCTCAGTCTCCTAAGGAAAGAGAGAGCCACAGATCGCCTTCCATCCATTTATCGCCACGATGGCACAGGCCTCTACATCACTGGGCTACGGACAGGAATTACTCGAGCCATCAGAACAGATCCCCGTTGGCTCGTTTAACTCAGGATAAAGAGCGATCTCCTTCAAGAACAAGAGCTCGCAGCCGCACACCGGTGCACTCACACAGGAGGAGGTCTAGATCAAGAAGCAGGAGGAGAGCACACAGATCGCCTACTCCGTCCTCTTCTTCCACTCATACATCCCATAGAGACTATTCGCCTACTTTGACGAACAGTCCACCGTCGAGGGTCTCTCCGGTGGACGACATCTACACTTTTCAGGACATTCTTGGCAGAGGAGCTGTAAAGCTGGGTATCCCTATGCCAACTCGTCAAAGCAAGTCCTCGGTGATTTTTGAGACTCTACACCAAAGAGCAGCAACTAAACCTCTGCTTCCCTTGGTACCAGGCATCATAGAGCCAGTGATGGATATCTTTCTCACGCCAGCGAGTGTTAAGACCGCCCCAGCGAGGATCTTAAAAAGTATCGTTCACCAGAGGACGATCCGCTCTTCCTCAGGGCTGACCCTCCTCCGGATTCAGTCGTAATTGCAGCGGCAAAGAAGACTCATGCGGTGGCATCCTCCTCTACTGTCCCACCAGACAAGGAGAGCAAGGTGCAGGATTCCTGGGGAAGGAAGGTTTGTGGCACTTCGGCCTCCATGTTGAAGGTCTCCAATGCAGCGGCACTCCTGGGCCGCTACGACAGATCTCTGTGGGACTCACTACAGAGATTCACTGAAAAGTTGCCACAGGAAGACCGTAAAGATTTTGAAGAAATCTTAACAGAGGGCAGTCAGGTGTCTAACCAGGTCATCAGTGCTGCGGCGGATGGAGCTACCCTTTCGGCACATGCTTATGCTCATGGGGTATGCGCAAGGAGAACATCATGGCTACGTCTTACAGCACTCAGGCCAGAAGCGCAGTCACGCATCCTCAATCTTCCGTTCTCTGGTTCCTCTTTGTTCGGGACTCACACGGATGAAGAGATGACACGGATGAAAACGGAACTGGACACGCTTAAAGCGGTGGGCCTGGAGAAAAGAAAGGAATTCCGTAGGAGATTCCGTCCTTACAATAGACGATCCTTCCAACAGAGGGTTCAAACCCCTCATTGGCAGAAAAATCAGGATCAGCAAGGCCAGCAAAAACGCAGTATCGGGGCAGACGCTCCTCCAGAGGAGGAAGAAACCAGCAACAAGGCAACAATTCCGCCAAGACGCAGTCGAAACAATGAACACTCACTTCCCTTGTCGCCGTTCACCACTCCAGTGGGGGAAGTATCGCAGATCATCTCGAAGAGTGGCGAGCTATCACAAAGGATCGGTGGGTACTAGCCACGTTGCAGAATGGGTACTCTCTACGTTTTCAACATCGCCCACCATCAATCCCTCCAGTTCCTCCGTCGTGTCACCAGTTAAAACTCTTGCAGAAAGAGGTTGCCACCCTTCTCAGAAAGTCAGCCATCGAGAGGGTGCCAGTATCTCAAAGAGGAAAAGGGGTTTACTCAAGATATTTTTTGGTGAAGAAAAAGGCCAAAAAGCAGAGTACAGACCCATTCTGGACTTGCGGTCACTCAACCTATCCATAAAAAAGGAAAAGTTTCGCATGTTGGCTCTCCATCAAATATATCCACATCTCAGGCAGGGGGATTGGATGTGCTCGCTGGATCTGCAAGATGCATATTTTCACGTTCCGATCAATCAGTATCACAGACAGTACCTGCGATTCCTAGTGGGATCCGCTCATTACCAGTTCAAGGTTCTACCCTTCGGGTTGAAGTCAGCCCCCAGAGTGTTCACGAAGTGCATGGCGGTGGTGGCAGCCGCACTGCGCCGCAGGGGCGTCTTCGTATACCCGTACTTGGACGACTGGCTGTTGAAAGGTCCTTCCCCAGACAGTGTGAGGATGCATTTCTTGAGCTGTCTCGAGCTGTGTCACCGGCTGGGCCTGCATGTGAATTTCGTCAAATCAACTTCACAGCCAACACAGAAAATACATTTTTAGGAGCTCTGCTAGACTCCACGGTAGGAAAAGTGTTTCCTTCGGAGGAGAGACAGTGTTCCCTCATACAGAAATGCCAGCTGGTTCTGCGCAACAGAAAACTACCTGTGCGTCGGATTGCCTCCCTGCTAGGGTCGATGGCATCCTGCATCTTCCTGGTTCCCAATGCCAGACTACGAATGCGTCCTCTTCAGCAGGATCTGGAGGACAAGTGGGACCAGCAGACCGCTCGTTGGGACGAAAAAATAAGTCCATCAAACGCGGCTCGAGCTTCCATACCTTGGTGGATGAGAAAACAAAATTTGCAAGTCGGAGTTCCTTTCCATCAACCTCCGCCTGCTCAGACACTGATCACGGACGCCTCGCTGCAGGGTTGGGGAGCCCACATGGGTTCTCTCCAGACTCAAGGACTGTGGTCTCCAAAGGAGCGATCCTATCACATCAACATGCTAGAGCTGAGAGCAGTACACCTAGCCCTCAAAGCTTTCCTCCCCTCGATTCAGGCAACCTCAGTGTTAGTACAGACGGACAACACCACCACCATGTACTACCTGAACAAACAGGGGGAACTCGCTCACGCACACTTTCCCTGGAAGCTCAAGCACTCTGGCATTGGCTCTTGGCTCGGAATCTGGCAGTCACAGCAGTCCACCTGCCAGGAGAACAGAACGTGAGAGCGGATGCACTCAGCCGTCACTTCGAAGACAGAGAAGACTGGGTGCTCAACGACGAGGTCGTCGAAGACATCTTCCAGACATGGGGTCGTCCCACCATCGACCTCTTCGCGGACGACGAAAATGCCAAATGCCGAAACTTCGCCTCACGGTTCTACCGACCAGGATCGAAAGGGAATGCCCTTTTGATAGACTGGTCAGGGGCATTTGTGTACGCCTTTCCACCCCTTCCGCTGATCCCGAAGGTGGTGACCAAGCTGTCCCATTCGTGCACGAGGATGATACTAATTGCCCCGGACTGGCCGAGACAATGGTGGTACCCGGACCTTCTGCACCTATCAGAGTGTCCTCACAAGAGGCTGCCGTGCAGACCGGACCTGCTGTCCAAGATGAACGGGAGGATTCATCATCCCAACCTTCCCTCACTGAACTTGGCGGCATGGCTCCTGAGGTCCTCCAGTATGGCCACTTAGGACTGCCGCAGGACTGCATGTCCATCTTGAAGGAAGCAAGAAGACCGTCCACGAGGCATTCGTATGCATGCAAGTGGAAACGGTTTTACATGTGGTGTATGCAGAACAATTGTAACCCAATCAAAGGTCAGGAAGAGGTCATCCTTCCTTACCTACTTTATCTGGCGAAAGCAGGTTTGAAGTTTTCTTCCATTAAGGTGCATTTAGCAGCTATAACTGCATATAGGCGTTCAGCTTCTCAACCTTCCTTCTTCCAGTTACAGGCTGTTAAGGATTTTTTGCAGGGTTTAAAGAAGGTCTATCCTCCGGTACGACCTCCTTCACCACCCTGGGAGCTTAACCTGGTGCTATCAAAATTGATGGGTCCGCCTTTTGAACCCATACACAAAGCAACCTTACAACATCTTTCTTGGAAGGCGGCTTTCTTGGTAGCGATCACGTCAGCTCGCAGAGTGAGTGAAATACAGGCGCTCTGCTCCAAAGAGCCCTATACAGTCTTCCATCTTAACAGGGTTGTGTTGAGGACGCACCCCTCTTTCCTTCCAAAGGTGGTGTCGGATTTTCATGTGAATCAGACCATCTCTCTACCCACCTTTTTTCCCAATCCCTCCACTCCAGCTGAGAGGGCTTTGCATTCTCTGGACCTCAAAAGGGTTTTAAAATTCTATCTGGATCGGTCCAAATCTATAAGAAAATCTGATCAACTATTTGTTAAACTATGGGTCGATCAGATCTGGGTTCGCAGCTTCAAAGCGCTCCATCTCCAGATGGATAGTTTCATGTATCAAGCTTGCTTATCAATTAGCGCAGAAGCTCCTGGGGTTTACTCCCAGAGCGCATTCTACTAGAGGAAAAGCGGCTACTACTGCTTTTCTTCAAAATGTGCCCATGTCTGAAATCTGTAAGGCGGCAACTTGGAGGTCCGTCCATACATTTACGAGGCACTACTGTCTGGAATCAGACACCAGAGCAGACACCCAAGTAGGCCAGGCCTCCTTGAGGAATCTGTTCAACAGCTGATTTCGGCTGTTATGTTTCTTTGTGTTGGGTCACTTTACTCTCATTTACCTGCAGGTGGTTGATGGGCTTGCTATTCTATTCAGTGCTTATGACTATTGATGAGGATCCCCTGGAAGAGAAGGATAAGTTACTTACCTGTAATCCTAGTTCTCTTCCAGGGGTATCCTCATCAAAGTCATAAGCAACCCACCCGCCTCCCCAGGTAAATGAGAGATTTCTAAAGTGTTAAAGGATATCTTTGTGCCCTGACCTTCAGGGTTATGCAAAGAACAACTGACCTAACTGTCACCCCTGAGGCATGATGGGAAGCTAGGGGTCATGGCTGCCTTAAAGGCACGGTGCCAGTTTTTGTTGAAAATGTTTTCATTTTCTATGCTATTGGTTTACAATGCAGCCTGTAGGCTAACAATGTCTACTTATTTTGCAGTTTTTACTATTTATGAGTATTTTGCTCATTAAAAAAAAACCGAGTTCAAGTACTAATTGTCCTCTGGTGTTTTTATATATTGGCAAAAGTAGTTTTTTATGTGTGTAATTACATTGTTTAGCCTCCTATTGAGAGCTGCATTGGTATGAGAAAAAATGATATATGTATATGCATATATGTAGAGCTGTATATATGTGATTTCCATATATAATTTTTATATTTCCGGGGTCCCCGCACGTGGGCGGGAATATTCAGTGCTTATGACTTTGATGAGGATACCCCTGGAAGAGAACTAGGATTACAGGTAAGTAACTTATCCTTCCTGCACATCTACACCTGAAAACGAATTGAAAGAGGGATGTTCATCAGGTATATCATTTCTAATATATGTCACATTATTATTCATTCGACTTACCTCTTTATGTATGCATATACTTACTGTATGTTATTTTCACATAGGATGTATCTGCAGTCAACCCTGTAGGAATATCGTGCCATTGTGTTCGACTTCTCCTCCCTTTCCTTGTTTTGTTTTCCCCTCTTCCCCTCCTTCACCTCTTTGGCTTTGACTGTGTTGGGCTGATTTGGTGCGTGAGGGAAGTTGGGATCCGGCATCTGTTCGTCCCTCTCGCCTCTGCGGAAACACCGGTGAGCTCCACGCACTCTGAGGGAGCCCAAAAACTTGCTTGTAGGTGTTTGTTTGTAACTTATCCAGAGTAGAGGCAACTTTCCCGTGCTTAAAACACTTGCAAAAGTCACAGTTGGCAGTAGTTTTGCAGAAATAATGGCTAATAATGGTTGAAAGGAGGGGCCGTCCAGCCTTTTGGCTAGCACACAAAAGGCATGAATCAATACCTTGCTTTTGTTTTTTACCATATGTTGTTTATGCATCAGGAAATTTAAGTTTTTGTCTATATTAAAACCCAGATATTTGTAACTTCTGACTTCCTCTAGAGTTACATCGCTCGACTTGAGCTTTAGTGGTGGGCTGGATCCATTTCCCATGGACATTGTTTTTGTTTTAGTTGTGTTAATTTCTAATTTGTTTATTGTGGCAAATACTAAAAGTTCTTCCATTGACCTTTGTAATCCCACTCTTGTGTGGCTTAGCAACACGATGTCGTACGCATATGACAGATGCGTCGGGGTCAATGGACCATGTCTAGGAGGGTGTGAAATTTCTTGTTCAAGTCTCGGCAATAAGTCAGCCATGAATAAATTAAAAAGGTGTGGAGCCAGGACGCAGCCTTGCTTGGTTGACGATAATTTTGAATATTCGCCTGGACAACCTCGACCCATCCGCCAAGTTGATTTGAATCCAGGTGTGGGTGTACATTTGTTCTATTGCTCGCAAGAATTTATCTCGAATGGCCCACCGCCTTAGCTTTCCCCACAGAAGCGCTCTTTCAACCCGATCAAAGGTGGCTGGAATCAGGTTGTTAGAGTCAGACCACTCCACCAGATCTTCCAGAATTAGTGAGGCATAGTATTTGGCCTCTGAATCTATAAGCGTGATTAATATATAATTCGCTGGGTTTGATCAATCTCCCCCCTTGAAAACTGGGTTTATTATCGATCCTCTCCAACTGCTGGGGATTAGTCCAGTTGCTCTCACCTCATTATACAATGCCATCAGCGGGCTGGCCAGGTATTCCGGATCTAGCTTGTAAATTGCCTGCAGGATGCCATTGGGACCCGGTGTCCCATCTTGTCGACCTGCCACGATTACTTTTGCGGAAGTGCAGTATGGCTCCACTGATATGGACGATGTCCCAGATGTCAATATGTCTGAATCGCTTGCCCCTGCATTGGTGTTTTTGTCTGGCATGGACAGACATTTTTGATTGTCAAAGATCTCACTGGGATAGCACTGCTGTGTGCAGAGTTGGTTCAGATTGAGTCTTTACTCGGCCTACAATGGTTAGTCTCCTCCAAACCCTACTTCCCCTCTGTCGCCGATCACCGATCCAGACTCAAGTGCTCCCCGGTGCCCACCGGTTTACGCAGCCTCTCTTCTCCAGTATTGGGTATCTTTCATAGATTCACATGCTTGAATCATTCCGCGTTGTCGAAGTGGGTGTCCCACGGTACATAAAAATAGCAATAAATATGCATAGAATAGCCATATCATAGGTAAATTAGAACCAGGAAGTAAAATAATTAGAAGTCAATAGAATTTTTTTTTCCACTTTATGACTCGTCCAAGTCATTATAAATAGTCCAAACTACAGCCAATGAGGCGACAGCACCCTCCAGAATGCTCTCACCAGAGGCTCAGGCTCTCAGATTTTCTACCGCACGCCGTGTGAAGGGAGTCTCTCTGAGCTCTGCTCAGTACTTCTTCAGGTTCTCTTCAGAATTTCTTCTTTTTATGATGTCTTCTTCAAAGAAATCTCTCTTTAGACCTTGTGAGTCTTGTGGGAAGCTCCGGCTGTTTTCTGAATACCCCCACAAGAAATGCATTTACTGCTTGTATCCGGACCACCAGGTGAGAGACTGCAAGATCTGCAGAACTTTCCCTCAAAAGACTTTGAGGGACAGAGAGGGACGTCTACTTCTGTGGCTACAGAAGATTAAGGACCAAGACAACCCCTTATCTGAAATGGAGAGTGTTTCCTCTGTCAGAACAGCTTCCTGTAGGAAGAGGGCTAATGAGACGGATTTGTCTTCTCCTGGGGCTAAGGTGTTAAAAAAACAGCACACCTCTAAGACTGCTGGGTTGCCTTCCACATCTAAAAAGGCTCCTCCACCTCCTAAAGGTAAAACTCTGCCTTCTTCACCCCCGAGAAAGACTGTAAAAACTCAGGCTTCAAAACCCATTTCTTACAGAGATTTACCTCACGTACGGGGTCCCTCGTCGACGAGCTCGACGACGATGTCTTCGTCGACGAAGCCTGCCGTCGCTGCGACGACGACGTCTACTGCAACTTTCTCGTCTCCAAAGCCTCAAATGATAATGTCGTCGGCGTCCTCGCCGTCGACGCTGGTGTCCGTCTCCGTGAGACCAACCACGTCAGTCACTTCTTTCTTCTCGTCGTCAACGAAGAAGTTGAAGACTGCCGTCGACGCCCCTTCGTCGAAGAAGAATAAAAAAGCCTCGTCGACGATTACCTCGTCGACGACCGCCTCGTTGACGGCCGCCTCGTTGACGGCCGCCTCGTCGACGGCCGCCTCGTCGACGACCGCCTCGTTGACGACCGCCTCATCGACGGCCGCCTCGTCGACGGCCGCCTCGTCAACGACTCCCCCGTCGACGGCTGCCTCGTTTACGCTGCAGCTGTCCTCATGCACTGATCTGCAGGTTTGGTCTTCGTCTACAGCCACGGCATCCTCAAAGTCTTCTACCATACCGTCTACGCATTTGCCACCGTCTACAGCAGCGCCTTCATTACTTCAAAGACGCAATTCTTCCTTGGAGGTCCTCTCTCCGATTCACACCTCCCCAAGTAAAGTTCCTCTTGTGTTGCCCGAGCAGTTATTGGATTATGGGACCGATGAGGAAGAATCTGATGAGGACGATAGATTTCGTACTGCCAGGAGCCCTTCAGAGCTCTTCATTAAATATCAAGATGACGATCAAGAAGGCGACTATTACCCTGAGACTGCTGCTTCAGCTCCACAGTCCAACCCTACTGCACAAATGCCTCTGTCTCTTCTAAACAACTTGCAGCACATGTTGGATGACTATTATCGCCGTTTTCTTCCATCTGAATCGGCTTCTTCTGTACCACCAACACCCGTTCCTCATTCTTCATCAGTGCTGAGGTCGCCCAGACCAGTTTCTCCGGTGGCTTCGGTGTCCCCTCACCTTCAGGAAGCTCACACCACGGACGATGACAGAGAAGAAGGAGAATTGGATGACCGATCACTCCTTACGGAATGGGATGACTATCAACTACAAACTCCGTCTCCTTCTACTCCCGCTCCTGTTGACTCACCTCCAGTCGACATCGGAGGTTTTCATGTTCTCATGGAGAGAGCGGCATAACGGTTCCGCCTTCCTATGGAAACAAAGAAGGATGAATGTTTTCTTTACGATTTTAAAGACCAGCCAAGGAAACAAGTACGATCAATCCCTATCATCGACTTTATTTGGCAGGAAGGACTGAAAGTCATGAAGACTCCTGCCTCCATTCCTGCGGTCCTGCCTCGTCTCGAAAAGAAATACAAGGCACCGGATAATTCACCAGCATGTCTGATAGGTCAGCCTAAGGCAGATTCAGTTATCTCCCAAGCAGCACAACGCCGAGCACGGAATCCCTCCTCTCCATTGTCGGCTCCCCCTGATCGGGATGGGAGACGTCTAGATTCCATTGGAAAGAAGGTTTCGACAATGGCGGCCACTACTGTCCGGGCAGCCAACTCGTTGGCCATCTTAGGCCGCTACAATAGGCAAATGTGGTCGGACATCTCTCCCTTCATCGAGATGTTACCTGAGCCCTCCAAGTCAGAAGCGCTCAAAATCCTCCAGGAGGGAGAACGAATCTCAGCTGTGATTATTGATTCTGCTGTGGATGTTGCGTCTACAGGTTTTCGGCAACTGGCAGGTGCTGCGGTCCTCCGGCGACAGGACTGGTTGAAATCCACCTCATTTCGTCAAGAAGTTAAGACGAAAATAATTGACATGCCTTTTGACGGAGAGTCTCTTTTTGGTCAGCACATTGACGATGCCCTCCTAGCCATCAAGAAAGATACTGAGACGGCAAGATCTCTCGCTACTCTTCAGTTTCGGAAACCGCCTTTTCGAGGCGCTAGGGGTCGTGGATCCTTCTCCAGTCGAGGAGGCTATAACCAATCGAGACAATACCAGTCCTATCAAGGTAACCAACGTTACTCTTCTCAAAGACAACAATCCTTCAGGCAGCAACCAACTACATCATATACACAAAACAGAAGGAAGTCCTCATACCGCGGACGTGATACATCTAAGAAGCAGTGACAACTGTCACCTGCCACCTGGTCTACCGCTCATTCCTACAAAAGTTGGAGGAAGGATCTCCCGTTTTTACTCAACCTGGTTTGCTATAACTACAGACAAATGGGTCTTGGACATTGTGGCCAGAGGCCACGCTCTAGAGTTTGTCAAACTTCCTCCGAATTCTCCTCCCAAAGGCCCGCCTCCAGCTCATCTGACACTGCTTTTTTCCCAAATAAATCTGATGATAAAGAAGGGAGCGATCGAAGTGGTTCCAAACTTACAGAGAGGCACCGGTTTCTATTCCAGATTTTTTCTAATAAAAAAGAAATCGGGAGAATGGCGCCCCATTCTGGATCTTAAACAAATATCTCAAAAAGCAATCCTTCCGGATGTTGACTCTCCAAGAAGTCCTTCAACTCCTCACTCCTGGGAATCACATGACCACCCTCGACCTCCAAGACGCTTACTTTCATGTCCCGATTTTACCCAGACACAGAAAATTCTTGAGGTTCAGAGTGGCTGGCAGGTACTTCCAGTTCAAAGTCCTTCCCTTCGGACTACGTTCCGTGCCCCGTGTCTTCACCAAGGTCTTTTCACCGGTGGCTGCACACCTTCGACAAAAGGGAATACAAATATTTCCGTATTTAGACGACTGCCTTATCAAGGCGAATTCTTTCACAGTTGCAAACGGCCATACTCAGAGATGTCTGTACCTTTTCCAATCTCTGGGTCTCTCCATCAATCTAGACAAGTCTCAACTCATCCCTTCGCAAACAAGAACGTTCTTAGGAGCCACCATAGACACTCTACAGACACGAGCCTTTGTCTCAAACGAAAGACAACAAAAGCTTTGCAACCTTGCCCAACTACTACGCTCAAAAGGTGCGTTTCTGTCCGACAGTTCAAGTTACTTCTGGGGATGCTCTCATCCTGCATTCCTCTGATCCCCAACTGTCGTCTCAAGATGAGACCCTTGCAAGAAGAGCTCAACAAACAATGGTTACAGGTTTCAGGGTCCTTCGACGATCTCATCCGCATCACACCTCAGATACGAAAAGCACTACTCTGGTGGACTTGCAAAAGGAATGTTGCAGCAGGCCTCTCATTCCTAGTGGAGGTTCCAACTTTCGTCATCACCACAGACGCCTCCCTCGAAGGGTGGGGAGCGCACTTTCAAGGACTCACAGTCAACGGCAAATGGGATGCTCAACAAAGGACTTGGCATATCAACCTTTTGGAGTTGCTAGCGATCTTCCTAGCTCTAAAATCTTTTCGCACCATCATTCTCGGAGCATCAGTGTTGATCCGGACGGACAACACAACAAGTATGCACTACCTCAACAAACAAGGAGGGACAAGATCCACTTTGCTGTCCCAGCAGGCCCAGCAAATTTGGGATTGGGCGATCCAGCATCAAATAACTCTGGCAGCGGTCCATGTCCCGGGGGTATCCAACATCCTCGCGGACTCCCTCAGCAGGTCGACGACGTCCAACCACGAGTGGGAACTCCATCAACCAACGTTGGATCGGATATTTCAGAAGTGGGGTCGACCCGAGTTGGACCTGTTCGCGACCAGTCTGAACCGCAAATGCCCATTCTACGCAAGTTGGCTTCCCCAACGGGACTCGTGCGGGAATGCGTTTTTGATGAACTGGTCACAGATCTATGCCTACACTTTTCCGCCGATACCGTTGGTTCCCAGGGTGCTCCGGAAAATGAAGAAGGAGCCTTGTCGCCTACTTCTCATAGCTCCCAGGTGGCCTCGCCAGTTCTGGTTTACCGAACTCCTCCTCCTATCCGAATGCGATCCCATTCAGTTGTAACCAATACCGAATCTCCTGTCCATTCACAACGGACAGATCTGCCATCCGGATCCTGCATCTCTGCGCTTAGCGGCCTGGCGCCTGAACACCTTGAGTTTGCTCACTTAGACATTCCTTCAGAATGTAGGGAGGTCTTAGCTAACGCTAGAGCGCCCTCCACTATAAAAACCTACATGCTCAAGTGGAAGCGTTTTTGCCTGTGGTGTCAAGCCTCCAACATCCACCCAATCCATGCAAAACCAGAACAACTTTTGCCTTTCTTTTTACATCTGGCAAAGTCAGGACTTTCCCACTCTACACTTAAGGTTTTCTTAGCGGCTATCTCAAGATTCAGACAGGATGGTTCTCATTCTCTTTACTCCTCAAGGATCATTCAGCAATTCTTCAAAGGATTGTTTCGTATGTTTCCTCCCATCCGTCGCCCACCTCCACCCTGGCATCTTAACATTGTTCTGTCGCAACTCATGCGACACCCTTTTGAACCTATTCATAGGGCCGATTTGAAGTTTGTCTTGTGGAAGATGTCTTTGCTGTTGGCTCTCACATCAGCCAGGCGGGTCAGTGACATTCAAGCCTTCACTATTAAACCGCCTTTCCTTCAATTCACCAGGGACTCTGTAGTGCTCCGCACTAACCCCATTTTTATGCCTAAGGTACCTTCTGATTTCCATCTCAATGAACCGATCATTTTGAAGACTTTCTTTCCCAATCCTCAATCACCTGCGGAAAGGACTTTACATACTTTTGATATCAAGAGATGTCTAAAATGTTATTTACAAAGGACATCCTCAATACGTAAATCTGATCAGCTTTTTATAGCCTATGGAAAGATGCGTAAGGGACACCCAATATCCAAACAGTCCATTGCTCGTTGGATTTCTGCTGCGATCTCTTTCTGTCATCAGCAAGTGGGTAGACCTCTACAGGCAACTCCGAGAGCACATTCTACTAGAGCAATCTCTTCGTCTACCGCTCTTTTTGCTGGTGTGCCTCTTCATCAAATATGCCGAGCTGCAACATGGTCCAGCAGGCACATCTTTACCAAGCACTACTGTCTGGAAACTGCCAGCAATGCAGACACGTCTGTGGGACAAGCGGTTCTCCGTAATCTTTTTAAATAAGGTGAGCCTCTGTTCTTCCCTCCTCTTCATTGATGGCATTTATATGTACATATCTATTATATTTATATATTTTATATATTGTTAAATTTTTACAGATGTTTGTTATGTGGTTTTGGGAATATTGATATACATATACATATAGATATGTATAACTTTCTTTGATGATCTCACAAGCATTATTGTGGAATTACTTCTTTCTACTCTGATTCAAGCATGTGAATCTATGAAAGATACCCCAATACTGGAGAAGAACAAAAGTTACTTACCTGTAAACTGTGGTTTTCCAGTATTGGTATCTTTCATAGATTCACATGCGACCCACCCACCTCCCCTCAGAGGCTCTCCTAGGCTCTATTGCTCTTATATCACACTTGTGCTGGAAATCTGAGAGCCTGAGCCTCTGGGGAGAGCATTCTGGAGGGTGCTGTCGCCTGATTGGCTGTAGTTTGGACTATTTATAATGACTTGGACGAGTCATAAAGTGGAAAAAACTTTCCTATTGACTTCTAACTATTTTACTTTCTGGTTCTAATTTACCTATGATATGGCTATTCTATGCATATTTATTGCTATTTTTATGTACCGTGGGACACCCACTTCGACAACGCGGAATGATTCAAGCATGTGAATCTATGAAAGATACCAATACTGGAGAACCACAGTTTACAGGTAAGTAACTTTTGTTCTTCTCCGTGCCCCTTCGCTCCTCGGGCTTCAGACGGTTGCACAGACACGTTCCTCCCACTGTACCCTTCCTCTAGCCGTCTGGTAATAGCTCTGCACCTCTGCCAGGCGAGGACCCTGGCCGAGTAGGGGCCGCTTCTCACTCCGCTTTGCTGCGCTGGGCCCCCACCACGCCACTTCTTTACTCAATGCCTTTGCCCAGGGCCTCCTGGCTCCTTCGCCTCCTTGCGTGGAAGGCCCTCTCTTCGGCCTCGCTGTAACAGGCCCTTCCCTCTAGGCCCCAAGTGCTACCTGCTGTGGGCAAGTCGTACCACTGGCCCTGCTGTCTTCTGGGAGAGCGCCACTTGCTCCCCCACTCAGCTCCGTCAATCCTGCCACTTGCTGGGCCCCCCTCACCTTGTCCAGCCTTCACAGTGGTGGGTCTCCTCCACCGGCGCTATACTAGCCCTAGCGCCGCCTTCGGGGGGGGTCCTCCGCCGCTGCTCCACCAACAGGGGTGCCCCCCCGTGCGGGTGCACCCGTGGTACGCTTACCCCACTTACTCCAGGGGTGCTGCAATGTTCAGCAGGGGGGCTCGAAGGCCTGTCGCGCCGCCGCCGCTGGGAGCCTTTCTCTTATCCCGCCTTGGCGCCAACCGCCGATGCCCGTTGCTCTACCATCTAGGGCTCACCAGACGCCCCCTCGGCAGTGGCGGCAGGCGCTCCCCGACCCGGCCTCCACTCTTCTCTCACCTCCCAGGTTGTAGCTGTTGTGCGCCGCCACTTCGCGAGGGTGCCGGAATCGCGCCCTTTCAGGCCCG
Organism: Calotriton arnoldi; assembly: GCA_963921515.1. Lineage (NCBI taxonomy): Eukaryota > Metazoa > Chordata > Amphibia > Caudata > Salamandridae > Calotriton > Calotriton arnoldi. Next base: position 3,156,026 of record CAWUFW010000809.1, read on the forward strand.
CGATCCGCGCCCTCAGCCGCGCTCCGCCTCCAAGGGGGGAACCGCCGGCCCCTCGCGGTACCGCTCTCCGCCGCCTCCGCTCTGCTGCAGCCGCTGCGGGCACTCACCCGGTGCTGGATGGGGCAGCAGCCAACTCCGCCGCCCACCCCGCAGCCAAAGGGCCCGATCTGCCGCTCTACACAGCTCCCGGCCTGGGCGCCATTTTCTTCGCCGTCGTCTGCCCCGGGAGGGCCGCGCAGAGCGTCGTCCGGGAGCGCACTTCAGCCACTTTTGCTCCCTGGATCGCCGCTTTACTCCCGCTCGCCGATCCGCCCTCTGTAGTGCTCAAGAGGGGTTCTTAAGCGGAGATTTGGCTGGATTAGGGGGCCGGGAGCGAGGAGCCTCCGGGTCCTGCGACCGTTCAGATCGCCATCTTGGCCACGCCCCGGCTTAGAGTTTTTGACAGTAGACATACTGGTCTCCGTGTTGTTTGCCTTCTTTTGGGTGTAGATGCAGGGTCTTGTTTTAGCACCTTTGTTGAAAAAGTGACCCATACTTTTATTGGATTAACATGTAACGATATACTGGACTCCAGTATTACTTTTGCCTTTGAGGCCAGCTTCGGGAGGGAATTGTGTGTCCAGTTTAAACGCTTTAAATTAGTTGATTGTAAACTTCCAATTCCCACTGGTCCCTGCTGGGGTTTAACGGGATTTAGGGTCAGCTACAGGTGTTGGTATAAATGATCACTTTCCACCAAGGTTTTGATTTTGAACATCCTCAGCTGTTTCAGTAGTGGCAGGGAGAGGACTGCATTGTTGATTATTGATGCAGATGTTGCTCCATAATGTGTGAACCTAGAAGGGTTGTCATCTTTAAACCTGCCATTAATTACTCTCAAGCCCAGGTGATCAAGTGCAGTGACCAGTTCCTCCGTGGTGTGATCTGATCGCTTTTGGGGGTGGGTGGCTTGTGGAAGCACTGCAATTGCAATATCTGATAGAGACATCTAGCCGCAGATTCCTTAACTTAGAATATCCCCAGGCGTCAGACTGGATCCGGAAAATTTTGCACAGCAGTACCTCTGCGCGCCGGGGGGCGGCGCCGCCTGGCTCCGCCCTGACGTCGTCCCCGGACATGACGTCAGTGGAGCCATATAGGACCCTCCCGGCGCGCTGATGTCAGTTTCCTTCTTTTCCGCGTTACAACGCGGATCCGGGATTCAGCTGTTCCTCTGGCCTGTTTTTATCCAGGCCCTTTTTTCGACGTCGTTGGCGTCGGGGAACAGTGTGCGATGCCTTCGGGCTTTAAATTGTGCGGGACTTGTTCGCGTCAGATGTCGGCGTCGGACCCGCACGCCATTTGCATGTGGTGTCTTGGGTCACACCACGACTCCGAGGAGTGTGACGCCTGCCGGCAGATGCGTCCGATGTCCCTACGGGAGCGGCGGATGAAGCTCTTGGCCGCCCGGTTGACCCGCCCGGTGTCTCCCCGACGTTCTCCCCGACGTTCTCCAGTGGGTTCGCCTCTCCGCGCCCGCTCCCGGAGTCGATCCCGCGAACGTCGATCTGCAGGTAAGCACAAGTCACGGAAGTCGAAGTCCTCGCTTCCACATGACGGTGGGGGCCATGGTTCCCGCTCCTTCGCGGAGCCGTGCCCCCCGGAGTCGGCCTCCTTTTACCCGCCCTTTCCGGGTACTGGTGTGACTCGGCCCCAGATGGAAGCCTATTACCAGGCTCTGCACTCCATCTTTGGGTCACCTCCACTCCCTGGTGCGCCTTCGGGTCCCACAGTGGAGGTAGGCATTCAGGTCGGGTCTCCGCCGGCGGGTTTGCCCTCGGCGCCGGCCGGATGCCTCGACTCCGGCTCCGGAGTCGTGCCGGCGTCGGTTCCAACCGATGGGCGTTCCAGCCCCACGCCGAGCCATTCTGCCTTGTCCCCGCATAGCCCCTGGCGGCTCCCTGCGTCGACATCGGCACCGGCGGCACTCTGCCTGTCGTCTCCTGGACCTCAGGCACTTTCTCCGCACCTCTCGGTGGTGGAGACGTTGCCGCCCACTCGTCCAGCCGAGTCGCCCCTCATGGGGCTCGACGTCGCTTCGGCGCCGGATCGGCGTCGTTCGACGCCGGATCGGCGTCGGTCGACGCCGGAAGGGTCGCCGGTACCTCTTGGCTCTCCGCTTCCAGAGGACACAGAACCGCTGTGCTTGGGCTTGTCTCCACGCCCGTTGGCTCCGCCGCCATGGAGGCAGTGGCCCCTTCTTCCTCCTGCTGGGGGACGTGTTAGTTTGCAACCGTCCCCTACAGATGGGCTCTTGTCCCCCCCGGACGCCCACTGAAGCTGGTGCTTTATTTTTATGGGGTGTTCGCAGGGCGGCAGCTGTTTTGCACTTGCACCCTCCTTCTGTCCTCTTGTCCTCTGATCCGTTGTTGGATCTCCTCCACCAAGGTGCGGTGGATCTTGAGCCCTTGCTGCCCTTTAGCGGCTTGTTGTTCGACGCCCTTCTCGGGACTTGGGCGCGTCCCTCTTCAGGAGATGCTGTCGACAGGGCCGTTGCGCATCGGCATCGTCCGGCCCCTGGGGGCCCATCCTGTTTGTCCCTTCAGCCTACTGCTCACGGTCTCGTGGTGCAGGTGTCTTTCGCCATGCAGCCTTCTTCTCCGCCTCTACTGCAGCCTCCTACTAGGGAGTCTCGTTGGCTGGAGACATGTGGACGCGGCATTTTTGCGTCCGCTAGTTCGGCATTACGTGCTCTCAACACAGTTTGCGTTTTTGCCAGGGCTTCTTCTGCCCTTTGGGACTCCGTGGAGTGTCTTTTGCCTGCCCTCCCTGAGTGTCCTCGAGCTGATATGGCTCGTCTCATTCACGAAGGCAGAGAGATTGCGCGGTTTACGATTCGGTCCGCCGTTGATTCTACCGATTCGGTGGGTAGGACAATGGCGCGGTCCATTGCCTTGCGCCGCCATGCCTGGCTGCGCGACGGCGGTTTCCCCGACAATGTCCGTGACAGTCTCCGGGATTTGCCTTTTGATGGTGTGTCCCTGTTTGACGCACATGCGGACTCTGCGGTTCGCCGCCTTCTGTCTCACCTTTCGTAGTTTTTGTTCCGGTTGAGGTCCTTGTCCTCACCCTGCTCTGTTGTCTTGACTCATGTTGGGCCGGGTTCATGCTGTACTGCCTGAACGGCCTGGGCGGCTCCTCGCCGTCTTTTCTTTTCATTTATGCAGCAGTTTTGCTGCTTATCCTTCTCAGTTCCTATAGCCTGGTGGTTCAGGTTGCACCCTTCCTCCACGGGTTATGTGTTCGGAGCCTGTGGTTTCTAAGTTCCACTTTTACGTCCTCTGTCTTGAGCTTCCGCTCCAGAGGAGCCCCTGGTTGGGGTTGATACTTACCCTATGTGGGGTAATTGTTTGCTATTGTATAGCTGCCTTCCTTCGACAGTTGCCTTTGTTCGCTTCTGTGGGGTCCTTTTTACTCGGTCCTCCTGCGGCTGTGCCTGTGTGTTTTGCACGCTGCTGCTGCGGGCCCTTCAGGGGCCTTCTTGCGTGCCATTGGTGGGGTGTCGGCTGCTGGCCTGCATTCTTCCCAATACCTTTCTTCAGGACGGAAGGGCTTTCTGCTCCTTCCCGTCCCCTCATGGTTCTTCGCTGCGGCTGTTCCATCTGTGGCCGCCCTGTCGGAAGGCCCTCTCGTTGTCCCCGAGCACTCCTACTTAGCTCGGCACTCTCCCTCTGTGTTCTATTGACGTACCATGCCTGCTCCCTAGTGTCTCCGGCTGGTACGTTCTTCTCTGGTGCCTTCTGTTACCTCGTTCTCCTCTGCTATATCCATGCTGCGTAGCCCTTTCCTGGTGGACTTCGCTCTCCATGGTGGCGTTCTGGCTCCAGACGTGGTTGATCTTCCTTGTCTTGTGCCTTGCCTTTGGCACTTCCTCTGCCACCGTTTCTCATGCCCCTGTTGCGTTCCGCGCAGGGTTGGTGTGCTTTACTTCGGGCTGCGGTTGCTGCTCTCAGCGGGGGCGGTCTCCTCAGAGCAGTGTTCTCTCATGGGGCGTGTTAGGGGAGCTGATGTGGTCTCCTGGCTAGATGCCGATTTTCGAGCTGGAGCGCGAGGTTCCGGTCTCGGGGTCAACTCTACATCCTGTGATTCTGGACACATCACGGCTGGCCTGGCCTCCTTGCCTCTCTCGCGATAGCCAATGGGTCTGCTCCACCGTCGGTGGCTGTTGCTCTCGCTCTGGGCATTGTTCTGCCCAGTGCCGCTGCTGCGTGGCTGTTGGGGCTCTGGTGTTTTTCTTTCTCACCAGTGTGCTACCCACACATACGCCTCCCACATGCTTACTACTCCGGGTAGTCGCCGAGGTCTGGTCCCTCACTTTCGGGAGCGCCGTTCACACAATGCGCCTGGTCTTGCGCCTCTTGTGTCTCAGCTTGCTCGTGGCGCTTCATGGGGCCTTCTCCTTCCATGGTGTGGTTCTGGCGGTACATCCAGGTTTCTTGGTGTACTTCGGTTACCCACGTGCGTTGCACTGGTTGTTACCGTTCTTTTCTGCCTTGGGCTGTCCGCCCTTTTGCGTAACGGGTGCATTGGCAGGTCTTGTGTTTCTTGTAACACTAACTCATCTTGGGCGTAGTCAGCATCTTCCCGTTGCTGTTCCCACTCTCACAGTGTTTCTTTCACTGTCGTGCATTGCTCTCGGACTCGGTACGTCCTTGTGCCCTAGTTAAACCTTCCTCTTTCAACGGTCCATCGGATCCTGTGGGTCCCTCACATCCTGCATTCGTGCCTCTCTGGCTACGGAAGGTGTCCACTCTTATTCCACATCCCCCCTTTTGGGTTTGTGCTCCTTTTCTCCGCTGTTGACCAACAGGGATTTCCTGCCACCCTCGGCAGTCTTTGATGCCTTTTGCCTCTCATTGTTGGCCGCTTCCTCCGGAGTATCCTGGTCCGGTGTTGGCCTTTCTGGCAGCGCTGTCCCCACTGTGTTTAGTCAGCTGGTTGACACTTCTGTTCCCTTGGGAACTTAGTGGGGTTCTGTCGCAGACCCGCCTCCAATGGGGTATGGCTTTTGTATCTATTCTAAGTTAAGGAATCTGCGGCTAGATGTCTCTATCAGATGTACGAGTTACTTACCTTCGGTAACGATGTATCTGGTAGAGACGTTGTCTAGCCGCAGATTCCTTAACGCCCACCCATCCTCCCCGATCTGCGAGGACCTTTTCAGGTGGGGTTTTTGGCTTTCGCCTCCTTTGGGGTGGCTTGTCCTTCTACGGGCGGCGTTTTTCGCCTTGCTCCCCGTTGGCCTCTTCCTTTGGTTTCCTTGTTTCCCCCCATTTTCATGCTGGGGCGGTGGATTCAGGTGTCCTTCTGCGTTTTACGCATCAGTTTCTTCCAGTATGGTGCCTACTGGTGTTCTCTACCCTCCCACCCGCCTTCTCTGTTGACGCTCCTGCAGTCAATTAGTGTTCCGGTCTCTTTTGGGCCTGTTCCTACGACCGATAATTCTCTCACAGGGGACACGGTCTCCCTATTTCTTTCTTCTTTTCTTAATCCTATGGGTGGGTGCTTTTTGCCTGTCGCTCTCGGCTCATTCTTGCCGTCTTGCCTCAGGTGTGGGCACTCTCTCGCAATTGCAGGGTTGCTTCTCAGTTTACTGTTCTGCCCTCTTCATTTCCTTTCATCCGGTGCAGACTTTCTGTCGTCTGCCTCGGTCTTCTTTTGTAGGTCGATTTCCCTCAGGGGTGACATTCACTTCGCTCTTGCGAATTGGCTTCTCAGAGTATTGCTCTGCTCTTTCCTTTCGACACCTTTCAGTCGACAGTGCTTCTCACTGTCACTCATGGTGCTTTCTCACCAATTCTCTTTTTATTCGCACACTGTTCCCATACTCTCACAGTTTTGCTGGGGGCTCCGCGTTGTAGCGCGGAAACGTTCCTCCGAAAAAAACTGACGTCAGCGCGCCGGGAGGGTCCTATATGGCTCCACTGACGTCATGTCCGGGGACGACGTTAGGGCGGAGCCAGGCGGCACCGCCCCCCGGCGCGCAGAGGTACTGCTGCGCAAAATTTTCCGTATCCAGTCTGACGCCTGGGGATATTCTAAGTTAAGGAATCTGCGGCTAGACAACGTCTCTACCAGATACATCGTTACCGAAGGTAAGTAACTCGTACATTGCCTGCCAGATGCTCATCCTCCTCTGGAGTGTATATCAAGTTAGTATTGAAATTGCCTGTGTTGGGACGGGAAGTCTTCTGCATGTCTCTGGGAAGAGTGCTTCCCTTCCTTATGCTGATCCCAGGCAAGTCACTTAAAAGCTACTGTATGGTTTCTAGATCCCTACCTCAGTGAGCATGACAATCATACATTTCCACTGAGGGTTTCCCTGTTTACATGGATTGAGACCCTAGAGCTTGGCTCTGAGGTCGAGGGGGCATGCCTAGTGCACCCTTATTTTCAGAGAGTGGCTACTGCCCTCTCTACCCAGGCTGTGGTAGACTGACGGTGGTAGCAGCAAAAAATCTATAGTCAGGAGGTGTGAGTCACTAGCCACCCTCTTGATCAAGTCTGTGCAGTCTGTCCCTTGCCTGGGGTCCTGTTGCCTTTGTCTACCTGACGTGTGTTTGAGAGTCAGTGATTGTACTGGCGAGGGATGGCGAGTTGAGCCATTGTGTGGAAAGCGAGCTGTTCTGCTGGACATCCCAGCACCCCCGTGCCCCTCCCCATTTCCTTTTGTTAGGCCTCGTCCGCTGGGGTAGACACTCAGCTCTTATCTGGGTTTAGCTGCACTAACTCTGATAAGAGGACCCTCCCCCAGGTCAGTGCCTCCTGGTGTGGAGTTAATTAAAATTCCTCTTTAGGGAATAGCATGAGTTGGTACAAACGGGAGGCAGTAGGTCATCTGTGCATGCTTTGCTCAGGCATTGAACACGCCATGAATCATTTGTGTTTGGAAGTGTAATCAGGATGCAAAAGTAGCATACCCTCTGATTGGATCAGCCTATCAATCAGAGGTGATAAACGTCTGGCCTGAGTGGTCAGGTGTTGTGCAAGACTGGTCTATACAGAAGAGGCGGCTCATACCAGGTCTGTCCAAAGTAAGCCAGCCGTGACCCGCGGTGTGAAGGCAAGATAAGACACTTGCTCACTGCGTCTGGAACTTGAGGAAGTTTTCTCTATTACTGATCGATTCTGCTCTCAAGAGTTCCATGAGGATCCAGGGCATCAGCAGCATGGGAGAAAGCTAGCTGTTTCTGTGAGACTTGTTGAGCGGGCGCTTTGAACAAGGAAATTGCAGACAGCTGCGCAAGGAGAAAAGCTTGCAGCACATCAAGGGAGCCAGAAAAGGGGAAGCTTGATCCCAGTCTGTGAAGGTGAGATCGCTTTGCCCAGACCCCTCCTCTGTGTGGTGGGAGCCTGTACAAGCAGTAGCTGGAGAACAGAGGCCAGTGAAACATCCCCCACCTTTCTTTTTGTGATACCTGGGGGGTATCAGGGTGAACTGGCACTCTGTCCAGCACTACCCTCCTACAGCTAGCCAGTGGCTACTGGACTAGTGGGACTCCAGTAAACTGTGCCAAGACATCAGGCACCTGTGATCCGATCTCTGACGCCACTAGAGCAGTGTCCTCACTCAGGACGAGAGGGCACTTATGTTGCTTTGGGTGGGGGTTATGGGTGCTGATCAAGAACCTTTAACTTCACATCATATGCTGAAACTATATCCTTTCAATCCAAAGATTGGTATCAAGGCTCTAGCGCATGAGAGCAACCCTGTGCAACATGGTCTGTAATATGCAATGCTAATTGTGTGTTTTCATGTTAACTGTGTTTTTATAGTGCTTGGCGCCTAGGCACTACAATACTGTTTGGGGTCAGAACTCTGGCCCGAGGGTTGTAGAGACCTCTGGTTTTCACTGTTTAGCCTAGTTTTATGTGTAGTATAAATTCTCTTGTGTGTATTAAAGTTCTTTTCTTTTATAAAAAGAAAAGCACTGACTGGACATTGATTTTATCAGCTGGTAGTACGGTGTGCACTGTATTATGAATGCCTAACCCCACCTCACCTCCTTGAGTAAGCCTTAGACTGCTCTGTCTCGCTACCCTGAGAGAGTCAAGTGCTGAAGAGGAGTACTTGGTTATCCAGTTTTGGGTCCACTAATACTGAGGCCCCAGCACACCAGTGGGGAACACTCCAGTCGATGCGATTGGAGTGTAGTAACCCCTGGTGCCCAGGAAGCCAGTCACCACGATTTCCCTGGTGGGGGTTGTAAATCTTATTTCTGTTATCTCATGGATTAATTTCTTAAATAAGATTGAATTTCTTTGAGGGTTGGGATGTGCATAAATGTTAAATAGTATTACTGGAGTTTTCCAGTAATAATGGCAGAGGCTGAGCTTGATTACCTGTAGGTCTCAGATGGACATTGGTAGTTACTCCGAATCGACTCTCAGTGTTGTTGAAACAAACGGCAAGGCCCTCCCCCCTGGCCTCCCGAATCAGTGGGTTTTAATTGCATCAACATGATGAAGAGCATAACCCGCTAGTTGGAAAGGGTCGATAAACCAGGTCTCCTACAAGGCTATGATTTCGTACCCTCCCCAGTTTTCTAATAAGGCGCCATTTGTGAGTTTATGCTTTGTAATGTTCCAGGAAAGAATGCTGTAGAATGATTCCTGGGGTTTGGTTGTTGCTGACTTTGGAAGTCACTCCTTCCTAGGAGCATTTAAGGCAGACGCTAACCAGCACCATTGCTCTTGAATTTCCTCTGTTGCTTGATTCTTCAAATTGGTGGCTGTTCCTGTTGCACCATGGCCAGTCTGCAGGACGGAGTACACCGGAGTGGAACCCAGATTAGCCTTTGGCATTAGGGGTGCAGTCAACAAAGGGGATGGGTAGCGCTGGATTGTCGGTTTTGCGAGAAATATACCCCATGATTCAAATTGTTGGTTTACGTCATTAATTAGGAGGGCTATCTTCCTCGTTCTCCATGTGGTTAGTTTTCTCCATCTGGGTGCCGTATTCGTTAGGCAGTAATCTAACTGATTAAAGGTCAGTTGATGTGTCGCAATGTGGGTAGCACGGCAAATAAGTTTATGATATTTCCTCTTTTCAATATATCCTGCTGTATTTGCGATACGTAGTGTGGAGTGAAGATGATTCGATGAGATCATAAGGTCGGTATTTGCGCCGGAAATCTTGGCGTTTTTCGAGCCGACTGCCTTCAGGGTGTCCAATTCCGATTTCATTTTGGACATCTCATCATCGGCATGGGTGCCGAATAGGGAATTGCCGCTGAAGGGGAGGTTCATGATCCTGTGCTGCGCTTCAGGCTTGAGACCTGTGAGCTGTAGCCAGGCCGAGCGCCTAGTACAGATGCCGTGGGAGTACCTATGTGCTGCAAGATCGGAAGTGCCAGCCGCCGAGCTGATCACCTGGTTTGCTACGAGACCACCTTCCTGCAAGATCTCTTGAAAATCTTGTTGGTCTTCCTTGAGTAGCTTATCAGTGAATCTTGCAAGAGAGTCCCACAGCGCTCGGTCATATCTCCCTAGGAGTGCAGAGGCACTAGCCACCTTCATATATGACGCAGCAATAAGGCACATCTTTTTTCCTAGGGAGTCCATGCGCTTGCTCTCCTTCTCAGGTGGGACTGATGAGGAGGCAGCCCCTGGATGCGCCTTATTAGCTGCTGCCACTATTACTGAGTCTGGTGGTGGATCTGCTCTTAAAAACAGTGGCTCCTGGTCGGGAGCCTTGTAATGATGCGTGGAGGCGCCGACCCTACCGCAACCTGAGTCAAGAATGTTTGTAGAGCTAGTTCAAGCAGCCCAGCAGCCCAGGACCAGAGGGAGTAGAGGCCTTGCAGAGGACCTGTGATGCAGTGTTTCAAATATCCCCGATGCAGAGGTAGCCGGTGTAGGCATTTCAATGTTCAGCTTATTGTGCCAATAAGCTGAACATTGAAATGCCTACACCCTGCTTAGGACTTCATTGAAGGTGATCATGTCGTCCACTGGAGACACTCTAACTGGCGGAGTAGCAGAGAGCGTCAGAGAATAGTCCCGAACATAAGATCGGGAGGACTCTGTAGACCGTGAAGGTGATCTCCATCTGCCTCTTCGTGATCTGGAAGAGCGAGAGTGGTGAGATCTAGACTGTGTGAGAGGTTCTGGATCGAGATCTTCGTGTGGAAGGAGATCTCGTTCTCCTTGGAGATCTGTGTGGAGATCTTCCAGCAGTCGTTGTAGGTGGAGGACCAGCAGAGACTCTGGAAGGAGAGTAAGTTTGTGAGAAGTCTGACCCTGGACATCTTTGTGGAACTCTCTAATGTTTGACACTCTGCAACCACAGTGGAGACAGATTAATAGGAAGCGTTTGCTTTTCCGGAACCGGAGAGCCCTCTGGTGTGATCTGTACGATTCTGATGCCTGGGGAGAAGGATGTTTCTCTAGACATCGACTATCTGTATTTCAACATCGATCTCCGTCTTCCCTGTGCCTCTGTCGACGGAGAGGGTTGCCTCGGCGTCGTGATGGCCGTCGCTGCCGTAGAATTCTTCGAAGGCGAAGTCGCCATTCGCCACTTCTTCGACAGCGCTGAAAGGTGCGGAGAGGTAAGCCTCGATGTCGTGCCTTTCGATGGTGACGTGGAGGTGGCAACACAGACGGTGACGCTCTGGATGCTAATCGCCAATGTCCAGTCGGCGAAGTTCTCAACATCGACCTGCGGCTGTTCGACGGCAACGCTCTCGACACCGACCGTCTATAGACAATGGTGGTGGAGTCCTGGACGCTGACCGCTGCAAAGTAGTCGCCGAGTGGTGATGAGGTGACTTTCTCGACTTCGACCCAAGTCCGCTTTTCAGCGTCGACTTGAGCTTTGCAGGTCTTCCCGAGGGGTCTCGATGTCTACTTACCTTTCATTGACGGAGACACTGATTGCCTCGATGGCGACTTTCCCTTCGATGTCGATACATGCCGTCTATGCTTCTCTGACATTGATCGTGACGTCGAAGGAGAACACTCAGGTACTTGCCTCGACGGAGATCTCTTATTCGTCGACGGCGTGGCAGATTGATGTCTTCTCTTCTCTGTTCTGCCCCTGTGTTCTTTTGTGTCACAAGAGGAGGGCTCTTTGAAAGCATGGCTGCCTCCAAGGCCACTTGTTGATCCCTGACCCCTCTCCTGCAAGGCATGCAGCTTGATCCTCTCTCTGTCTCGAAGTGTCCTCTTGAAAAAATGTTGACAACAGTAACATTTATCAGGATTGTGCGAAGATGGTAAACACACAATGCAGACAGAATGTGGATCCGATTTAGCCATCTTCTTCCCACAGGAAGGGCATTTATTGAATAATGCTGGATTTCTGACAGGAAAGCATTTCCAAAATTGTCAGAAAACAGCTAAAAAAAGGTAGCCAGCAGTCAAAAACGTCGAATGAAGTAGAGAAAAAACTTCCAGAAAACCAATTTTTGTCAGGAAAGGTCAAAAACTGACGAGCTCAATGCTCCTGGATCCTCACAGAATGAGCCGGAAAAAAGAACTGTCCTAACTGTCATCTGTGGGGCATGATGGAAGCAGGGAGGTCTTGGAGGTCTTAAAGGCACGGCGCTAATTTATTACTGTTGTGGTTTTATCTATGCAGCCTATTGGCCAATTGCCTGCTATTACTTGCCTTTTTCCTCGAAAATAAAAGGCTAGTTGAAACACTAAAGGAGTGCATGTTCTATTTTACAGAAATGCTATATAAACATTTTTATTTTAAATGAAAAATCCAATGCAATTTTGGCATCTTAGCCTATTGAATGTTTTTAGCCTGCATGTTTATGTATGTATATACATATATATATATATATATATATATATATATATATGTTTTGAAAGTACTAAGTACATGTTTTTGGCTAAACATACATATTTGTATATGCTCCGGGGTCCCCGCAAATGGGCAGGACTATTCAGTGCTCATGACAATGGATGAGTATCCCCTGGAAGAGAACAGCAAAAAGCACTGAGTGGGTAAGGCTAGCGCCGTGGCCTCCACAACTGAGGCAGAAGCAGCCGGCATTAGGCCAGTGCAGCTTGCTCCTTTGGTAGATTACTTCCACCCCGCCCTTTTCTGTGTGCACAATCACGCAGCAACCACTCCGCAATATTTAATAATCAATACAGTCCGCCACCTTGCAGAGAGGCACAACCACCAGTGCAACCAGTGGCTACACCACCAGTCTAGCCAGTGCACAGGAAAACACCTGGGATCAGACACTTTTTTTCTTTTTCCTGCTGAACCTTAAGTTCCCAATTGCGTACTTGTGCACCCTCCAGATTGGGAGGGTGTGGCAGCGCACCGAAACTGCTCCTCCCTTCAGGGTGCGCTCACTACAAGTTGCGACAGATTGATCTGTGTCTATCTTTAAAAAAATCAGAGCCTCAGTCGCACCTATAGGCAAAAGAAGCATGAGGTCGGGATGTGCTAGAAATCCACAAACTATGCAAAATGCCAGGGATCAAAAAAAGGCCCAAAGGTTACAGAATGCAACAGGCACAGCAGCCAATACGTCAAAAGTCACCGCTGGCCAGGTCAGTCCCCTGAAATCACCTCTTCAAGCCTATTTTGGAAAGCTAGGAAGCACAGGAAAATTCAAGTTTTTAAAGGGTCCAGCTGCGGCAATTTACTCTGAAACAGAAAGTGTAAAGGGCCTACCAAAACCTCTCACACCTCAAAAACCGGACTCAATCAGTACTCCCTCAGATCCATATCAAAATCTGACTACAAGAGAAGGCATTCTATGAAGTGATCTACAAATGGGCAATAGTATTACAATTCAGGCTCAAGTACACACCTCAAAAGGCCGAATTTTAGCCGCAGAGCCTGAAAAGTTGTCCGCTTCATCACCAACTGATCCCCCTCCAGTCCACAAAACTGTACTGACACAAGCACCATTACATGGTTTGAACTGCCAACACTCAACAGCAATGTCGGATCAAAAACCTGGGCCAGAATGCTCCTTTACCTGTGGAAGCTTTAGTTGCAATAGTATATGTATCCTAGACAACGACATGGAGGATACCTGGATCCACTCAACCTCAATAATGAATAATGTTGAACTTATACAAGCCTTGGGGTAAAGATAATTAACCTAACTAATAATCTAGAGCAATGTGCATGCTCACTAGCAGAGAACCCAAGTAAACTACCCAGACTGCCATCAGCCATCTCAACCAATATCTCTGAAATAAAAAGCGTAAGAGTCCTCTCGCAAATTGAAATTGAGTCGTTTAACATCTTCGGCACAAATCGACCTAAACAGCCCCCCCAGCGCAACAAAACTCGATCCAGTGTGCTCAATGCAGGATCATCTTGGAGTGGCAGATCAGTGCAATAACAATGCCCCCAGAATGCAGCCAACAGGCATCAATAGGTAAGCGGGCTTAAGGCCTAAGGAGCATCATGAATACGTTAATGCAAATAATATTTCCTTTTTACACTCCTCCTTATTAAGCATTTTGCAAACCTCAATTTTTGACTCGATCATGCAATCAGATAAATTGGATCCTCAGATCAACCTTATGAATGTTATGGCGTCAAAAATAGCCAGCATTAATACTAAGCTATAAATGTTAACGCTTCATATTACCACCACATTGTCGACAACCAATTCAGTCCAGCAAGGTGCATGCAACTGTGCCCTAATCATAGACAAATTAAGTTTTTTACCGACCATTCTATCCTACATCCTAAATGAGATGAGAAATCGTGAGGCCACATTACCTACCACACCCACTCATGAGAGAAGCAACTGTGAGCTGCCACAAACAATAAGTAATCAACAAAGCATTGTAGGAAACAGCATATCCAATATTCCCTCCAATCTGCCCACGAATCAAGGAACGATAGTTCTGCTCCCATCATCCTTACACTCAACTCTGCTAACGGGGAGAAAGGCATGTGAGTCAAAAATTCAGGTTCAAACTAAAAGACAAAAGAAGCATGCCAGAAAGGCAAGAAGGATTCCCCGCCAAATACTACAGAATGGAGATTGTAGTAATAAACTATACCCCATATTGTGGGCCAACCAGAATCAACTAGTCCCCCCCAGCAACAACCATCTCTGCGACCATAGCAACAGTCAACCCAGAAATGCCGAATGAAGTAGGGTCAAAATTAACCTTCCCGGACCAAACCATTACAACGGAAGTAACCCCTGGCAGGCCAGGAATTTTACAGGTGACTCAGTCTATAAAAAATAACCTACCAGGACAGAATGCACAAGCAGCATTCGTAATGACCCGTATAAAAACGACGGAGCCCAAACGGCCACCAAATCAGAGACAGCATCAACGCCTTTGGACACCTCAGACACAACACAAATACCATATGGCAGGTTAGCCACAGCTCAAGAGGCTGATCAATATGTCCCGACACAGCAAGCTGACACAACGAACAAGAACATTGGGAACATTACAAAATCAAACTGCCCGGATGGGGTCAAGCCCATGAGCAAGAACTTTGGTCCACCTCTAATGATTACAACAGCATTTTTAAGTAAGTGAAGAGCTACCGGAACCGTATGCACAGGCAATAAACCACAGTCAGACCGAGTTCACTCATTCCCCAATGGTAGTAAGTCCCATGAAATCCACATTTCCAACAGAGGGTTTAGACCCCTCACTGGTCGACACAACAACAGTCCAGGTCGCATTATCATCAGCGTCGACCAGGACGAAGGAGAGGAGCCTCTAGGTCATCACCCTCCTCAGCAAAACAGCCGGCAAAGCAATGAGCACTTACTCCCCCCATCCCTGTTGCCCACTCTGGTGAGGGGAAGTATCATGTTTCACCTGGACGAGTGGAAAAAGATCACAAAAGACAAATGAGTGCTCAATATTGTGCAGAATGGCTACTTGCTCAGATTCAAGTCCCCACCACCAACAATACCACCTCGGGAAACGTCTGTCTATCATCACCATTTACTTCAGATAGAGGTAAATACTTTACTACAAAAAGACGCCATAGAGGAAGGTCCTTTATCCCAACGACAACAAGGAATTTATTCCTGATACTTCCTGGTTTTGAAGAAAGGTCCAACCCAGGAGTACAGACCCATACTCGATCTAAGACGCTTAAAAATGTTCATCCGCAAAGAGAGGTTTCGGATGCAAGCCCTACACCAAATTGTTCCCCAACCCCATCAAGGGGACTTGATGTGCGCCATAGATCTTCAGGACGCATACTTTCACGTTCAAATTTCCAAAAAGCATTGGAAATTCCTGCGTTTTCAGGTGGCGTTGGAGCACTTCCAGTACAAAGTCCTCCCGTTTGGATTAAAGTCAGCGCCTGCACGTTGTCAAAATGCATGGCAGTAGTAGCTGCTTTTCTACGGAAGCAGAAAATCTTTGTCTATCCGTACCTGGACGACTGGCTGCTGAAAAGTTTGTCACCCGCTCTGCTGCAGAAACACCTCCAATGCTGCATTTGAGTCCTGGGCCGTCTAGGTCTATAGATCAACTACAAGAAGTCTATTCTCAACCCAAATCAAAAGATTCATTACCTGGGGGCTACTCTGGATACCGTAAGTGAAAGCGTGTGTCCTTCGAATTAGAGGTTATCCTCAATAATCAACAAGTGCAACACTCTCCTCCGCACACACCTCCCCACGGCCAGGCAAGTGTCCTCCCTTCTGGGCTCGATGGCTTCCTGCATCTTCATTGTCCCCAATGCCACGCTGCAAATGTGCCCTCTCCAGCAGGCTTTGGAGGATCAGTGGTCACAGACCTCGAACCGCTGGGAAGACAAAGTGGCTCTTCCTCAGGTAGCCAAGGATTCACACAGATGGTGGTTGAAACTTTCACACCTGCTGAAAGGGGTGCCGTTCCATCAGGATCTTCCCAGCCAGACGATCATTACGGTGTCTTCCCTAGAAGGTTGGGGAGCTCACATGGGCCCTCTCCAAGTACAGTGATTGTGGTCAGATGCAGAGAAGGGATATCATATCAATATCTTAGAACTGAGAGCGGTACATCTTGCACTCAAGTCATTCTTCCCTTCCATCCAGACAAACTCCCTGTTGATTCAGACGGACAACACCACAACCATGTATTATCTGAACAAACAGGGAGGAACCAGGTTGAGACCCCTCTCTCAGGAGGCTCAAACAATATGGAGGTGGCTGCTCGCAAGGAAGCTAATCATTTCTGCGATTCACCTCCCAGGCACTCTCATGCAGACGCTCTTAGTCAAAACTTCGTCGGAGCTCACGACTGGGTGCTAAACAACGAAGTCGCACAGGACATCTTCCAACGATGGGGAGTCCCAGACATCGACCTATTTACGGACGCAACAAGCGCAAAATGCAGAGTCTTCGCATCCAGGTTCCATCAACCAGGCTCCAGAAGGAATGCGCTTTTGATTGAATGGTCAGAGACATTACTTTACGCTTTTCTACCAATTTCACGCATTCCTCTGGAGATCAACAAATTCTACAGAGCTAAGACCAAGATGATCCTGATCGCACCTAAATGGCCTCGCCAGTGGTGGTACCCCGTCCTTCTTCATCTATCCAAACCCCACACAGGAGGTTACCGTGCCGTCCGGACCTACTATCCAAACTCGGGGGAAAGTGTCCCACCCCAGCCTTCCATCTCTGAGGTTGACGTCATGGCTCCTGAGGTCCTCCAGTATGGATATCTAGGATTGTCTTCAGACTGTATGAACATCCTGAAAGAGGCTAGGAGACCATCCACGAGAAAGTCATACGCTTTCAAATGGAAGTGTTTCTACATATGGTGCTCCAATAATGATTATGACCCCATTCTTGGGTAAGAGCAGGTAATTCGACCCTACCAACTGTATTTAGCCAAATCAGGCCTTCAGTTTTCTTCTATAAAGGTGCATTTGGCTGCTATTACAGCATACAGAAAATCTCCCTATCAGGTTTCTTTCTTCCAGATGCCCGTGGTTAGGGACTTCCTTAAAGGGTTGAAAAAAGTCTATCCACCGATTAGATCTCCCTCTCCTCCATGGGAGCTTAATGTGGTTCTTTCTAAGTTGATGGGTCCCCCATTCGAACTCATTCATAAAGCGTCCCTGCAACATTTGTCATGGAAGACCACTTTTTTAGTGGCAATTATCTCTACTCACAGAGTGAGCGAGATACAAGCTCTGTGTTGTAAAGCACCTTATCTCATTTTCCATGCAAACAGGGTGGTCCTTAGAACTCATCCTAGTTTTCTTTACCTAAGGTGGTCTCGGATTTTCATATCTGAAAGAGACACGTTAGTGACAGATTCCTTACCTTAGAATATCCCCAGGCGTCAGGCTGGATCCGGAAAGTTTTGCGTAGCAGTACCCTTGCGCGTCGGTAGGCGGCGTCGTGCGGCTCCGCGTCCGTCGTCGGCGTCGTGATCGCCGGGATGACGTCGCGGGCAGTACTTAGGCGCCGCCCCTGCGCGCTGACGTCAGTTCTTCTTTTCCGCGCCAGCAAGCGCAGATCCGGGAAGAGCAGTGCCCTGGTCATTTTTTGACCATTCTTTTTGGTGAATTTTTCACTGTTTTTCCATACTTAAAGGTGTCGTAGGGATGCCCGGCTTCAAGCGATGCGGCGCCTGTGCGCGGACGATGTCCGTCACCGACCCGCATTGGGAGTGTCTCTTCTGCCTCGGCCGAGGCCACGACACCGAGTCTTGTCCCGAATGCCAGGCCCTCAACCCGAAAGCTTTGCGAGAGCGGTCTCGAAAGCTCCTCGAGGCCCGGCATTCGGCTCCACGGAGGCCCCGGTCGCGTGAGAAGTCCAGGGGTCGCTCGCGGAGTGCACACCGGTCGTCGGCGTCGAAGTCTTCTTCGTCCGGTAAGTCTAAGCACAAGAAGTCCAAGAAGCATCGTCGCTCTCGGACTTCGTCTCGCGACTCGGCTGAGGCCCCTCCCGGCACCGTCCCCGCCCCCGCGGCCCCGGACTTGCCTGTGGAGTCGCCCCCGCCATACCCGCCCTTCCCGGGTTCGGGGGCGGATCCGGCCAAGGTACAGGAGTTCCTGTCGGCCATGGCCCGCCTCTTCGGGCCTTCAGGCCCCTCCGGTGCGCCTTCGGGCCCCGCGGGCCCTGATGGGGTTGCTCCGGCGTCGCCGACGGCTCCGGCCCCGGCGTCGCCCGTGCCTCCAGCCTCGATCCCGGCTCCGGCTTCGGCCCCGGCCTCGATCCCGGCTCCACAACCCCCATCGACGCCGGTCGACCTCACGACACCTCCGCCGGCGCCGATGTCTCCGGTGCCATTCTCGACGCCGCCCTGGGCTCCGGGCGGCGTCGTCCCCAGTTCCTTCCGGCTCCGGACATGGACCCGGAGCGACGTCGCTCGACGCCGGCTCCGGCGCCGATGGGACCTTGGGTCCCAACTGTCCCTCCTCCTCCTTATTTTGAACCTGAGGAGGACCAGTTGGACTGGGAGGGGTCTGATGACCCTCTGACGCGCAACTGTCAGTATGATGAGGACTGGACAGAGAGTCTAGGGGAGGCCAGTGGTCTGGATACTTCCCCTGACACTGGCATGCTGTCTCCTCCCGTGGCTACGGAGGAGGGGGCCAATTTTGGTACGGTGTTGCGGAGGGCAGCTGGGGCCTTACGTCTCCAGCTCCCTACTTTGACGGTCAAGCCTAACATCTTGACAGAGGTGCTTCAGCCGGCAGCCTCCTCTGCGGAGACTGTGCTGCCGTTTAACGACGCCCTCACTGACGTTCTTTTGGGCGCCTGGTCCAAGCCCAACACAGGGGCTCCTGTGGATCGGAACGTGTCACGACGCCATCGCCCTGCTCCGGGCGACCCCCTGTTTCTTTCTGTCCACCCCACTCCTGAGAGCTTGGTTGTCCAAGCCTCCGCTTCCCAAACCGCCTTCCCTACCGCTCCTCCGGATAGGGAATCCAAACGCCTGGATCAGTTTGGGAAGAAAGGTTTTTCTTCCTCCAGTGCTGGCTTGCGGTCCGTTAACACCGCTTGTCTTTTGGGCCGATATACCCACTCCCTGTGGGATTCGGTGGCGGATGTTTTGCCCCAGTGCCCTGAGGAGGTCCAGGCACTGCTTTCCCGCGCCATTGCGGAAGGAAGGGATGCGGCCAAATACACTATCCGTTGTGGCCTTGACACCGCCGACTCGCTGGGCAGGTCTATTGCAACGACGGTGGCGCTCCGTCGCCACGCCTGGCTGAGAACCACTGGTTTTTCAGGGGATGTCCAGAATACTCTCATGGACATGCCCTTTGATGGAGTCTGTCTTTTTGGGTCCAAAGCAGACCATGCGTTGGAGCGCTTTAAGGACTCACGGGCTACTGCCAAGTCCCTGGGCCTTTCTGCTACACGCCCTCCGCTGACTTCTGCTTTTCGCCCCTATCGTGGCCACGGTAGGGCGCCCCTTCACGTCAGCAGCCCAGCCACCGGCCCGCGCAGCAGGCGTCTTCGCGTGGCCGAGGACGTGGATTCCGCCGTGGCGGATCGGGCAACCAGCGTGCGGGTCAGGCCACCACCTCCAACCCGTCCGCGGCCTCCAAGCCCTCCTAGTCCCTCCTTTCAGGTGCACGGCACGCCAGTAGGGGCAGGGTCCGCCATCACCTTCCCCACTGGCGCACCATCACCTCGGACAGGTGGGTCTTGGACATTGTCCGAAGGGGCTACTCCCTCCCCTTCGAGACCACCCCCCAGCCATGCCACCTCAATTCCACCGCATGTCAGGGGATCACTTGGTGCTTCTACAGAAGGAAGTCACGGCCCTCTTGACCAAGAGGGCCATCGAGCATGTTCCGACCCCAGAAGTAGGGCGTGGTTGCTACTCCCACTACTTTCTGGTGCCCAAAAAGGACAAGGAGGACATGCGTCCTATCTTGGACCTCCGGAACGTCAATCGCTTCCTCCGGAAGGAGAAGTTCAAGATGCTCACCCTAGCTCAGGTCTTGACTGCCCTCGACCCTGGAGACTGGTTGGTAGCGTTGGACTTGCAGGACGCGTATTTCCACATCCCCGTCCTGCCGGCCCACCGGCGTTACCTTCGGTTCACGGTAGGCCGCGAGCATTTTCAGTTCACCGTGCTCCCCTTTGGCCTTACCAGTGCCCCTCGGGTGTTCACGAAAGTGATGGCGGTGGTCGCAGCTCATCTGCGCCGGGCAGGGGTTTCAGTCTTCCCCTACCTCGACGACTGGCTGCTGAAGGCGGGCTCGTCCCAGGCAGTCGTCTCCCACCTCCAGACTACGGCCGAACTCCTGCACTCGCTGGGGTTCTCCATCAATGTGCCGAAGTCGCATCTGATTCCTTCTCCACAGCTCCTTTTCATCGGAGCAGTTCTGGACACGACGCAGTTTCGGGCCTATCCTCCCGAACGGCGAGTCCGTGATATTCAGGCTATGATTCCGATCTTTCGGCCTTTATCCTGGGTTTCGGTACGGATGACCCTGAGGCTGCTGGGCCTCATGGCCTCCTGCATCCTGCTGGTCAATCATGCCAGATGGCATATGCGGGCTCTGCAGTGGGACCTGAAGTTCCAGTGGGCGCAGCACCAGGGCAACCTGTCCGATCACGTCCAGATCTCGGAGGGGACTGCAAAACAGTTGCAGTGGTGGCTCTCGAACCGGCAATGGGTCATGGGCAGATCCCTCTCCCTTCCCCAGCCAGAGCATACAGTTGTGACGGACGCGTCCCTTCTGGGATGGGGCGGTCACATGGGAGAGGCGGAGATCAGAGGCCTCTGGTCTCCGGCGGAGTCCTGGCTCCATATCAACCTTCTGGAGCTCCGGGCGATCCGGCTTGCACTCAAGGCATTCCTTCCCTCTGTCAAAGGGAAGGTAGTGCAGGTGTTCACAGACAACACCACCGCCATGTGGTACTGCAACAAACAGGGCGGGGTGGGGTCTTGGACCCTTTGTCAGGAGGCTCTGCGCCTCTGGACATGGCTGGAACATCAGGGCATGTTCCTGATGGTTCAACACCTGGCAGGTTCCCTGAACGCCAGGGCGGACGAACTCAGCCGCAGGTGCATGATGGATCACGAATGGCGTCTTCACTCGGAAGTGGCGCAAGGACTCTTTCTACAGTGGGGAGAGCCTTGGTTAGATCTATTCGCCACCGAAGAGAACGCGCAATGTCATCAGTTCTGCGCGTTGGAATTTCCAAGGCGGCACTCGCTCGGCGACGCTTTTCGTCGCGAGTGGAGTTGCGGTCTGTTGTACGCCTTTCCGCCTATACCACTTCTACCCAGAGTGTTGAAGAAGATTCGGCACGACCGGGCCCAAGTCATTCTTGTGGCTCCGGACTGGGCTCGAAGAGTTTGGTATCCCGAGCTACTCAATATGAGCATAGATCCCCCGATCCGTCTGCCTCTTCGGGAGGATCTTCTGTCGCAGCAGCAGGGGACGGTCCTCCACCCGAACCTGTCCAGTCTACACCTGCTTGCGTGGAGATTGAGCGGCGGCAGTTGATTCCTTTCGACTTGCCTCCCGAAGTTTGTGATGTGATTCTGGCAGCCAGGCGTCCCTCCACTAAGGTGGTATACGCCTGCAGGTGGAACAAATTTGTGGCATGGTGCACAGCAAAGGCTGTGGATCCCCTTTCTGCCCCTCTTTCTGAGGTCCTTCTGTTCCTTCTCTCTTTGGCCCAACAGGGTTCTGCCCTGGGTACCATCAAGGGTTATCTTTGTGCTATCTCGGCCTTCCTCAGGCTCCCTGATCAGCCCTCCCTTTTCAAGTCCCCTGTTGTTAACAGGTTCTTAAAAGGCATTACTCACCTCTTCCCTCCTGTTCCGTTTGTAATGCCTCAGTGGGACTTGAACTTGGTTCTTACCTTTTTAATGTGCGCTCCCTTTGAGCCTCTGCATAACTGTCCTCTTCGTCTTCTGACTCTGAAGACAGCCTTTCTGGTGGCCATCACCTCCGCTCGGCGGGTGAGTGAGCTCCAGGCTCTATCTTGCAAACCTCCCTTTCTGTCTGTTCATCCAGACAAGGTTGTTCTTCGGACGCGTCCGTCCTTCTTGCCAAAGGTGGTTACTGCTTTCCACATTGGGCAGACCATCACTTTGCCCACCTTCTTTCCGCCTCCGCATCCTTCCAGAGAGGAAGAGAGGCTCCACCGTCTGGACCCAAAACGTGCGCTCTCCTTCTATATCGACCGCACAAAACACTTCCGGGTGGATGACCAGCTCTTTGTTGGCTACGTGGGCGCCAAAAAGGTCGGGCGGTGCACAAGAGGACCATTTCCCGCTGGGTTACCTTGTGCATCAAAACCTGCTATTCTTTGGCCAAGAAGGAGCCTCCTGTTGGGCTGCGTGCCCATTCCACCAGGGCAACGGCTGCTACCACGGCCTTAGGCCGCGGTGTTCCGCTGCCGGTTATCTGTCAGGCAGCTACGTGGGCCTCGCTGCACACGTTTACAAAGCATTACTGCCTTGACAGTCGGGTCCGGAGGGACGGCTTCTTTGGCCGTTCTGTCCTCCAGGACTTCCTTGTCTGATCTTTGTTCGCAGACCCACCACCGGGGTTGGTATTGCTGGGGTATCTATTCTAAGGTAAGGAATCTGTCACTAACGTGTCTCTTTCAGATGCACAAGTTACTAACTTGTGTAACGATATATCTGTAAGAGACAGTAGTTAGTGACAGATTCCTACCGCCCACCCATCCTCCCCGTTCTGCGAACTGATTTCTAGGGTTAAGGACATCCCTTTCAGGGCCCTAGTATTTTTCAGACACCTGTGTCAGCTTCTTGCATGGCTCTGCGTTCCTGGCGCGGAAAGTCGTGTACAGAACTGACGTCAGCGCGCAGGGGCGGCGCCTAAGTACTGCCCGCGACGTCATCCCGGCGATCACGACGCCGACGACGGACGCGGAGCCGCACGACGCCGCCTACCGACGCGCAAGGGTACTGCTACGCAAAACTTTCCCGGATCCAGCCTGACGCCTGGGGATATTCTAAGGTAAGGAATCTGTCACTAACTACTGTCTCTTACAGATATATCGTTACACAAGTTAGTAACTTGAGCATTAACCAATCTATCACTCTTCCTACCTTTTTTTCCAAACCCTTCAAATTCTGAAAGGGCTCTACATTCTCTGGACCTCAATAGAGTTCTCAAATTCTATCTAGACAAAACCAAAGATCTAAGAAAATCAGACCGTTTGTTTGTGAACTATGGTTTCATGCGTACTGGCTTTTCATCTTCCAAACAATCCATCTGTAGATGGATAGTCTCATGCATCACTTTGTCTTACCAGCTAGCTAATAGACAACTCTCTGGTAAACCAAAAGCTCATTTTACTAGGGGGAAGGCCTCTGCTACGGCCCTCCTCAAGAATGTTCCACTTGCAGAAATCTGTAAAGCTGCCACATGGCGATCAGTACACACATTTACTTGCCATTATTGCTTAGACTCCGACACTCAGGCAGATGCTCAATTTGGGCAAGCCTCTTTAAGGAACCTGTTTAGATAAATTATCCCTAGATTGTCTGTAACTATACTGGTGTTCGTCGGCAGGATTGTGGGTATGCGCTTGCTTTCTATTCAGTGCTTATGACTATTGATGAGTATCCCCTGGAAGAGAAGGATCAGTTACTCACCTGTAATCCTTGTTCTCTTCCAGGGGTATACTCATCACAGACATAAGCAAACCACCCACCTCCCCGGACGAATACTTTTTGTTATAGTAGCTTTTTCCTTCTTCATGGTTCCTACACATGATGGTATGCCGTAAAAAATACCTGACCTAACTGTCACCTGTGGGGCATGATGGGAGCAGGGAGATCTTGGAGGTCTTAAAGGCACTGCGCCAGTTTATTACTGTTATGGTTAATCTAAGCAACCTATGGGCTAATTGTCTGCTATTACTTGCTTTTTTCCTTGAAAATAAAAGGCTATGTTGAAACACTAAAGAAGTGCATGTTCTATTTTACAGAAATGCTATATAAACTTATTTTTATTTTAAATGAAACATCCAATGCAATTTTGGCATCTTAGCCTATTGCATGTTTTTAGGCTGCATATATATATATATCAATATCAGCCCCGGGGACCGCCACCTCCCCGTGGCTATGTAAGTTATGTGCGGGAGGGCACGCGGCCCTCCCGCAGCCCTGGGGACTGCCACCTCCCCGGGGCTTGTTTTTAAATCTGTGGGGGGGCCTCCCAGGCCCCCCCAAGCCCCCGGGGACCACCACCCTTGGGGCTTTACGTAAATATGCACGGGGGGCACATGGCCCCCCCGCTGCCCCAGGGACCACCACCTCCCCGAGGCTGTTTAAAAAAAAAAAAGTGGGGGGGAGGGGGGGCTCGAGCCCCACCACCTCCCCGGGGCTTTGTCAATTAAATGCAGGGGGCACGCGGAGCCCCGGGGACCGCCACCTCCCCGGGGCTCTCTCCTTTTTTTAAAAAGAAATGTGTGGGGGGGCTC
Organism: Calotriton arnoldi; assembly: GCA_963921515.1. Taxonomy (NCBI): domain Eukaryota; kingdom Metazoa; phylum Chordata; class Amphibia; order Caudata; family Salamandridae; genus Calotriton; species Calotriton arnoldi. Next base: position 3,180,412 of record CAWUFW010000809.1, read on the forward strand.
GAGCCCCCCCCACATGCCCCGGGGACCACCACCTCCCCGGGGCTCCAAAAATTCAAATTTGGGGGTCCGTAACGGACCCCCAAGCCCCGGGGAACACCACCTCCCCGGGGCTTTAAACGTTGGCAGGGAGCCCTCGATGGCCCTGGGGACCGCCACCCCCCAGGGCCGGCTCCTGCAGTGTCCCGGGGTGCCCACCCCGGGACACTGCTGTTTGCTATGGCAAGGCAGGAGCCGTGCGGCTCCCGCCCTGCCATAGCAAACTGTGGTTTGGATTTTGGAAGCGAGAGCAGGTTTCCTGCTCTCGCTTCCAAAGATTGCTTTTCCACAAGGGGAGCTGCATGTCAGCAGCTCCCCGTGTGGAAAAGCAATGCCGGCTCCCGCAGGAGGCGGGGAGCCGGCGGGACCGTGGGGGCATTGGGGCTCCCCCCACAGTCCCCTACGGTAAGGCCAGGCCGCGGGGGATGGGGTCCCCGGGGCCAGAAGTGGCCCGGGAGGGGGGCCACACGGCCCCCTCCCCAATAAAATAAATTATTTAAAAAACGAGGCACAGCCCCGGGGGATGGGGTCCCCGGGGCTAATAGAGGCCTCAGGAGGGGGGCCACGCAGCCCCCTCCTTAAAAAATATAAATAAATATATGAGGCCATGCCCCGGGGATGGTGTCCCTGGGGCCGAAATTGGCCCCCTTCCCAATAGTCATCAGGCCCTGGGGGATGGGGTCCCCAGGCCCCAAAAATGGGAGAAAGAAGGGGGGCCACACAGCCCCCCTTCTAAAAACAAAAAAAATAAAGCCGGCATCGCACCGGAGGCCCCGCCCCCTCCCTGCAGCACTCTGCAAACGCGCCCTGTGGCACGTTATAAGTTGGGGAATTAATTCCCCTTGAATACTGGGGGTCCCTGGGGCCCAACTAGCTCACCAGGTACCTCCAGTACGCGCCACAGAGCTGCGTTGCAGAGAGGTGGTCTGAGGCCACGCCCCTTTTTACACCTCTCTGCAACGCAACTCTGTGGCGCTTACTGGAGGTACCTGGTGGGCTAGTTGGCCCCCAGGGACCCTCAGGATTCAAGGGGACTTAATCTTCCAAGTTACAACGCGCTTCGTGTGAAAGGGAGTCTCCCTGAGCTCTGCTCAGTGTGTTCTTCAATTTTCCAGATTTATACTCGAAATGTCGGATTCTTCAAAGAAAAGTCTCTTCAGGTCATGTGGAACATGCGGTAAGAAGAGGCTACATGCTGAAGATCCCCATAAGAACTGTATTTACTGTCTCTACCCTCAACATAAGGTAAAAGACTGCAAGATTTGCAGGACTTATTCAACCAAAGCCCTTAAGGACAGAGAGAGGGTAGGTTGTTGATTTGGCTTCAGCGACTGAAAAGTAAATCTGATGTCATCTCTGAGGATGAGGAGAGCTCTTCTTCACAGGCTTCTCAGGAAACATCTAAAAGGAGAGAAAGATCTCATGAATCTCCTGACGTTTCCAAGACAAAAGGCTTCTAAAAAGTCTTGTCATGAAGATGCAGGCACCTCATAAAAAGGAAAGCATTAATTTCCTATTGAGGAGAAAAGCAATTTAATACATAAGCATGAAAAACAATCTTCAGAACCATCCATGAAGATTACAGTCTCTAGGAAACTTATATCGTCAACGGCGTTATCCTCTGGCTCCCCGTCGACACAAAAATCACCATCTGAACTCATTTCACCTACCTCGTTGTTGAAGATCTCGTCTTCGAAAACGACGACGGATACGACTACACTATCAGCAACGGCCCCGCCGCCGATGCTTCCAGCAATGGCGAGGGTTCCAACTCCGCTGATGACTTCATCATCGACGATGACTCGGACGACGACGACTTCCTTGTCGGCATCCTCGTCAACGACGTTGGTTCCATCGACGACCTCCTCTTCGTCGTCTACGACCGCGTCAATGACGACCGCTACGGCATGGTCTAGGATAGTAACAACGATTTCTTCGTCTGCTCCTATCATGTCCTCGTCGACGACACAGACAACGCTGCCGTCGACGAAGCTGACGACGCTGTATCCCACGCCTGGTCGTATGTGACTGTCGACGTTGCAACTAACGCCTGTATATCCGTCGACAAGGCGTTTTTTCCCAGAATCCTGCAGTGGTCTTACCTTTACCACCTTCAACATTTTTGGAGGAATCTGATGATGATGGAAGGTTTGGTCCTGCTCACAGTCCCTCTCATCTTCATGTTAAGTATCAGGATGATGATGATGATGAGGATGACTATGAAAGTTACTATCAGCAGGAATATCACCCTCCACATGCAAAAATACAATACATGGAGTCTGTTGGTGAGCCCATGGTCCACCTTCCTGTGGCTTTAGTTCAAGATCTACAAGACATGCTACATGAGTACCGCACTCATTTTCCTTCATCAATTGCTCCTCCACCTCCGCTACCGCCACCGCCTGCACCTTCACCATTGGCTTCTCCTCCACGTAGGTCTGAGCCTTCTCCTTTGGCGTCTCCTGTGACGGATACTGTTTTGCAATCACAACAACATGATACTTCTGATGACAGAGAAATTGAGGAGAGTCAGCCTCAGAAAGAAGTGTGAATGAATGAATGAATGAATGAAAGAGTTTATATAGCGCTCAGCTACTCCAAAAGGAGTGTCCTGGCGCTGCAGAATCACATAGCTGCTAGCCTAAAGATGGTTTAGCTTCCAAAGAGCCAAGTTTTCAACAATTAGGTAATGAATGGGAGGACTATGTTATTTCAATGCCTGCTTCTCCATCTCCTCAAACTGCGGATTCTCCTCCGGAAGACATTGGCGGCTTCCACGCTCTAATGGAAAGGGGTGCTTCTCGTTTTTAGTTGTCAATGACAGTCAAGCAGTCTGACTGTTTTCTTTATGATTTTAAGGATCTGTATAGATAGACTGTGAGAGCAATACCCATTATAGATCACATCTGGGAGGAAGGCATGAAGGTAATGAAAACACCCGCCACGGTTATCCCGGTCTTGCCCAGGATTGTCAAAAAATATAGAGCTCCTGATGATGCCCCAGCTTGTCTGGTAGGGCATCCTAAGCCAGATTCAGTTATCTCACAGGCTGCCCAACGGAGATCAGGAAATCCTTTAGCGCCTATTTCTGCACCACCTGACAAGGAGGGAAGGCGCCTTGATAATATTGACAATAGATTTACAACCACTTCAGGTACTACTGTACGCGCGGCTAACGCTCTAGCGATATTAGCAAGATACGACCGCCAAATGTGGTCCGATATCTCTCCTTACATGGACCTCCTTGCGGAGGATAAAAGACTAGAAGCAAGAAAGATTCTTCTTGAGGGGGAAAGATCTGCTTCGAAAATTATAGATGCTTCTATGGATGTGGCTTCACTAGCCTTTCGTCAGCTCGCTGGAGCGGCTGTCCTCAGGCGTCAGGGTTGGCTGAAAGCAACAACGTTCCGCCCTGAGGTGCAAAGCAAAATACTGGCATGCCGTTTGATGGTGAGTCGCTTTTTGGCAAACATATTGATGACGCCTTACAGACCACAAAGACTGACAGTGACACAGCTAAGGCTTTGGGCACGCTCCAGTCCAGGAAACCCCTCTTTCGTGGAGCGCGTGGCAGAGCAGTCTATTCATTTCGAGGTGGTTACCAGAAATACCAACCTCAGGCTTACTCATTTCGCCCTTCCTACCAACCTCCTCATCCGCCTCAAAAATCAATACCACCCCATCTTCAATTGCTAAAGATGGAGGCATTGATCATGCTCCAGAAAGGAGCAATAGAATGTGTGCCATGCTCTCGGAGAGGAAGGCGCTTCTACTCCCGTTTTTTCCTGGTAAGGAAGAAGTCGGGAGAATGGAGTCCCGTTCTGGACCTCAGAAAGCTCAACAAATAGCGGAAAAAGTCCTTTCGCATGGTAACTCTCCAGGAGATATTACAGCTTCTAAACCATTCGGATTTTCTGGCCAGCCTAGATTTACAGGACGCATATTTCCATATCCCTATCCATCCCAAGCATCGAAAATGTCTCCGTTTCATTGTGGCAGGCGTGCACTATCAATTCAAAGTGCTTTCCTTCGGCCTACGCTCAGCTCCTCTGGTTTTTTCCAAGTGTCTTGCTCCCGTAGCAGCATACCTACGATTAAAAGGCCTTCAGATCTTCCCATATCTCGACGATTGGTTAGTGAAGGCTCATTCTCTTCATCAAGCCTTGGAGGCCATCTCCTTCTGCCTACAGCTCTTCTGCTCTCTAGGGCTGACAGTCACTTATCAAAAATCCGTTCTTATACCTTCGCAGCTTATAACGTTTCTCGAAGCAACATTGGATACCCTCCAAAACAAACCATTCTTATCCACAGAAAGAGAGAACACCATTCTATCTCTGGCTCACAATCTCTCCAAAAGACAGTTTGCTTCTGTCCGTCTCCTCAAATCCTTTCTCTGCATGATGTCTTCTGCCACCCTCATGGTGTCTTATGCACGTCTAAGGATGAGACCTTTTCAGGAGCAATCGTACAGACAATGGCTTCAGATAACAGGATCATTCAAGTATATTATTCGGATCACCCTGGTCATGAGAAGCGCACTTCCTTGGTGGCAGTCCGCCAACAATCTCTCTGTGGGGCTGACATTCCTCTCTCCTCTTCCAGAGTTCGTTCTGACCACAGACGCATCATTGGAAGGCTGGGGGGGCGCATCTTCAGGACCTCCAAATAAGTGGCAAATGGAGTCTATCTCTGTCAAAAATACACATCAATTTTCTGGAACTGAGAGCAATTTTCTTAGCCTTCCAGTCGTTTCTCCCAAAGATACAAGCATCCTCAGTCCTCATTCGTACAGACAATGCCACCTGTATGCATTATCTCAACAAGCAGAGAGGAACGAGATCTCCAATCCTATCTTTGGAAGCTCAAAGGATCTGGGATTGGGCACTACGGCATCACATAACCATCAAGGCGGAGCATCTCCCAGGAGTAAAGAACAACCTGGCAGACACCTTGAGCAGATTATGTCAAACAAATCACGAGTGGGAACTCGATCAGCTGATTCTCGATTCCATCTTCCAGAAATGGGGAACACCCAATTTTGACCTATTTGCATCTCAAGGGAACCAGAAATGCCGGTTCTTTGCCAGCAGGGAACCTCAGAGAGGGTAATTTGGGAATGCGTTTTCGGTAAGATGGTCAGGGATCTTTGCGTACGCTTTTCCCCCATGCCTTCTCATTTCCAGGGTTCTGATGAAAATGAAAAGGAACTGTGCCAGCTCATCCTCGTTGCTCTACGTTGGCTCCGCCAGCATTGGTTCACGGAACTACTCCTGCTGTCACAATCCATGCCCTGTCGCCTGTCAGTAACCACAACTCTGCTAACCATGGGGCAAATCCTACGTCCGCACCCAGCTTCTCTTCAGTTGCATGCTTGGCACCTGAGTTCAATGAGTTCAAAGATTTAGTCATTCCCCAAGACTGTAGAGAGATATTGTCCAGAGCTAGAGCCGAGTCCACTACTAAAACGTACAGACTGAAATGGAAACGTTTTTGTTCTTGGTGTCTTCGGAATAACACTCACCCTCTTCTCTCATCTCCAGAACAAATCTTGCCTTATCTCCTATCTCTGGCAAAGTCAGGTCTGGCGTGTGCGTCAGTAAGGGTCCATCTCGCGGCCCTCTCCCGATACAGATGTACTTCCGACGCTTCTTCCCTTTGCTCATCTCGCATCATCAAGCAGTTCATGAAGGGATTATTCAGGACTTTTCCTCACATTCGGCCTCCTCAGCCGGAATGACGCCTTAATGTAGTCCTCTTTCAACTAATAAAACCACTGTTTGAAACAATTCACAAAATTGAGCTCAAGTTTCTCACCTGGAAAGTGGCATTACTTCTTGCGCTTACTTCTGCAAGGAGAGTAAGTGAAATTCAAGCCTTCACCATAAGAGTGCCCTACTTACGCTTTACAGAGGACTATGTTGTACGGAGAACATACCCTAAATTCATCCCGAAGGTTCCATCTCAGTTTCACATTAATGAACCTGTTGTCCTGCGCACTTTTTTCCCACACCCTTCTTCACCGGTGGAGAAATCTCTCCACTCCTTGGATGTCAAACGGTGCCTTAAGTTCTATTTGCTAAGAACCAAGCAGCTACGCAGAACGGATCAACTGCTAGTCTCTTATGGGCCTCTAAGACTGGGTTCTGCTGTCACAAAAAGAACTATTTCATGATGGATCGCTGCTGCTATTCAGCTCTGTCATACTAAGGCGGGTAAACCACTTACGATCAAGGCCAAGGCACATTCTACGAGTGCAGTTTCCTTCTGCTGCTCCTTTCGCTGGAGTGCCATTGGACAAGATTTGCCGTGCCGCTACATGGAAGAGTGCTCATACTTTCACGCGGCATTATTGCCTGGATATGGCAATTTACAGCGAAGCAGCAGTGGGACAGGCGGTTCTACGTCATCTATTTCAACAAGGTAAGCCTCTACTATTAGAGGTGTTTTTTCCTTCGGCATTATGTGTCTTTAACAGCTTATAATTTTGTTATGCAACTTTGTTTTCTCATTATACTTGGTATATATACTGATAGATAGCTACATTATATCTACTATATGTTTCAGTATATGCATGTATATTGTTACCCACCATCCTATAAGGGTAGATATATATATTGGATTGTGTCTATACATGTTTGTCTATGCAACTGCTAGCTACTCTGATTCAAGCATGTGAATCTATGAAAGATCCAATACTGTAGAAGAAAAATAGTTACTTACCTGTAACTACGGTTCTCCAGTATTGGTATCTTTCATAGATTCACATGCGACCCACCCTCCTCCCCTGCGAGTCTTCCCTTATTACCTCAAGGTATAAAGTTTCACACTTGAGCTTAAAAATCTGAGGAACCTAGCCTCTCTTGGGATTGTTCTAGAGGATGCAGTCGCCTGATTGGCTGCTACTTACGTTTTTTTTTTTCCTCCAAATGAAAATGGATAGGCTATTGCAGTGACTGTTCATTGCATTGTAGCCTATGGTAGAATTATTTACTGCTTTTATATGTATACCGTGGGACTCCCAATACGACGACGGGGATGGGCATGTGAATCTATGTAAGATACCAATACTGGAGAACCGTAGTTAAAGGTAAGTAACTCATTTTCGTATACCCCTGGAAGAGAACTAGGATTACAGGTAAGTAACTTATCCTTCATCTGGTTTTCCTCCCAGGTACCAGCTTATTCCTCTTGCCCACTGAAAGATGGGGCCACTCAGTGTCTCTCAGAGCCTCTCTGCTGGCTGAGAACACTGTGGAAACACTGTGGGCCAAACGGGTGGGCGGGCCGGACCAGCTTGTGGTGAGGTGTGTGGTGGTTGCCCAGGCTCCCAAGTGGATATCGACCGGGTGGCCTGCACCGCACCGCACTACCGGACGCTGCCACACCTACAGCCTTGCCACCTGTCTGGCTCCTCGAACACCCGAGACACGGGGGCTGGTTGGAGATCGGATCCGGGAGTCCGGGAGCCATTGCTGCGATGCAACATGCCTGCTGTGACGCGTAGCGTAACGTCCTCATCACTATCAATGATCAGTTATGGGGCATACCATCGACTGCACATGGAGCTCTGACGAAGTTGATTCTGATCCTTGGACCCACAGTTAATGTTTGAGGGAGAAATATATCTAAAATTCATACCACCTTTCATAAAATGCCACTGTGTCAAGAATTACATTTGCAAATAAATAAATAAGGCTTGTAAAAGAAAGTTAAAGTTGAAAATAGTAAGCTTAATGTTTCGATTTTCCAGCCCACACTCCAAGGTATGACTAAGTAACTGGGCACTATATATTTCCAGATGCTGGAAGATCTTACAAATGTTGTTTATCTAAATTCCAGTCTGAACTCTCAATTCATTTTTGTCTCCGAATGCAGGCTCAGCCGCATTGAGGCTCAAATGTAGCTCAGAAAAACATTAAACATAAGCATGAACAACATTTAGGGTAAGTTTAGCTAGTTTTAGTGATCCAAAAAAGAAAGTTTTATAATTTTACAGTACAACAGGGTTACCCTCCAAGAATTTCTCCCCTTCTGCACACCACCAGACTATCAGGAATAAATCTTACACTCAATCTATTATCTATACAAATGTGTATCCTGACCAATATTTAATCTGCCTTGATCTTCCTTTAAAATCAAGCTTTCCCTTTTCATTTTTTTCTATACCCCGAGATTGAGTTTTTATCTCTGCACAAGATGTTAGTTTAAATTCATATCCTTCTCTTTTTCATCTTCAGACACTGTTAGTTTGCATTAATGCTCCTTTAGAGCCGTGCTAGTGAATTTAGTCCTGCTCCGTACAGTGTGTCTTTAGTACATTGTGTCTTAGAGTGCTCATTCAAAACATCTAAGTGCTGTGCAGGACAGCGCCTTCTTTGCTTTGCAGCAGTGTTGCGGTCTCGTCAGTTTAGTACTGGTGAACTGCAGCACAATTCCTCTTTTATACAGTCTCCTACTACAGTATCTCTCTATACAGCACCATTGGGTGCAGCAGAGTTCTTCACAACATGTTGCATGAAGAGAGAAAGGAGGAGGAATAATCATCACTTCATCTTTCTTCCCTAGGTTACCTACAAAGGTAATTTCCTTTTAATGATACTGATCTCTCTCTGGCCTTGGATGAGAACAATTCAATAAACAGCCCTGTACTGTCTGTCAGGTGTACGTTACCATTCTGCAGCAGGCTTTTCATATACAAGGAGGCTCTAAAGTCAATAAATCCTTATTTTTGGACGTTTTAGGGAGGGTGAATCTATCTAGATCGGTCTAAATCTTAATTCCGTTATGTATACTGCGTTGTTAAAATTACCTTAAAACCCCCTTGCAAAATGTTCTTTAATTTGTTGTGTGTCTTCATGTCTCTATAATCCTAGAATTACCTTTTAATGGAGTGTGTTCTACCTGCATCACAGATTTCTTTTCCAACTAAATCAGGTGTTGAATCATTTGCTCCTCCCTTGTGGCTTAACATGCATGCTAGCAGACCCAGCTGCAATTTCTGTGTCTTTTCTCACACGTTCCAAGGGCCAGATGACTCTTAAGTATTGGAATGGCTTATAAATAGTTAATCTTCTGCCTCCCGTATTCCTAGAAATCAACAAGATAGAAAACATAGAAGAGCCACCTGTAGGAAGCTGACTCTGTATATACTATACCAAAGTGAGGTATAGTGTGCACAGAGTCCAGTTGAACCCCAAAGGTAGGCAGAGGTAAAAGTAGATAGCACCTTACTATCTATTTGTGGTAGTGTGGGCAAGCAGTAAGGCTTTATCAGAGGGTAGTGTTAAGCATTTGTTGTACACACTCAATCAGCAATATCACACACTCAAAGACAGACTGAACTCAGACCAATTGGTTTTGTATAAAAATATTCTTTTAGTTATTTTATTTCCTAGAACCAAGCAAGCCTGGCACAGGTAAGTGATAAGTACTTTGCAGTAATAATACAGTTTGTAAACAGTTTGTTTTGCAGCTGTATATATACTTTTGGTTTGATGACAGTAGAAGTACTAGTAATGTAATGCTTTGAAAGATTGTACATATACTTTGTATTGGCTTTTTATTAGAATGTCAAGTAGATTACCTTACAGATTACTTTTCTTACACAGTGCTGTATACCTGGATACTGCACTGGGACATTTCCTGTAAACATGTAAGTAAAAGCGTTTTTGTTATTTGGTTAGAGTTTAAAAGACTTTTATAGATTTTCCAACTCCACACTTAAAAACTTTTCACAGAAAAAGAGTCAATGTTATCGGTTCAAAGGTAAGTATTCGGTTGTGGGAGTTGTTATTCTGGGGGTAGACTCAGGGGTCCCCCAGGGTCAAGGATGCACTCTTGTTACACCCTCAGCGGCACTAGGGCGGCCGGGTACAGAGTGGTGAGGCCCAATGTTATCCTATGGGGGATAGGGTGCCTCCGGTTGGTGGCTGCTTACGAGCAGGCCACAAGGTTGTGGGAGCAAAGCTCCTGGACTTAAGCTCAGGGCAAATGGGGGGTTCAAGCCAGCACAAAAGGTGCACCCTCAGCGGCACTGGGGCGGCCGGGTGTAGAGTGCTGTTCTGGCGTCGGGCGCCCTGCAGCTTTCAATTGGGAGTCTCCGGTTTGCAAACACACTGCAGGGTCGGGGATGAAGGTCTTCTGGGTGCGACCACCACTTGGAGAGGTAAGTTGGGATGATGGGGGTTGGTTAGGCACCGTCGGTTGGGCCACCCAAGGCCGTGGGGCGTCGGGTGCAGGGGTGCTTTTTAGGGTCGGATCTTCTTACCAGCTCCTGGTCGCGGTTGGGTGGACCTTCCGGTTGGAGGCTGCAGGTGTCGGCTGGAGGCTTGAGGCAGGTCAAGGGACACCGGATCTCGGGTCAGGATTGCCGGGGAGACCACCTCGTGGTGTTGGGCCGATCGAACTCGGGCCGTGGGCGTCGGTGCAGAGTGGTGCAGACTCGCGGACTTTGCCGGAGCTGGATTCTGTTGGTGAACAAATTCGGTGTTCACGGGAGACAAAGTCTTTTCTTTTGAAGGCAGGGCAGGTCCTCTGGGTTCTTGATGTTGCTGGCTGCCGGACACACCGGAGTTTCGCTTCTGCAGGTTCGAGGTGGGGACAGGCCCGTAGGGCTGGGGCCAAGTCAGTGGGCGTCCTCCTCTTCTTAGCTTTGGCACAGCTGTTCGGTACTTCTTCTTTTCTTCTTGTGGTTTCTTGTCTAACTTCTTGGTTCAGGGCTGCCCCCTAAATACTGTATTTAGGGGGCGTTTTAAGGGTCTCGAGGTCAGTAGCCAATGGGCTACTGACCTTAGGGTGATTACACCGTTGGTGCACTCACCCTACGTGGGGTAGTGAGCACAATCCCTAATCCTGATTGGGGAGTGCCTGCCATCTGCAAGATGGCGGGCACTGAAGAATGGGCTTCACCGCGCCTCCCCCACCTGAGGGGTGGAGTTGGCAGAGGTGGGCACACCTTCTGGGCTGGCTAATTTTTCCCGCCTGTCTTCCCACCGAAAAGGAGGGGAGACAGGAAGGGGGCCTGCTTCTGATAACAGGAGAGGCTGGGGGTCGCATTATAAAGGCTGCAAGGCCTTTGAAGCTCCCCTGCCACAGATGGCTCTTCAGGACCTGGGGGAGGTGTGAACACCTCGCCCAGGAAAGGCTTTGTTTTTGGGCTCAGGGAGCGAGGGCTCCCACCCTAGGGGTCCAGAAACATGTCTCATGGTGGCAGGCGGGTGTGTACCAGTCAGGGAACCCACCAGAGGCTGGTCGTTTTTCAGGGGGCATCTCTAAGATGCCCTCTGAGTGCCTTTTTCATTAAATCCCACACTGGCATCAGTGTGGGTTTAATGTGCTGAGAAGTTTGATACCAAACTTCCCAGTTTTCAGTAAAGCCATTATGGTGCTGTGGAGTTTAATGACAAACTCCCAGCACCATATACTCCTAATGGCATTACTGCACTTACAATGTCTAAGAATTGGCTTAGACACTGTAGGGGTACAGGGCTCATGCACCTGTACCCTCACCACTGGTATAGTGCACCCAGCTAGAGGGGTGGCTGACCTATGCCAGGGCAGTGGGTTGTAGACATGGCACACAGGGATCTGTGCCATGTTGACTCTTCACTTCGTTCTGCACCAAAACACGCAGCCGGGAGAGAGTGAGAGAGTGAGAGTGAGAGAGTGAGAGAGTGAGAGAGTGAGAGAGTGAGAGAGTGAGAGAGTGAGAGAGTGAGAGAGTGAGAGAGTGAGAGAGTGAGAGTGAGAGAGTGAGAGTGAGAGAGAGAGAGAGAGAGAGAGAGAGAGAGAAAAAAAAAAAAAAAAAAAAAAACACAGGGCCTCTTAGGGTGACACATTTTGGAGAAAGAACACAGGCCCTGGGAACCTGATTGACAGGGACCCAGAGCACATCAAGTCAAAGTGCATCAGTAGTCTGGCAAAAAGTTGGGGGGTTACTGCAACAGAAACCCAGCTTCCTACACCACCACTTCATCTCGCTACCCTTATAAAGACCACTTATGAAAGAAAAGTTTGTGACTATTCGTTGTTTTGGCAGTACTACACCTTTAGTGTTGTCATCAAGCAAGTGCCACCCATGGCTAGATGAACTGAAATTAAACAATGATTCTAAGGGAGATATCCATCCCTAAAGACATACGAATGATTATTTGCCAAAGTTCTTGAAGCCCTTTACAGCAAGGGTACACAACTAGTGTCACCCTTGTGGGTTAGATAACATCATAATGAAACTGCACTTATAATGTACAGATTTTCCAGTGTGGCCATTGTCTTGCTGTGCAACATAAAACACTTCTAACAATGAAAATTAATTCACGAGTGTCGGAAAGTTGGATCTGCTTTAATGGTTACCCCCATTTTTTGCTAGTGTTATTCTGTTTTATGGCTAGTCTGACTGGGATCCTGCTAATCAGGACCCCCGTCACTGTGCTTTCTCCCTAAACTTGACAGTGGTAAGCACTTTGGTACCTTCCCAATTGGCTATTGGTGTACCCTTCTAAATCCCTAGAATATGGTACTGAGGTACCCAGGGCATAAGTACACCAGGGGTCTCCCATGGGCTGCAGCATGTATTATGCCACCCATGAGAGACCACTCAAACTGTGACTACAGGCCTGCCATTGCAGCCTGTGTAAGTTGGTGCTAGCACCACTTACAACAGATATAGATTTTCCTATACCTGAGGTCACTACACTTAAAACCTTTAAGTCACCCCTATGGCAGGCTCTTCAGTTCTGAGGGCAGGGTGCGTGGTTAGAAGTGTGAGGGTCCCCTGCATGAGCAGGACACCCCTACAAACCCCAGAGTTGATTCTCCAGGTTCTGTAAGTGCGGCCAACCATTTTCATACTTATAGTGGCCCTGCGTCATTACGCTATGGATAACTATATATTGGCTGTGCCGAACCTGGGCATGTTTGGCATCAAACATGTTGGAATCATACCCAAACACCGTTACCGGTGTTGGAGGTATGATTCCATGCACTGGGGGGCTCCTCCGAGAAGCCCACAGTACTCCCTGTAACAGCCTTCCAGAGTCTTCCAGCAAGCTAGTGCTGTTGCCAACCCCAGACACGATTCTGTACCTCCTGCTGCTAAGCTGAGCTCGAGCAGGGGAAGGTAGAACTATAGGTTTCCTCTCCCAGCGAGGTGTGACCACCTCCCAGACAGGACTTAGTGTATTGGGCTGGGGTAGGGGTGCTTGTCAGCACCACCAGACTGCTTTGAAGGGCACATTTGGTGCCCTCCTTGCATACTCCAGTTTTGAGCCAGTTCAGGGAGTCCTTGTCTCCTGCTCTAGCGCGAAACTTGACAAAGGACATGGAAGTATCCTCACCTCTGTCCAGCCCCTCCTCTGGGAGGGACCCCTGAATCGATCGTTCCAACCCTTTCCCTAAGGTATTTAAGGGCTTACCTTTGGGTGGCTCTTCAGATAAGTCGTGGGACAAGATTCAAACCTGAAACCACTTCAGCTTCGATCGTCTGGGCACCTGGACTTCGCTGGACTTCGTCTGGAACCGATACTGCACCAAGGAAGACTCCTGCTGCTCCTGGTCTCGCTGTTCAGCAAGTCTTCGTCGTCTGTGCCTGTGCTTCATTCAGGTTCCTCTCCAGGTCTGTGGGCATCAAGAACACACGAAGTAATCTCCCTTGGAGTGAAGGAGTCACTTCCCTGCATCTGCAGGCACCGCAACAAAGCTGACCGGTCTGCTGCTCCTGACGCCTCACAGACTTCGAAAGGCTCACCAACTCAGGTGGTGGTTCTGGAACTCCCTCGAGGCCTGACCTGTCCTCTCAGCAAGTTTGAGGCCTGTATCCCTTGTTGGAACCGCTGGAACAGAACCCCTGTGCACTGCGTTGACTTGCCGTTGCCAAGGCTTGTTGGCCCTGTACTCCAGAGATCTTTGGGCTACAAGAAGCTCCAGCCTCTCTTCCTGCCAAGATCTTCATCCTCACCGCATCCTCTGCACTATGGGCTTGCATCTTTGGTGAGCTGCTCGAGGTCCTCTTTCGCCTCCTGTACGTTCGGCCTGTGGGTCCTCTTGAGGGTCTTTGATTTCAGTGGGCTCCCCTGCTTGCTTGGGGCTCGCTCCGACTCTTCTGCAATTGGTGGGTCCCTTGGACCTTGCTGGTTCCAACGTTGCTCCTTTATCGTTTACCACAACTGTTGCTGCTGCCAAGACTTGTTGGTGCTCTGCTGGACTCTGACCCCCCCCACCCCCTCCCTCCCAGGACAGCTAGTGCGTGGCTCCAGGTCTTCTACAGCGTTGTCTAGTCCTCACAGCTGCAGCGACAAGGTCACCGTCCTCACTCCTGCATCTTCCGTCATCGGTGGTCACGAATTCAAATCCATGTTATAAAAATGTATATACACACTCACCTGCCTAAATGATACATCTCTTAATATGAAATAGCAAAGAAAGAAAACCAATGTACAGTGTAGTTTCCTAAAGGGCACATGGCACATTGTAAAAGACACAAAGCCATTTCTACCACTTTCCAAGGGAACAGGTATTTAAATCGGAGCCTTTTGGTTCTTCTTCTAGGTTTCGATCCCAAAACAATGACAAAATTAAAATACATTACAGCTTTTATTTAAAAGAATTAGTTGCACAACGGAGGCTGTCTTTAATAGCTTTGCAGACAGAGCGTGGTTCTATATATTCATTTTAATTTTTTAGAAATAATAAAAAGTTCAGTGAAAATATGATCGTATATTTTTTATCCTACAATATAAAGCCCATATAAAAACCTAGAAAATACTATTATTTGCAAACATTCCTAGTAGATTAGATTGGATTGGGAACCATAAGAGCATGCATGCCCTGTGAACTGTTTTAATTTGTAGCTCTGGAAAGCCATGTTTCTACCATGTGCAGCAGTTGGAATGTGGCATGCTCCAACCACTCTCCTTCTGTAAAGAGCAGAGGTGGAATGCTGAGGCCAGAACTCATCCCATTGCTGCCTTCCTCACAGTGATTCCCTGGTTTGAGACCTAGAGGCAACAGACTGTGCTGCCAGTGCTTAATCGGAGGTGGGGATTGCAGGTGAAGCCCACAACCACCAGCACTGATTTTAGGGGACCAACATCTATTTTACCTCAGCAAACTTTGAAACAGAGCCTTAGAGAGAAAAAAAACAAAAGGGGGAAAGACCGAGGAAGAGAAAAGCAAAAACAATGACAGGGAGAGAGTAAGGATGTAAAGGAACCTGCACGAGTGAGATATAGAGATAGGGAGTGTCGGTGGTGGATTAAAGAGGATTGAGGTTGGATCAAGAGTGAGCAGTCTTTGTATTTGACACTCCAACGTTCCATGACTCCGGCTGCGTTCTTCTGAGATAAAAGTTGAGACTCGGCCCGGCAACGATGTCAAAACCCCCATGGATCCAGGAACGGATTAGGTTTTGCCATTCCGACCTATCCCATCCCCAATGCTCCCACCGCCGCTTTTTCCCCCTTGGCGGTGCCAGACCCATTCTTTTTTAAAAACTCTTTTTATTGAACAAAACTTAGTATACATCACACAATCACAATGTCAAGGTTACACAATCCACTATTATCATCTTTTGTTGTCAATGCAGCATTGTTCTCATGTCTCTAATCAAACCCAGAGTAGTCATCAGGACGTCTATAGTCTAATCTAGTGTCTAACCCCCAACCTCCCTCCTCTTTACCTTAGAACCTGTGCCAGACCCATTCTTATTCCAGACGACACTGAGCCGGTACTGTCCGACCAACGTCAATACCAGCGCCGACAGAACCTCCAGGTCCTAGATCGTTTCCTGAGCTCTATTCTGAAGGGCTAGGAGTGGAAGAAGATTGGGAGGGCTCGTTGGACCTTTTAGAAGACCAGCCTTATCATGACATGGACTGGTGTGAGGAGTTGGGTGAGGCCAGTGGAGTGGACACTTGTCCAGATACTAGCATGCTTTCTCCCCCTTCTGTGGCTACGGAGGAGGGAGCTTCATTTGCTATGGTGGTGCGAAGGGCGGCTGAGGTCCTGGACCTTCAGCTCCCTTTGGTGGCGGTCAAGACAAATATCTTGCGGAGGTCTTGCAGCCAGGTGTCTCATCTTCGGGAACCCTTGCTACCTTTCAATGAGGCCCTTACAGATGTCCTACTGGGTACCTGGTTCAAACCCAGCACAGCGGCTCCTGTGAATAGGATGTTTGCCCACCACCCTGCTCCAGGGGACCCAACCTTCCTCACCATCCACACTACCCCAGAGAGCTTAGACCTTGACACACCACGTTTCTATATAGAACATTGGGTTATTTGGTATACCTCACAATAAAACTTTTTTTTTTTACATTGAATGGGCATGTTGGGTATGATATTGTTTAAAAGTAAGTAATCAACCACAACTAACTAGCTGATAGCAAGTAAGGAGATCCACTCCTCGTAAGTGGCTCATGTGTCCCCTTCTCTTGCATTTTGGTCAGCTGTTGCACAGCTAGAATTTCACTCTATTAGCTGTTTTACATACACATGCATGAAATAACATTTAGGCTGTCATTAAAAGTTTACTGGGCATCACAAGTCCTTTGCAAAGCTGGATTTTCAAACATGGAGTCCAATCATGGACATTGGTGATACTACCTTGGGTTATTTCTCATTTCTGCCAGTTTCTGGCTGGAACGTTTTGGATGCTTTTTGCTGCTAAGAATTTGAAGGATAGGGTAATGGGATGTGGTGTTTCTGCATCGCTTGTGATCCTAATTTATCCGGGCACACCTGTTAATGTCTGAATTGGGATTACCCGGCTACTCAGAATGGGAGCCTAAGTGGTAAACCACAAAATGTGACAATAAGACTGTAATCTTTTTGATTTAGAGGAGGTATGTATGTTTGTTACTCCTGTCCCTCCATTCTTTCAATTACTGAATTACAGGCCTTAACTTTAGATGAGTTAAATGCCCTCTCTGAATTATAGGCCTTAACTGTAGGTGAGGGCCTATAAAAGGCAAGAGTATAATGCTATTTAACCATCCATCCATTTAGGTCAGATTGTTGTAAATTAAATTAGGGAAAACGGAAAGAGAAACCTTAGACCCGTAGAAGTTTGGGGCAGGGGCTTATGCCTGCTATTAATCATCATCCTTTCATGCACAAGTGTTTCCAAAAAAGTGTCTAACGTCTGAATCCATCAATGCATCTAATTATATATATATATATATAGGCTTTTCATTGGTGAGTTGGGGCAACAAGAGGGGGTGCCTCAGAAGGGAGGAGCACTGAGGAGATATGGAGGAGGAGAAGGGAAGAGGTAAATTGTTTGAAGAAGCTAACATTCTGCTCCTCCTGAAAGCAGAGAAGTGAAGGAGCCAGAAACATCTGGCTAGGGGAGATTTCCAAACCCTTAGTGCATAGGACTCCCTAATACATTATATTGGTTCAACAAACATAGCATAGGATTTGAACTGATTGGCTACACCCCACATTCACCTTTCCTTTTATTATCCACCTCAGTGATACCCAGAATTTTATTGAATATTTTGAGACATCTCCTGCCTTCATACAGGTATTTTTCAGCTGACATACCAAAGTTCATATATGTTGTCATTTTAACATTGTGTACTTTTCCAGGTGACCAATCGTGATCAAACTATTCTTAAACTCCAAGGTGATCTAACTGCTGTGGAGGAGGACTTGAAAGAAGGAAGAATAAAGGTTTGTACTGTTCTGATTAGTTCCTTGAGTGAATCTATCTATGTTTCCTCCCCCCTTTAAAATCCAAGTCTGATTAATGCCTTGTAGCATAAAGATCTATTGGTGACCCCTCTATCAACCAGAAACAAAATGAAATCTATAGACCAGTGCTGCAGTCCAAAGAAAATGAAGAATGCCCTGTGTATACTAAATTATACACACAGGTAATCCTTTTTATATAACAGACTGCTTGAGCTCATCTTCTAGAGTTTATGCTGGCACATTTAAAAACAGTGGCTCCTGAGAGCAAATATTGCGTGCACAATAGAGGAAACATCAGGTGAAGACTCCAGAAGTAGGGTTTGGATGTAATGGCACTAAAAGAATGACAAATGGGATAATGAGGCTTTAGAGGTGCATTGATCACAGAGTGAAGTGGAGAGGAGAAGTACAGGAAGGAATTGGACAGTGGAATTGAGAGGTTGGACACAGCAAGATCAAGCATGCAGGAAAAGAAGTGAAACAAAAGCTTGAAACCATTAATGCAGAATAGTGGGTGAGATCAGACTGGTAGATGTGAAATGATGGAGGGATGATTATAAGCTTGGGGAAGGAAAGAATGGAAGATCATATACTTAGAATATCTGAAAGAGACTATTAGTTATAGATTCTTTACCTTAGAATTACCCCTAGGCGTCAGACTGGATCCGGAGATTTTTTTCTAAAGCAATACCCCTGCGCATTGGTAGGTGGCGTCATTGTCACCGGGATGACTTCGCGGTGCCTACTTAGATGCCGCCCCTGCGCGCTGACGTCAGTTCTTCTTTTTTCAGCGGCAGCCTAGCGCAGATCCGGAGAGAGCTTGCCCCTTAGTCATTTTTTGACTAAACTTTGACTTTTGTAGACGTCTTTTTTTCGAGTCTTCGACTCCTGCTGCTCAAGGGATGTCCCATCGTCGGACTGGATTCAAGCCTTGTGACTCCTGTCACAAGCTGATGTCCGTGACGATCCGCACCTCATCCGCCTCTGGTGCCTGGGGCTCGACCATGACCCGAAGTCGTGCTCCGACTGTCGGGCCATGAATCCGAAGTCTTTGCGGGAGCTGTCCCAAAAGCATGTGGAGGCCCGGCAGTCGGCTCCACGTCGCTCCCGGTCTCGCTCGTGGGAAAGGTCTCGAGACCGGTCGCAGAGCCACCACACCTCTTCCAAGTCTTCACACTATTCGGGTAAGTCGAAGCACAAGAAAAAGGCGAAGAAGCACCGTCGCTCTTAGCCTTCCCCCCGTCGGTCAGCTGACGCGAGGCGGGACCTGGAGCGTCGTCACTCAAAGGCTCCGTCTCCGGCACCTGACTCAGGGACGACTCCGCGCTTCCCCCCATTTCCGGGAGCCAGGGCGTCCGCTGCCCAGCTTCGTACGTTCTACGGAGCCCTCCACTGTCTATTTGGGCAGCCCGACTCTGCTGGTGCGCCTTCGGGCCCCACGGAGTCGGTTGGGGGCCCTGGGTCCTCGATGCCGGTGGCTCCGGGGGGCCCCCGTGGATCCAGGCCTGGATCCGGATCGATGCCGGTCGACCTTCCCCGATGATGCCCCCGGTGCCGGCCGTGCCCCCGGCCGACACCGTCCCCATTCTCATCCCGAGATGGACCCGGAGCCAGATGGACGTCTAATCCGACGCCGGAGGGTACTTTTGTTCCCTTGTTCATCCCAGGTGTTCCCTATTGCCTTGAGGGTGGTGATGAGGCCTGGGAGGGGTCGCTGGACCCTTTGACAGACCAGCTGGAAGAACCGGACTGGAGAGAGGAATTGGGTGACGCCAGTGGTCTGGATACCTCCCCAGACCTTGGCATGCTTTCTCCCCCTAACGTGGCTACGGAGGAGGGAGCGTCCTATGCAGTGGTGGTGCATAGGGCAGCCGTGGCTTTGGGCCTGGAGCTCCCTACAGTGGCAGTCAGGACTAACCTCCTGACGGAGGTGCTTCAGCCAGCGGCAACTTTCTCTGAACCCCTCTTGCCCTTCAATGAAGCCCTCACGGACATCTTTCTGGGCACTTTGTCCAAGCCGAGCACAGAGGCTCCTGTGGAACGGGCGATTGCCCGCCGCCACCGCCTGTCTCCGGGCGATCCCATTTTCATCACCCAACACCCTTCCCCCGAGAGCTTGATGGTCCAAGCCTCTTCTTCTAAGGGCGCATTCCCTTCTGCACCTGGATAGATAATCTAAGAAGCTGGATCATCTTGGTGCTGCAGTCTGTAAATACTGCATGCCACTTGGCCGCTAAACCCATACAGTCTGGGATACGGTTGCGCAAGTGCTGCCTCAGTGCCCGGAGGAGGCCCGGGCCGTTCTCTCCCAGGCAGTGGCGGATGGGAGAGACGCAGCAAAATTCACAATCCGCTGTGGAGTGGATACCACCGACTTGGCAGAATGAATGCCACGTCAGTAGCCCTTCGGCGCTACGCATGTTTGAGGACGTCTGGTTTTTCAGAGGATGTTCAGTCAACCTTGCTGGACATGCCCTTCGATGGCCGTCGCCTTTTTGGTGACAAGGCAGTCTCGGCGCTGGAGCGCTTTAAGGATTCTCGGGCCACGGCCAGATCTTTGGGCCTCGCTGCGGCCTCCCGTCCACCACAGTCTCCCTTTCGCCCCGTTCGTGGCTACGGAAGGGGCACGGCACCATGTCCGGCCCAGTCTAGCCACCAGTCCATGCAAGCTGCCCAGCCTCTGTGTGGCTGCGGACGTGAGACCCAGCGACGCAGGTCTGGGAACCAGCGGGCGGGCCAGTCCACCCTTTCCCCCCCTGCAGCAGCCTCCAAACCCTCCTAGTATGACCTTTCAGGCCCATCAGCGGCCAGTGGGTGGCAGGATTCGCCATCACCTTCCCCACTGCCAATCCATCACGTCAGACAGGTTTTGCAGATAGTCCGAAGGGGCTACTACCTCCCCTTCGAGACTACCCCTCCCTCCATGCCACCGTCTTTCGATCACATGTCGGAGGATCATTTGACGCTTCTCCACCAGGAAGTCTCAGCTCTCTTGGCTAAGGGAGCTATTGAGAGGGTCCCGGAAGTAGGTTATGGTTGCTATTCCCGCTACTTTCTGGTGCCCAAGACAGACAAAGGCCTGCGTCCTATCCCAGACCTCAGGGTCCCCA
The DNA here is from genome assembly GCA_963921515.1 of Calotriton arnoldi. Taxonomy (NCBI): domain Eukaryota; kingdom Metazoa; phylum Chordata; class Amphibia; order Caudata; family Salamandridae; genus Calotriton; species Calotriton arnoldi. The sequence continues at coordinate 3,201,248 of CAWUFW010000809.1, forward strand.
ACCGCTTTCTCCGGAAGGAGAAGTTCAAAATGCTAACATTGGCTCAGGTCCTATCTGCCCTCGACCCTGGAGACTGGATGGTGGCGTCGGACTTGCAGGATGCCTATTTCCACATCCCCGTCCTGCCAGCCCACAGACATTACCTGTGGTTCACGGTAGGCCACAAGCATTTTCAGTTCACCGTCCTCCCCTTCAGCCTTACCAGTGCCCCCGGGTGTTCACGAAAGTGATGGCGGTGGTCGCAGCTCATCTGCGCAGATCAGGGGTTCCAGTCTTCCCCTATCTTGACAACTGGCTGTTGAAGGCGGGCTCACCCCAGGCTGTCGTCTCCCACCTCCAGATTAAGGCGGACCTCCTGCATTCGCTGGGGTTCACTATCAGTGTGCCGAAGTCACACCTGACTCCCTCTGTCGCTCCCTTTCATCGGAGCTGTTCTCTTCCAGGGGATCCTCATCAAAGTCATGAGCACTTGAATATTCCCGTCCATGCGCGGGGACCCTGGAAAATATATAAAAATTATATATTAAAACATATATATAGCTCTTTATATATATAGCTGCCTGCTTGGTTCAAATGGAGTTTGTAACTCACCTGCAGCTGTGTGCGGCCTCAAGCTTCTGGGCGTTTTTGGTTACATATATATATATATATATATATATATATTATTTTTTAAACAGTCAATGCAGCCTTCCAGACATAACAGGCTAAGCAATGCTGTAAAATCTTGTCTTTGCACATATACAAACAAACCAGGAAGACCAAAAGACACTTGAACTGCTTTTAATGAACAGCAGAAAAGTAGTCCTCCAAAGAGAAAGGCAGGCATTGTTAGCCCATAGGCTGCATTGTAACTTCAATAGCATAGAAACTGAAAGCAAATGTAGAGAATCACAAAACTGGCACTGTGCCTTTAAGGCAGCCATGACCCCTAGCTTCCCATCATGCCTCAGGGGTGACAGGTCCGTTCTTTCCGGCTCCTTCAGTCAGGACCCTGGTTAATCAGTTCCACAGGTTTTTGACTTTTTTGTCAGAAATTATCTACTTTTTTCACTTAAAACTATTTGCTTCGACATTTAACACCTGTTGGAGTATTCCTTTACTTTTTATCAGGCAGTTTGGCATTTTTTCTCTCTCAGAAATGCCTTCTCTGTTTGGTCCTTGCCCTTCCTGTGGCAAAAAGAAGGCCAAAACAGACTCTCATTCGGTCTGTATTCTTTGCCTTCCGGATTCTCATGTTCCTGAGACTTGCCAACACTGCCAGTCTTTATCAAGACGCACTCTCAAGGACAGAGAGAGGATGATTTGCCTTCATGGACTCTCTGAAAAAGGTAAAACCTCTACCTCTAGAGGCAGGTCTCCTCTGATACAGAAGAAGAGACCCAGATCATCTTCCAGAAGTGAAATTCCGGCCTGTTCTTCATCGGCGTTGGGCTCGGCGTCGAAAATGCCTCCACCGGCTAAGAAAACGTCGATGACAATCCCATCGACGGCGGGCTCACCGTCGAGAGAACCTCGGTCGTCGTCGAAGACTTACAAACGCAGAGGTACATCATCAGCATCGAATCCTCTGCCGCCGACATCCCGGCGACGGTCGGCGTCGAGGAGTTGCTCTCCGTTGGTGCGGGATCGCCCAACGTCGAGATATCGCTTTCCGTCGTGGCCGTCTGTTCGGAGTTCGAAGTCGAGGCGCAGCCCTCCGTTGCCGTCAACCAGGTGGAGGTCAACGTCGAGGCCTAGGTCACCAACGACGTCAAAAAAGGGTTCAACGTCGAAGCAAACCCCTCCGTTGCAGCCCTCAAGACGACGCTCAACGTCGGGGCCCAGATCTCCTGTGACGTCAAGAAGGGATTCGACGTCGAGGCGGCTCCTCTGTTTCAGCCCACGAGACGCTCAACCTCGAGGCCGAGAATGTCGAGAGGTTCGACGTCGAGAAGGATTTCACCATCACTTTCTCTTCGTTTGACGTCGAGACTTGGTACTCCGTTGGGTTCTCCTCTTCCGACGTTGATACACAAGTCTCCGTTGACGGGACATTAGTCGACGTCGAAACAGCAGGAATCTACACGGCCGACGTTGAGGCCAAGGTCTCCTTCAATGGACTCGCAGGTCTTAGTGGCGTATAGCCGCTCGACGTCGAGACACTCACAATTATCGACGTCGTCACATCATTCGACCTCAGGGAGACACCTTTCCACATCAAAAGACCACTCTGAGCCATCAGTGTCGGCTGCAGGATCTCCACAAGTCATCTTGACGTCGAGAAGCTCGTCTTCTCCGTCTCCAGAACGGCGGGTGCAGAAATCCACCCCGCAGATCACGGCTCCGCCTACGCAACGAGGAGAAGACCACAGATCTCCCTCTGTTAATTTCTCTCCCAGGTGGCTTCTCCCAATCCATCACTGGCAGAAAGAGCATTCAGCACAGGTGCAGCAACCTTTGGACTATTCAAGTCCTCTGCATAGATCTCCTCTGGCTCGGCTGGTGCAAGCAGTTGACCGATCACCCACCGCAACTTCCAGAGGTCGCCTTAGGGACAAGTCTCCTTCACGTAAATCCCCTTCTCATGGTCGTCATAGGAGATGAAGATCACCGTCTTGGTCGTCCTCCTCAACCCACACCTCCAAGAGGGATTATTTGCCCACTCTTATGGGCAGTCCACCCTCCGAAGTGTCACCGGTCGACGACATCAACACCTTCCATGATGTCCTGTCAAAAGGAGCACAAAAGTTAAACATTGAGATGTCCGCACCCCAGACATCTACATCTGTTATATTTGAGACTCTGCATCAGAGTTCTGCGTCGCGGCCTTTGCTGCCATTGGTTCCTGGTCTTTTACAACCAGTCATGGACATTTTTCTTACCCCAGCAACGATAAAAACGGCTCCGGCAAGGGTTTTAAAGAAATATAGACCAGCAGAACAAGATCCCCTGTTCCTCAGGTCAGATCCTCCGCCGGATTCAGTGATTATTGCGGCTGCAAAGAAGACCCATGCAGTGGCTTCTTCTTCGACGGTTCCTCCAGACAAGGAGAGCAGAGCCCAAGATTCTTGGGGGAGAAAAGTTTGCGGCTCTGCAGCTGCATCTTTGAAAATATCTAGTGCTGCAGCCCTGCTGGGCCGTTATGATAGAGCGTTGTGGACTCCCTTGAACGTTTCAAAGAACAGCTACACAAAGAGGACCGCCAAGATTTTGGGGAGATTCTCCAGGAGGGAAATCAAATGATCAGTGCAGCAGCTGATGGGGCATCTCTAGCTGCTCACTCATACGCACATGGCATATGCGCAAGAAGATCCTCCTGGTTGCGACTTACAGTCTTAAAGCCGGAAGCCCAGCAGCGCATCCTGAACCTTCCATTTTCTGGAAATTCCCTTTTCGGTTCTCACACTGATGAAGAGATGGCCAGGATGAAGTCTGAACTGGACACTCTTAAAGCTGTGGGGTTAGAGAAAAAGGAGTTCAGACGTCGGTACAGGCCTTACGATCGTAGGGCGTTCCATCAGAGGGTTCAAGCCCCTCAATGGTCCCAAAGGCAGTACCACCAGTCCAAGTCTCCCTATCAGGGACGTCGGCCTTCCAGAGGTAGAGGAGCGCCCCGACAGTCCTCTGCAACAGCCAAGAACACCTGCAAACAATGAACATTTACTTCCTCTGACGCCGTTGCCCACTCCAGTGGGAGGAAGTATCGCCGGACATGTAAAAGAGTGGCGCAACATAAACGATCAGTGGGTGCTGAATATACTACAGAATGGATATGCACTACGTTTTCGTGCTCCTCCAAAGTGCATTCCCCCAGTAAAGTCAAGAATCCACCAACTGCCGTTGTTGCATTGTGAAGTATCCACTCTCCTACAGAAATTGGCCATAGAGGAGGTTCCTCCATCACAACGAGGAAAAGGGGTATACTCCAGATACTTCCTGGTTCAAAAGAAGGATCAAAAAGAGAGTTTCAGGCCTAGTCTGGATCTTCTTTCTCTCAACAAAGTCATCCAAAAAAAAAAGTTTTGTATGCTGGCGCTCCATCAAATATATCCACATCTTCAGAAAGGGGATTTGATGTGCTCGATAGACCTCCAGGATGCTTACTTCCATGTTCCGATTGCACCATGGCACCGGAAGTTCCTGCGCTTCATGGTAGGCTCCAAGCATTATCAGTGCAGAGTCCTATCGTTCGGCCTGAAATCTGCACCTCGAGTATTCACAAAATGCATGGCGGTGGTAGCCGCTGCTTTACGTCGCCAAGGTCTGTTTATCTATCCATGTCTTGACGACTGGCTTCTAAAGGGCTCATCTCCTCAAACGGTGAAAAACCACTATCGGATCTGCCTGAACTTACTACAACGCTTGGGCCTTCAAGTAAATATGGAGAAGTCAATTCATCAGTCAACTCAAAGAATTCACTACCTAGGGGCTACTCTGGTCTCCAGCGCAGGAAAAGTGTTTCCTTCGGGAGGAGAGACTGTTATCAATCAAACTGAAGTGCAATCTCCTTCTTCAAGTGCATCAGCCCTCAGTTCAGCAAGTTGCATCACTCCTGGGGTCGATGGCATCTTGCATTTTTCTGGTCCCCAACTCCAGACTGAGAATGAGACCTCTGCAGCAGGACTTGGAAGACAAATGGGATCAGACGACGGCACGATGGGAAGACCAGATTCTTCTTTCCCAGTCCACGAGAGCATCCATTCACTAGTGGACTCATCGGAAAAATCTCCTGGTGGGAGTCCCTTTCCACCAACCTCCCCCAATGCAATCCTTGATCACAGACGCCTCACTTCAGGGTTGGGGAGCACACATGGGTCTTCTGCAGACTCAGGGCAAGTGGTCGAGCAAAGAACAAACATATCATATAAACATGCTGGAACTACGGGCAGTACATCTAGCCCTCAAAGCGTTCTACCCGTCGATACAGTCCAAGTCAATATTAGTACAAACGGACAACACGACCACCATGTACTACCTGAACAAGCAGGGGGGGACTCACTCTCGCCCACTGTCCCTGGAGGCTCAGGCGATCTGGCATTGGCTCCTGGCCAGACAGCTCTCAATCACAGCAGTCCATCAGCCAGGGGAACAGAATTCACAGGCGGCCTCTCTAAGTCGTCACTTCGAAGATCAACAAGACTGGGTATTAAACAACAAAGTGGTGGCGGACATTTTTCAACAATGGGGTCATCCAACTGTCGATCTCTTTGCGGATGAGTTAAACAAAAAATGCCACGCCTTCGCGTCAAGGTTTTACTGACCAGGATCGATAGGGAATGCCCATTTGATTGACTGGTCAGGAACCTTTGTTTATGCTTTTCCGCCTCTCCCTCTCATCCCGAAAGTAATAGCCAACTCACACGCTCTAGGGTGAGAATGATTCTGATAGCACTAGACTGGCCACGGCAGTGGTGGTACCCGGACCTGCTACATCTCTCGGTGTGTCCACACAGGAGGCTTCCGTGCAGACCGGACCTCTTGGGAGAGGCAGAGATCAGAGGAGTCTGGTCTCCGGCGGAGTCTGGGCTCCATATCAAGCTGTTGGAGCACCGGGCGATTCGCTTGGCACTGAAGGCATTCCTTCCCTCTCTCAAGGGGAAAGCAGTGCAGGTGTTCACGGACACCACCACCCGCCATGTGGTACTGCAACAAACAGGGCGGGGTGGGGTCGTGGAGCCTTTGTCAAGAGGCTCTTTGCCTTTGGACATGGCTGGAACATCAGGGCATTACCCTGGTGGTTAAACACCTGGCAGGTTCTCTGAACGCCAGGGCTGACGAACTCAGCCGCCGGTGCCTGGTGAATCACGAATGGCGTCTTCACTCAGAGGTGGTGCAAGGTCTCTTTCAGCAGTGGGGAGAGCCTTGGTTAGATCTGTTCGCCACCGAAGAGAACACGCATTGTCAGCAGTTCTGCGCGTTGGAGTTTCCAAGGCGACGCTTTTCGTCACGAGTGGAGCTGCGGCCTCCTGTACGCCTTTCCGCCTGTACCACTTCTGCCCTGAGTGCTAAAGAAGATCAAGCGCGACCTGGCCCAAGTCATTCTTGTGGCTCCGGACTGGGCACGAAGAGTTTGGTACCCCGAGCTCCTGAGCATGGCCATAGATCCTCCGATCAGACTGCCCCTTCGGTAGGATCTTCTGTCGCAGCAGCAGGGGACGGTCCTCCACCCGAACCTGTCCAGCCTCCACTTCCTTGCGTGGAGATTGAGCGGCAACAGTTGACAGCTTTTGACCTTCCTCCCGAAGTCTGTAATGTCATCTGCGCAGCCAGGCCTCCCTCCACTAAGAAGGTGTACGCCTGTCGATGAAACAAGTTTGTGGCATGGTGCACAGCAAAGCTGTGGATCCCCTTTCTGCCCCTCTTTCTGAGGTTCTTTTGTTTCTTCTCTCTTTGGCCCAGCAGGGCTCTGCTCTGGTCACTCTTAAAGGCTACCTGCCAGCCATTTCCGCTTTTCTTCGGCTACCAGATCAGCCCTCTTTGTTCAAGTCCCCTATTGTAAGCAGGTTCTTTAAAGGCATTATTCATCTCTTTCCTCCATCTCCTTTCATAATGCCTCAGTGGGACTTGAACCTTGTTTTGACTTAACTTATGTGTGCTCCCTTCGAGCCTCTTCACAACTGTCCTCTTAGGCTTCTCACTCTTAAGACTGCCTTTCTTGTTGCCATCATCTCTGCTCGCAGAGTGAGTGAGCTTCAGGCTCTTTCTTCTAAGCCCCCTTTCTTCTCGGTCCATCCAGACAAAGTGGTGCTTCGAACGAGGCCCTCGTTCCTGCCTAAAGTTGTCACTCATTTTCACATCGGACAGACTATTACTCTGCCAACCTTTTTCCCGCCTCCGCACCCTTCCAAGGAGGAGGAGAGACTCCACTGTCTGGACCCAAAACGTGCATTGTCTTTCTACCTTGACCCCACATAGGATTTCCGGGTGGACGATCAACTCTTCGTTGGCTATGTGGTTGCTAAGAAAGGTCGGGCTGTGCAAAAGCGTACCATCTCTCGATGGGTAGTCCTTTGTATCAAGATTTGTTACGCTTGAGCTAAAAAGGAACCTCCGGTGGGGTGTGAGCTCATTCCACTAGAGCTACGGCAGCGACTTTGTCGCGTGGAGTCCCACTCATCGACATCTGCCAGGTGCCACTTGGGCTTCTATGCACACATTTACCAGACATTATTGCCGAATAGTCAAGTCCGGAGGGACGGCTACTTTGCCCGTTCCGTTCTCCAGGACTTTCTGGTGTGAACTTGGTTTGCAGTCCCTCCTCCGGTTTTGGTATTGCTGGGGTATCTATTCTAAGGTAAGGAATCTATAACTAATAGTCTCTTTCAGATGAACAAGTTACTTACCTTCGGTAACAATGTATCTGTAAGAGACATATATTAGTTATAGATTCCTTAATGCCCCTCCCATCCTCCCCGCTCTGCAAACTGACTTCTAGTGATAGGGACTCCCGTGTGGCGCACCAGTGGTCAGTGTCTTTCAAGGCTCTGTGCTTCTGGTGTGGAAAGTCGTGTCAGAACTGACGTCAGCACGCAGGGGCGGCATCTAAGTAGGCACCTTAACGTCATCCCGGCGACCACAACGCCGACGACGGACGCGGAGTCGATCGACGCCACCTACCGACGCGCAGGGGTATTGCTGAAGAAAAAATTCTCCGGATCCAGTCTGACGCCTGGGTATATTTCTAAGGTAAGGAATCTCTAACTCATATATGTCTCTTACAGATACATCGTTACCAAAGGTGAGTAACTTGTTCATTGAGGTGGAAAGTGAGTGCTTCATATGCACAAGTCTTTTATAATTTTCTGTCAATCTAGTGCCTTACTTTATAAAATCAATGTTGCCAAAGCATCTCTAAAATGTTTTAGACATTACTGATATATTGAGCACTGCCAAAAAGAGCTCATTTCATACTCTTTTTGAGCACTATAAGGGTGATTGTAAATCTACATGAACTGACCAAACGTTTGGCCAGACATTAATTGGGAAACATTTTTTTTTAGCATGCTAGTGCATTCCTGAATCCTGCTTCTCATCTCCTAACAGATTTCCAACTATTATAGATAAGTTGAACCCCATTAAAGAAGTTGTATGTGAAAGCAAAATTACGTTCTTGTAATGTATTTTATCTTGAACACAGTTATGTCTAGTACCTTCTAGTACATGTTCTAAGCTTTTCATGCCATTAGGGAGTGCTGTACTCAAATTGGTTTGAAAATGTTGTAAAATCTTGAAAAGATACTTATCACAATACTTGAATTAGAGGAATGATATCAACAGGTTAGAGTATGCCAGAATTTGCTGGTTTTAGAACACTTAAAATTGGTTTACTGATTGTTTGAAGTTCTTCATTGAGAGGGCTCAAAGCAATAAATATTAGTGATCAAGTGTTCTAGAGAACCTATTGTCAGTAGAACAAACCTCTTTATCAAGAGCCTTCCTGGGACATTAACAAATATTGAATTTTCGTCTGTGGATTTTCAGTTGGAAGAGAGCAGTGGAGAGGTGAGCAACCTGGGCTGTAAGATCAGGAACCTGCAGGATGACTTAAGCAGCTTGCAGGAGCTTTGTACTGAAAAGGAGAGAGCTGTGGCTGAGGCAGAACAACAGATTCAGTGCCTGCAGTATGAGAAGGAGATCTCCCTCTTCCAGGTAAGCATTAGCAAAGGTTTGGGGTGTTGCAGGGGTGGCAGAAATCTCCGCCACTGTCATGGCTCTAAGCGTCCACTGCGCCGCCAAGCACATCTCTCCATGTGCTGAGCAGATTTTTGATCTCAGCCTTGTTCTGGAAGTGAAGGGTGGTTGGGCTAGGGATTGTATTACAACAACCCAATAACATCCCTTAGTCTGTTGGGGAGGGGGGCAGATTTTGGTGTTTACTGAACCTCTTTTATGCAGGGTATATGTTGTCTCTTTCTTTTACACTTTTTTTTGCCCCAGAGTCAGAGGCAGGAGGCTTTACTGCAGCAGCTGAGGGAGGAGCTGGAATCCTGCCAGCAGTCACACCAAGCTGATCTGGATCGACTGAAGAATGAGAGTGCCCACTTGCAGCAGGAGCTGAATAGCTGCCAGGAGAAGCGTCAAGCTTCCCTTGGTGAGCTGAAGCATTGCAGATCCACTGTGGAGAGGCTGAAGGCTGATCTGGAGCTCTCTCAGCAACTGCAACAGGAATTGGAGGAGGAGGTAGGAAGAAAATGAGGCATAGGAGGCTATATTAAACTGGTGAGAATCCTAAAGGGTAAGCCGAAGGAGATCACAAACAACACCCTATATTTTAGGCCGAGGAAAGATAGGGCACTCTAGGTATCACTATAGAATTTTTTTTCCGCATTGTAGTCATTTTTAAAAATATTTCTAGTATTGCAGAATTGGTTCTAATAGCTGCAGTTTGCTTTCATGTCTGATCATGTGAACGTTATGCTTTTTTGCATGATTTATTAATTGTGCAACTCACGTGAAAGTTGCATTTATTAATTCTGTATTTCAAATATTGATCTTTATAAAACTTTCAAGCAAAGCAATAGTTTTAAGAGAAGTTTAGGATAGCTTGACAACAACGTACTATGCTAGTACACATAAATTATAGTCCCCTGAAATATGCTTGTAATGTAGATTTGTAAGTATTTGTTGTCCAAGATATGTTTGACATTTGGTTTACTTGCATTATTAAACGATTATTGCATCAAGAATAAATACAAATTCATGTTGACCAGACTAGAGGCGATTCGGAATGGAGTAAACATGGAGCACAGTGAAAGGTGTTAGGGAAAAATATATATACGCATTCCATCTTCAGAATCGTGAATGTTGACTCCAAGAAGTGTGAAATGCCAAATCCAAAGGGTGTGTGGGTCTTAGTACCAAATAACAGCGGAGTGGATTGTCAAAAGACCTCATAAAGGCCTATATGAGGTTTGATGACCACCATGATCGGCAATTAATCCCTAAATCATGTTTCTATGGGATACTGTTACCTCAGCAGATTCTTTCTTTGATATATCCCTCCCATGGGTGGGGACCCCACAGTACTTTTAACTTGTGATATGGGCCTGTCAGGGCCCTATGAATGCTCTGGCAGCCTTTTAAGGGTTTTAACAGTCAAAAAGTGATTTAACCAGCTTTTTATTTTCAGGATGGGTAAAAAGCTTTTGTAGTTCAGGAGTTGCAGCTAAGAGGTTTGGGTGAATAGTGATACACATAAACACTGTCTGTGATGTTTGGGTACTCAACATTATAGCTGAAAGTATTGTGCTTGCCTCTCCGTGATCTTAAAATATCGGGCACTCGCTGGAGAGTAAATTGATGGATCAAGATAGTTTGCTTCTAGATAGCTGTGGGGACCCTAAGAGCGGGTTGGATACTTTCCTCCACTCAAGGGCCTATAATTCTATTGGAGTCCATCTGTAGGACTGGCATCAAAGAAACTTAAGAGAGGGTTGAGGTGTTGGAGTGAATCTCTATTATCTCAGTTCTGGACATTCTTAGGAGAAGAATAAAATTGACCTTTTTTTAGACCGGAGGGATGAGCATGATTAGGTTCAGGAGTTGTTTCCAAACTTCTACTGTACAGGCTTTAAGTCCTGACTCCAGTACGGAGAGTGCCCCATCGTTGCCTGCTGTGGTGCTGTTTGAATCTCATAGAGGAGATGTACTATGTATTTTTATGCTTCAATTAAAAAAGAAAACCATTGGCCTTTTTGCCAAGTAGTGTTCTTGTCCAGCATTGTGGATTCAAACTTATGCCACTGGCAGCATGTGAAAGGTTTGCAGTGTAGCCTAGGCTGACTGTTGATAAGCTATTTCACAAATAAACCAATCCCTTGCCAAAGAGGGGAAAAGGCTAGGGCATCGGGGAGCTATTGCCTGGTGTCCTAGTGAGGTTTTTTGATTATGTTGGTGCCTGCACTGCTGCCCACGTTGTCGTTTTCTGCAGTCTAGTTCTAGAGGTAGCAAGGCCTATTCCAAGTACGGATGAAAGTTTATCATTTTGAGAGGATCAGTTTGGCATAGGTGATTTGATTGTTAAATATCTGAAAGAGACCGTAGTTCTAGATTCCTTACCTTAGAATTACCCCCAGGCGTCAGACTGGACCCGGAGAAATCTTTTCTTAGCAGTACCCCTGCGCATCGGTAGGTGGCGTCGGTCGACTCCGCGATCGTCGTTGGCCTCGTGGTCGCCGGGATGACGTTGCGGTGTCTACTTAGACCACTATATCTATCCTAATCACTGCACATATAAACCTATCAGTCACCCCTATAGCAGGCCTTATCGATCCTGAAGGCAGGGTGCTGGGTTTTATGTGAGAGGGTGCCCATGCATGAGCAGAGCCCCTCTGCAGCCTTCGGAACCTATTCTCCAGGGTTGTTTGTGATGCAGCCAACCATATATACTTAAGTGCATTATAACCTTGCGGTAAATGCTAACTTTAAAACGGCTGCATGGAAACATGTCGTGTTTGGTGTCAAACACCTTGGAATCATACCTCCACACCAGTAACGTGTGGGAGGTATGATTCCACCCTCTTAGAGGGAGAAATATGACAACACCGGTACACCCGGTACCAGCTTCACAGAACCCTGGCATCACAAAATGGATGCTGCCAGCCACAGACACGAGTCTGCCCTCCTGCTGCTGGACGAAACTCCGGCAGGGGAAGGCTTGACAATAGGTTTCCTGTCACAGGGAGGTGTGACCACCTCCCAGACAGGCTTTAGTGTATTGGGGCTGGGTGGGTGCACTCTCAGAGTGCTTTGATGTCTGCACTGGGGGCACATTTGGTGTCCCTGTGCATAGTCCAGCTCAAACCGGTTGCAGGAGCCATTTGCTCCTGCTCTGGCGCAAACCTGGACAAAGGACATGGGTGTAGCCACCCCTCTGTCCTGACCCTCCCATAGGTGGGTCCCCAGAGTTTGTCCCACCCCTTCCTTGGGTATAAAGTAGGAACCCCTGACTACAGGACTTTAGATATTACCTGACTAAACTCTGCTACAGAAACCAAGTAACCTTCGACGATCTACGCGTTGCTGGACGACTGAAGAATCTCCCTTGGAGTAAAAGAGTTACTCCCCTGCTGAGCAGGCACCTAAACGCATCTGACCGGTTCGCATCTACGAAGCTCCCAAAGGACTCCGAAGATTTCTGCAACACAGGCGGTGGGTTCCCGAGGTCTCCGAGGTCGATCTGCGCTCTCAGCAATTCTGAGGCCTGTATCCCTCGTGGGGACCGTGAAACCCGTACCCCTGGGCACCGTGTACATTTGCAGCAGCATATGCTTTTCGGCGATCCCTGAAGCTGTGCTTTGGGCTACTTGTAGTCCTGACCCCGAGCAGCAATTCCACCGAAGATTACTGGCCTACACTCCACGAGTGTTCCGTGGGCTGGTATTTGGTGATCAGCTCGAGGTCCCTTCGCGATCCCTGGTCCGTTGGCCTGTGGGTCCCAACTTTAACTTTCAGTGGGCTTCCCTGGTTGCTCCAGACGTGCCCTGACTCTCCATCGCTTGGGGAGTCCCCAGGACCATGCTGGTCCTCGCAGAAGCATCTTTCCTCTGACCGCGTGGGTTGCAGTTGGCAAGGCTTGTTCGTGTTCAATCCGGACACTGACCCCCCCAGCACTTGACATCCTTCGTGGGACAGCTCGGATCCGGACTGTGGTCGTCGTCGACGTCTCCTGGTCCCCGTGGCTGCAGAGTCGAGCTTCACCTCTACGCACCTGAAGCACCCGACATCGGTGGGCATTCGATTGCTCCACTACTGGTCACGTGAAGTGACCCAGACTCTGTCCCCTCTGCTTTCAGGTTCTTTTCATCTCCGATCCAGGCTTGGATCACACCGGACACTTTTCTTCTCCACAGCAGCAGTACTTTCTCGCATCACGCCATTGAAAACGACGAGTGTTTCCGACACCACTTGACCCCTATGCACCCGGCTCCTCTGGGATAGGTAACACGGGTACCTCGGTACTCTCAAGGGTGCTGGCCTTAGAACCTTCTATGTTTAGCTGGGTTTGCTTGAAGTCCTCTCCTAAGTGTCCTTAATCTTTAAAATTCCAACCGCGACTTTCCCATAGAGTTGTACGGATCTGGCGTCTGTGTTCCCACACTGCACCTGTCCTCCGTGGGTCCCCTGTGTCACTACCTTGGGTGGTTCCTTGGGGTCCCAGCGATTCTACGTGCTCTAGGCACTGTGTTAAGTCGTGGTTCTTATACCACTTTCTTAGTATATGGTTCGGTCTCCCCCTGGAGCCCGCTGTGTATTGTGCTATTTACTGTCCTTCTAGTGATTTAATATTGTGTGTATTGTTCTCTAATCTCATAAAGAGGTTAGTAGAGAGTGTTTAGTAATAAATACATATATTTTATATACACCTGGTGTGGTTCTCCTTTCATTTGGTCATTCAGGAGGTTATATACTGGTAAAACAAGCTGCTTTACATTCCTTCGAGACTCAGCCTGAAGGCTGCTCTCCACAGCTACCACTAGGATAGCTTTCTATAAAGGTTGTCTTTAACCCAATCATCAATAAGGGATGTTTGGACTGGTGCAAGGTGCCCACTTTAATTAGTGGACAGCATATACCAGGCCAACTTCTCACAGGATGTTCCCCCGAATCCGACGCCCGCCTCCGCCTTGGCATCTGAACATTGTGTTGACACAACTCATGAAGCCACCATTTGAGCCCATTCATAGGGCTGATCTAAAATGTATCTCCTGGAAGACATCGCTGCTTTTAGCTCTTACTTCAGCTCGGCGAGTCAGTGACATACAAGCCTTTACTATTAAACCGCCATTTCTTCACTTCACCAAGGACTCTGTGGTGCTCCGCACTAATCCGGCCTTTATTCCTAAAGTACCATCTGATTTCCATCTCAATGAGCCGGTCATCTTAAAGACTTTTTTCCCTAATCCACAGTCTCCAGCTGAAAAGACTTTACATTCTCTTGATGTTATGAGATGTTTGAAATTTTATTTACAAAAGACAACCAGTATCCGTAAAGCGGATCAGCTTTTTGTGGCCTACGGCAGGATGCATAAAGGACGTCCAGTGACTAAACAGACTATTGCACGTTGGATAGCTGCTGCAATTGCATTTTGTCATCAGCAAGCGGGAAAGCCACTTCTTGCTAAGGTTAAAGCACATTCTACGAGAGCAGTCTCTTCTTCTGCTGCTCTTTTTGCTGGTGTGCCTATTCATCAGATCTGCAGAGCTGCAACATGGTCCAGCAGGCACACTTTTACCAAACACTACTGTCTGGGAGCTGCCAACAACGCTGACACAGCTGTAGGGCAAGCGGTGCTACGTAATCTTTTTAAGTAAGGCGAGCCTCTGTTTCTTCCCTCCTCCTGCACAGAATGTATATATATATTTGTATTTTTTGCAGATGTGCCCATATATTTACGGCTATCCTGTAATATATGTATATGTATTTCTCTCGTACTCTATTTACGATTGACTTATGGTTTACTATGCACAATTCTAGAATTACTGCTATCTACTCTGATTCAAGCATGTGAATCTATGAAAGATACCCCAATACTGGAGAAGAACATAAGTTACTTACCTGTAAACTGTGGTTCTCCAGTATTGGTATCTTGCATAGATTCACATGCGACCCACCCACCCACCTCCCCTCAGAGGCTCCCCTCTTCTCTTGGCTCTTATGCCACACTTGTGCTCGAAAATCTGAGAGCTTGAGCCTCTGGGGAGAAGGTTCCAGAGGGTGCTGTGGCCTGATTGGCTGGAGTTCGGACCATATCTAATGACTTGGATAAGTTATTAAAGTGACAAAATGTTTCCTATTGATTTCTATGTTTCAATACTTCCTATTGCTGTTTTAGCTATGCTATTGCTATGCTATTGCTGTATTGCTATTCTATGTACCGTGGGACTCCCACTTCGACGGGGAATGATTCAAGCATGTGAATCTATGAAAGATACCAATACTGGAGAACCACAGTTTACAGGTAAGTAACTTATGTTCTTCTACGTCCCTCGAGGTCCGAGGTGCCCTCTCACCAAGTTTGAGGTCAGTATCCCTCGTGGGGGCTGCAGTACCAGAACCCCTTTGCACTGCATACTTTTGCAAGTGCATGTGCTTGTTAGCAATCCTGCAACAAGTGCATTAGGCTCCTAGTAGCCCCAACCTCTGGCAACTCTTCCTAGAAAGATCTTCAACCACCTCGCCCCATGGGCTCCGTGGCCTGTTTTGTGAAGCTGCTCGAGATCCTCTCGCAACTCCTGTACCTCCGGCCTGTGGGTCCAATTTAGGGTCATCTTTAATTTCCTGGGCTCACCTGATTGTTCGGGCCTGCCCTGACTCCCCTGCTTGCGGTGAGTCTCCTGGACCTTGCTGGTCCAAACCGTACACTTCCTTGACTTCCTGCGTGGGTTGCTTTTGCCAAGGCTTGTTGGTGCTCCCACCGGACACCGACCCCTCAGCACTCAACATCCTTCGTGGGACAGCTCGCATCCGGCTCCTGGTCGTCCTCAACGTCACCTGGTCCCTGCAGCTGCAGTGTCAAGGTCACCGTCAACTATCCTGAAGCATCCGACATCGGTGGGCATTCGTGTACCGAGCCCCTGGTCACTCTCAAGTGACCCAGACTCTGTCCCCTCTGCTTTCAGGTACTCTTCGACAAGAATCAGCGTTTGGATTCCAACGGACACTTTCTCCTTTTCCAGCAGCGGCTCTTTTTCGAAGTCCTCCATTGGGTTCGACTGCGGTTTCCGACGCCAATTCACACCTAGGCACGTAACTTGGGTACTTTGGTATCCACGGGTGGGGTGACTCTCCAACCTTCTGTCTTCCCCGGGAAGGGTCCTTAATCTTTAAAAATCCTACCACGACTTACTCATAGACTTGTACGGAGCACGCGGTCGTGTACTCACACTGCACACGCACTCCGTGGGGGTCCCTTTCTACTCACCTTGGGTGGTTCCTTGGGGTCCCAGCAATTCTACATCCTCTCGACATTGTCCTGACTCGAGTCGTGGTTCTTATACCACTTTTTAAGTATATGGTTTGGTCCCCCCCCCTGGGGCCCACTGTGTATTAGTGCTATTTACTGTGATTTTGCTATACTATTGTGTGCTTTGTGTCTATCTCTGTGTGGGAGATACTGGAATGTCCTTGAGAGTATTCTATAATAAATACATATTTTTATAAATACCTTGTGTGGTTCTCTTTCATTTAATCTATACTATAAGATTGCATTCTGGTAAAACAAGCTGCTTTACACTCCTTCAAGACTAAGCCTGAAGGCTGCTCTCCACAGCTACCACTTGGATAGCTTTCTAAGGTTTTCTGAGACCTCTTAAATCACCATAAGGGTTGTCTGGACTGGTGCAAGGTACCCACTTACATTAGTGGACAGCATATGCCAGGCCAGCCTCTCACTGAAGGCATTCGATGACCCAAAGCAGGCCATGTGCACTGCTCCCATCATGCAACGTCCTGATTACTCCAAAACCTTCATTGTCCAGACAGATACTGCTGAAATAGTGGTAGGAGCTGTTCTATCACAACGTAATGCAGAGGGCCAGGACCAACCAGTAGATTTTATAAGCAGAAGGTTGACCCCCAGGGAGAAACGTTGGTCAGCTAATCTGAAAGAGACACGTTAGTGATAGATTCCTTACCTTAGAATATCCCCAGGCGTCAGGCTGGATCCGGAAAGTTTTGCGTAGCAGTACCCTTGCGCGTCGGTAGGCGGCGTCGTGCGGCTCCGCGTCCGTCGTCGGCGTCGTGATCGCCGGGATGACGTCGCGGGCAGTACTTAGGCGCCGCCCCTGCGCGCTGACGTCAGTTCTTCTTTTTCCGCGCCAGTAAGCGCAGATCCGGGAAGAGCAGTGCCCTGGTCAATTTTTGACCATACTTTTTGGTGATTTTTCACTGTTTTTTTTTTTTTTTTTTTCCAGCCTTCAGGTGTCGTAGGGATGCCCGGCTTCAAGCGATGCGGCGCCTGTGCGCGGATGATGTCCGTCACCGACCCGCATTGGGAGTGTCTCTTCTGCCTCGGCCGAGGCCACGACACCGAGTCTTGTCCCGAATGCCAGGCCCTCAACCCGAAGGCTTTGCGAGAGCGGTCTCGAAAGCTCCTCGAGGCCCGGCATTCGGCTCCGCGGAAGCCCCGGTCGCGTGAGAGGTCCAGGGGTCGCTCGCGGAGTGCACACCGGTCGTCGGCGTCGAAGTCTTCTTCGTCCGGTAAGTCTCGACACAAGAAGTCCAAGAAGCATCGTCGCTCTCGGACTTCGCCTCGCCGGTCTCGCGACTCGGCTGAGGCCCCTCCCGGCACCGTCCCCGCCCCGCGGCCCCGGACTTGCCTGTGGAGTCGCCCCCGTCATACCCGCCCTTCCCGGGTTCGGGGGCGGATCCGGCCAAGGTACAGGAGTTCCTGTCGGCCATGGCCCGCCTCTTCGGGCCTTCAGGCCCCTCCGGTGCGCCTTCGGGCCCCGCGGGCCCTGATGGGGTTGATCCGGCGTCGCCGGCGGCTCCGGCCCCGGCGTCGCCCGAGCCTCCAGCCTCGATCCCGGCTCCGGCTCCGGCCCCGGCCTCGATCCCGGCTCCACAACCCCCATCGACGCCGGTCGACCTCACGACACCTCCGCCGGCGCCGATGTCTCCGGTGCCGTTCTCGACGCCGCCCTGGGCTCCGGGCGGCGTCGTCCCCCAGTTCCTTCCGGCTCCGGACTTGGACCCGGAGCGACGTCGCTCGACGCCGGCTCCGGCGCCGATGGGACCTTGGGTCCCAAATGTCCCTCCTCCTCCTTATTTTGAACCAGAGGAGGACCAGGAGGACTGGGAGGGGTCTGATGACCCTCTGACACGCAACTGTCAGTATGATGAGGACTGGACAGAGAGTCTAGGGGAGGCCAGTGGTCTGGATACTTCTCCTGACACTGGCATGCTGTCTCCTCCCGTGGCTACGGAGGAGGGGGCCAATTTTGGTACGGTGTTGCGTAGGGCTGCTGGGGCCTTACGTCTCCAGCTCCCTACTTTGACGGTCAAGCCTAACATCTTGACAGAGGTGCTTCAGCCGGCAGCCTCCTCTGCGGAGACTGTGCTGCCGTTTAACGACGCCCTCACGGACGTTCTTTGGGCGCCTGGTCCAAGCCCAACACAGGGGCTCCTGTGGATCGGAACGTGTCACGACGCCATCGCCCCGCTCCGGGCGACCCCTGTTTCTTTCTGTCCACCCCACTCCTGAGAGCTTGGTTGTCCAAGCCTCCGCTTCCCAAACCGCCTTCCCTACCGCTCCTCCGGATAGGGAATCCAAACGCCTGGATCAGTTTGGGAAGAAAGGCTTTTCTTCCTCCAGTGCTGGCTTGCGGTCCGTTAACACCGCTTGTCTTTTGGGCCGATATACCCACTCTCTGTGGGATTCGGTGGCGGATGTTTTGCCCCAGTGCCCTGAGGAGGTCCAGGCACTGCTTTCCCGCGCCATTGCGGAAGGAAGGGATGCGGCCAAATACACTATCCGTTGTGGCCTTGACACCGCCGACTCGCTGGGCAGGTCGATTGCAACGACGGTGGCGCTCCGACGCCACGCCTGGCTAAGAACCACTGGTTTTTCAGGGGATGTCCAGAATACTCTCATGGACATGCCCTTTGATGGAGTCGGTCTTTTTGGGTCCAAAGCAGACCATGCGTTGGAGCGCTTTAAGGACTCACGGGCTACTGCCAAGTCCCTGGGCCTTTCTGCTACACGCCCTCCGCTGCCTTCTGCTTTTCGCCCCTATCGTGGCCACGGTAGGGGCGCCCCTTCACGTCAGCAGCCCAGCCACCGGCCCGCGCAGCAGGCGTCTTCGCGTGGCCGAGGACGTGGATTCCGCCGTGGCGGATCGGGCAACCAGCGTGCGGGTCAGGCCACCACCTCCAACCCGTCCGCGGCCTCCAAGCCCTCCTAGTCCCTCCTTTCAGGTGCACGGCACGCCAGTAGGGGGCAGGGTCCGCCATCACCTTCCCCACTGGCGCACCATCACCTCGGACAGGTGGGTCTTGGACATTGTCCGAAGGGGCTACTCCCTCCCCTTCGAGACCACCCCCAGCCATGCCACCTCAATTCCACCGCATGTCAGGGGATCACTTGGTGCTTCTACAGAAGGAAGTCACGGCCCTCTTGACCAAGAGGGCCATCGAGCATGTTCCGACCCCAGAAGTAGGGCGTGGTTGCTACTCCCACTACTTTCTGGTGCCCAAAAGGACAAGGAGGACATGCGTCCTATCTTGGACTTCCGGAACGTCAATCGCTTCCTCCGGAAGGAGAAGTTCAAGATGCTCACCCTAGCTCAGGTCTTGACTGCCCTCGACCCTGGAGACTGGTTGGTAGCGTTGGACTTGCAGGACGCGTATTTCCACATTCCCGTCCTGCCGGCCCACCGGCGTTACCTTCGGTTCACGGTAGGCCCCGAGCATTTTCAGTTCACCGTGCTCCCCTTTGGCCTTACCAGTGCCCCTCGGGTGTTCACGAAAGTGATGGCGGTGGTCGCAGCTCATCTGCGCCGGGCAGGGGTTTCAGTCTTCCCCTACCTCGACGACTGGCTGCTGAAGGCGGGCTCGTCCCAGGCAGTCGTCTCCCACCTCCAGACTACGGCCGAACTCCTGCACTCGCTGGGGTTCTCCATCAATGTGCCGAAGTCGCATCTGATTCCTTCTCCACAGCTCCTTTTCATCGGAGCAGTTCTGGACACGACGCGGTTTCGGGCCTATCCTCCCGAACGGCGAGTCCGGGATATTCAGGCTATGATTCCGATCTTTCGGCCTTTATCCTGGGTTTCGGTAAGGATGACCCTGAGGCTGCTGGGCCTCATGGCCTCCTGCATCCTGCTGGTCAATCATGCCAGATGGCATATGCGGGCTCTGCAGTGGGACCTGAAGTTCCAGTGGGCGCAGCACCAGGGCAACCTGTCCGATCACGTCCAGATCTCGGAGGGGACTGCAAAACAGTTGCAGTGGTGGCTCTCGAACCGGCAATGGGTCATGGGCAGATCCCTCTCCCTTCCCCAGCCAGAGCATACAGTTGTGACGGACGCGTCCCTTCTGGGATGGGGCGGTCACATGGGAGAGGCGGAGATCAGAGGCCTCTGGTCTCCGGCGGAGTCCCGGCTCCATATCAACCTTCTGGAGCTCCGGGCGATCCGGCTTGCACTCAAGGCATTCCTTCCCTCTGTCAAAGGGAAGGTAGTGCAGGTGTTCACAGACAACACCACCGCCATGTGGTACTGCAACAAACAGGGCGGGGTGGGGTCTTGGACCCTTTGTCAGGAGGCTCTGCGCCTCTGGACATGGCTGGAACATCAGGGCATGTTCCTGATGGTTCAACACCTGGCAGGTTCTCTGAACGCCAGGGCGGACGAACTCAGCCGCAGGTGCATGATGGATCACGAATGGCGTCTTCACTCGGAAGTGGCGCAAGGACTCTTTCTACAGTGGGGAGAGCCTTGGTTAGATCTATTCGCCACCGAAGAGAACGCGCAATGTCATCAGTTCTGCGCGTTGGAATTTCCAAGGCGGCACTCGCTCGGCGACGCTTTTCGTCGCGAGTGGAGTTGCGGTCTGTTGTACGCCTTTCCGCCTATACCACTTCTACCCAGAGTGTTGAAGAAGATTCGGCACGACCGGGCCCAAGTCATTCTTGTGGCTCCGGACTGGGCTCGAAGAGTTTGGTATCCCGAGCTACTCAATATGAGCATAGATCCCCCGATCCGTCTGCCTCTTCGGGAGGATCTTCTGTCGCAGCAGCAGGGGACGGTCCTCCACCCGAACCTGTCCAGTCTACACCTGCTTGCGTGGAGATTGAGCGGCGGCAGTTGATTCCTTTCGACTTGCCTCCCGAAGTTTGTGATGTGATTCTGGCAGCCAGGCGTCCCTCCACTAAGGTGGTATACGCCTGCAGGTGGAACAAATTTGTGGCATGGTGCACAGCAAAGGCTGTGGATCCCCTTTCTGCCCCTCTTTCTGAGGTCCTTCTGTTCCTTCTCTCTCTGGCCCAACAGGGTTCTGCCCTGGGTACCATCAAGGGTTATCTTTGTGCTATCTCGGCCTTCCTCAGGCTCCCTGATCAGCCCTCCCTTTTCAAGTCCCCTGTTGTTAACAGGTTCTTAAAAGGCATTACTCACCTCTTCCCTCCTGTTCCGTTTGTAATGCCTCAGTGGGACTTGAACTTGGTTCTTACCTTTTTAATGTGCGCTCCCTTTGAGCCTCTGCATAACTGTCCTCTTCGTCTTCTGACTCTAAAGGCAGCCTTTCTGGTGGCCATCACCTCCGCTCGGCGGGTGAGTGAGCTCCAGGCTCTTTCTTGCAAACCTCCCTTTCTGTCTGTTCATCCAGACAAGGTTGTTCTTCGGACGCGTCCGTCCTTCTTGCCAAAGGTGGTTACTGCTTTCCACATTGGGCAGACCATCACTTTGCCCACCTTCTTTCCGCCTCCGCATCCTTCCAGAGAGGAAGAGAGGCTCCACCGTCTGGACCCAAAACGTGCGCTCTCCTTCTATATCGACCGCACAAAACACTTCCGGGTGGATGACCAGCTCTTTGTTGGCTACGTGGGCGCCAAAAGGTCGGGCGGTGCACAAGAGGACCATCTCCCGCTGGGTTACCTTGTGCATCAAGACCTGCTATTCTTTGGCTAAGAAGGAGCCTCCTGTTGGGCTGCGTGCCCATTCCACCAGGGCAACGGCTGCTACCACGGCCTTGGGCCGCGGTGTTCCGCTGCCGGTTATCTGTCAGGCAGCTACGTGGGCCTCGCTGCACACGTTTACTAAGCATTACTGCCTTGACAGTCAGGTCCGGAGGGACGGCTTCTTTGGCCGTTCTGTCCTCCAGGACTTCCTTGTCTGATCTTTGTTCGCAGACCCACCACCGGGGTTGGTATTGCTGGGGTATCTATTCTAAGGTAAGGAATCTATCACTAACGTGTCTCTTTCAGATGCACAAGTTACTAACTTGTGTAACGATATATCTGTAAGAGACAGTAGTTAGTGATAGATTCCTTACCGCCCCACCCATCCTCCCCGTTCTGCGCACTGATTTCTAGGGTTAAGGACATCCCTTTCAGGGCCCTAGTATTTTTCAGACACCTGTGTCAGCTTCTTGCATGGCTCTGCGTTCCTGGCGCGGAAAGTCGTGTACAGAACTGACGTCAGCGCGCAGGGGCGGCGCCTAAGTACTGCCCGCGACGTCATCCCGGCGATCACGACGCCGACGACGGACGCGGAGCCGCACGACGCCGCCTACCGACGCGCAAGGGTACTGCTACGCAAAACTTTCCGGATCCAGCCTGACGCCTGGGGATATTCTAAGGTAAGGAATCTATCACTAACTACTGTCTCTTACAGATATATCGTTACACAAGTTAGTAACTTGTGCTTTAGAGGGAGGCTTTTGTTGTGGTCTGTGCCTTGAAGAAGTTGAGGCCATGCCTGTTTGGTACTCACTTCATTGTTCAGACAGACCATAATCCCCTCTTATGGTTTGAACAGATGAAGGGTGAAATTCCAAACTTTTAAGATGGTCCATTTCCCTACAGGGGATAGACTTTTCTGTGGAACATAGACCTGGGAGTAACCATGCCAATGCAGATGGACTCTCCAGATATTTCCAGTGAGAAAATGAAGACTCAACTGGGCAAGGTTAGCCTTGTCTCCTTTCGTTTGGGGGGCGGGGGGGGGGGGTTGTGTAGGAAAGTAGGTTCTGCTTTCATGGTTACCACAACTTTTTCCTTTGTTATTCAGTTTTGTGACTAGTCTGACTGGGATCCTGCTAATCAGGACCCCATTCACTGTGCTTTCTCTCTTGGTTTGACTGTGATAAGTACTTTGGTGCCTTCCCAATTGTCTACTGGTGTACCCTTCTAACTCCCTAGTATATGGAACTGAGGTACCCATGGCATAGATACACCAGGGATCTCCCATGGGCTGTAGAGCATGTATACCCATGAGAGACCACTCAAACTATGACTACAGGTTGTGTAAGCTGGTGCTAGCACGACTTATGACCGATATAAGTTTTCTTATATCTGAGGTCATTGCACTTAAAACCTATAAGTCACGCCTATGGCAAGCCTTTTAATCCTGAAAGCAGAAGCAGGGTGCTAGGTTATAGGTGTGAAGGTACCCTGCATGAGCAGAACACCCCCTAGAAACCCCGTAGTCGATTCGCCAGGCTTTTTGTACATATAGTGGCCATGTGTCATTACGCGATGGCTAACTATATATTGGCTGTGCCGAACCTGGGCATGTTTGGTATCAAACATGTTGGAATCATACCCCAACACCGTTACCGGTGTTGGAGGTATGATTCCATGCACAGGGGGGCTCCTCTGGGAAGCCCCCAGTAGTCCTGGTAACAGCCTTCCAGGGTCTGCCAGCAAGCTAGTGCTGCTGCCAACCCCAGACACGATTCTGCCCTCCTGCTGCTGAGCAGAGCTCGAGTAGGGGAAGGTAGAGCAATAGGTTAACTGTCACAGCGAGGTGTGACCACCTCCCAGACAGGACTTAGTGTATTGGGCTGGGGTGGGGGAGCTAGCCAGCGCTACTAGACTGCTTTGAAGGGCACACTTGGTGCCCTCCTTGTATACTCCAGTTTGAGCCAGTTTAGGGGGCCCTTGGCTCCCGCTCTGGCGCGAAACTGGACAAAGGATATGAGAGTATCCTCCCCTTTGTCCAGCCCCTCCTCTGGGAGGGACGCTTGAATCGTTCCAACCCTTTCCCTAGGGTACTTAAGGGCCTACCTGTGGGTGGCTCTTGAGATTCGTGGTGGGACAAGATTCAAATCCGAAACCACTTCAACTTCGACTGTCTGGGCACCTGGACTTCGACTGGAACCGAGACTGCACCAAGGAAGACTCCTGCTGCTCCTGGTCTCACTGTTCTGCAAGTCCTCTTCGTCGTCTGTACCTGTGCTTCTTCCAGGTTCCTATCCAGGCCTGTGGGCATCAAGGACACCCGGAGTAATCTCCCTTGGAGTGAAGGAGTCACTCCCCTGCATCTGCAGGCACTGCAACGAAGCTGAGCGGTCTGCTGCTCCTGACGTCCCACGGACTTCGAAAGGCTCACCAACTCAGGTGGTGGTTCTGCAACTCCCTCGAGGCCTGACCTATCCTCTCAGCAAGTTTGAGGCCAGTATCCCTCGTCGGAACCGCTGGAACAGAACCCCTGTACACCGTGTTAACTTGCCATTGCCAAGGCTCATTGGCTGTGTATTGCAGAGGTCTTCGGGCTACAAGAAGCTCCAGCCTCCAGCGTCTCTTCCTGCCAAGATCTTTGTCCTCACTGCATCCTCTGCACCGTGGGCCTGCATCTTTGGTGAGCTGCTCGAGGTCCTCTTGCGACTCCTGTGCCTTCAGCCTGTGGCTCCTCTTGGGGGTCTTCTTTGGCTTCAGTGGGCTCCCCTGCTTGGTCGGACCTGCTCTGACTCTCCTGCAATTGGTGAGTCCCTTGGACCTTGCTGTTCCCAACGTTGTTCCGTTATCGTTTACCACGTCTGTTGCTGCTGCCAAGGCTTGTTGGTGCTCCCGCCGGACACTGACTACTGATTCTCGACATCCGACGTGGGACAGCTCGTGAACGGCTCCTGATCTTCCCCAGTGTTGCCTGGTCCTCACAGCTGCAGCAGGAAAGTCACCATCATCACTCCTGCATCATCCGTTATTGGTGGTCATTGCTCTTCCGTGACTCCTGGTCACTCTGAGTCGCATAGACTCTGTCCCCTCTGCTTGCCGGTTCTTCTCTTTAAGATTCCACCCGTGGATTCTACCAAACTCACCTTCTTCTCCAGAGGCATTTTTTCCTGAAGTCCTCCATTGTGGTCTATGGCAGTTTCGACTTCACTTCACACCTATGCACCTGGCTTCCATTGTGTAGGTATCCTGGTTCCTGGGGTAACCACGGGAGGGGCAACTTTCCATCCTTCAGTCTTCCACAGGGTTTTTTCAGGGTCCAATGGGAAGGGTCCTTCTTCTTTAAAACTGCAACTGTGACTTTCCCATTGACTTGTATTGAGTATGCGGCTGTGTTTCCACTCTTCACACGGCCTCCGTGGTGTTCCAGGGTACTCGCCTCGGGTGGTTCCTTGTGTCCCCAGCTCTTCTGAGTCTTCTGGTCCAAGTCCCAACTTCGGTCGCAGTTCGCATTCCACTTCTTTAGTATATGGTTTGGCCTCCCGTGGAGACCACTGTGTATTTGTGCCTACTTACCTGTTTACAATTGAAGTATTGTGTGTATTTGTTTTGTTATCTCCGGGTTGGAGATATACCAATGTGTTAGTGAGTGTGTGTAATAAATAGACATATTTTTATAACTACACTGTGTGGTTCTTTTTCGTTTAACCTACTCTGTATGATTAGATCTGGTGAAAATAAGCTGCTTAACCCTCCTTCTGGACTAAGCCTGAAGGCTATTCTCCACAGCTACCATTTCGAGAGCTTTCTATGGTTGTCTAAGTCCACTAAAATCACCATAAGGGTTGTCTGGATTAGTGCAAGGTGCTTCACTTAAATAAGTATGCACCATATCCTAAGCCAGCCTCCTACACCTTGGCAAAGAAACAGCCTCCTGAAGACCTTATGGCCCATTCTACCAGGGCGAAGGCAGCTACCACGGCTCTTCAGCGTGGTGTTCCGGGTCGCAACATCTGCCAGGCGGCCAAGTGGACATCCGTGCACACGTTTGCCAACATTACTGCCTGGACAACCAGGTCCGCAGGGAGGCCTTTTCGGCCGTTCAGTCCTGCAGGACTTTGATTTGAAGCTTTTCCGCAATCCCTCCTCCAGGGATGGTATTGCTTGGGTATCTGTTCAAAGGTAAGGAATCTGCAGCTAGATGTCTCTATCAGATGGACAAGTTACTTACCTTCGGTAACGCCTTATCTGGTAGAGACATGATCTAGCCGCAGATTCCTTACTGACCTTCTCAGAGCCCTAGTTGTTTTTTGACACACCATAGTCAGTCGCTTCATGGCTCCGTGGATCTGGCGTGGAAAATCGTGAAAAGTACTGACGTCAGCGCGCCGGGGTGGCACCTATATAGATGATGCGGACGTCATGACGACGTCGAACCCAACGCATTCGACGTCACGCTGAGTCGACTGATGCTACCTATCGGCACGCAGGGGTACTGCTATCAAAAATCTTCCAGATCCAGCCTGACACCTGGAAGTTCAAAGGTAAGGAATTTGCAGCTGGATCATGTCTCTACCAGATAAGGTGTTACTGAAGGCAAGTAACTTGTCCTTCTGCTCTACCTGACCAGTGTCAGTCTTAATGATATTCATGTTGCCTTTGCAACAAGGTGGCTCACTGTGTTTTCTATTTTTCTGTCCAATTGAGAGCTGAAGAAATAGATTCTATGAAAAAAATTATTTGCTCCTTTTGATTGGTGATCACTGCTGTTTTGCTGGTTAATATAGCCAGATATAAATACTGCATATGGCAGCTTGTGGAACGAGCAGTTTATCATATGCTTGTGGATGCTTTAAACAAGTGAAATACCAAGATCCTTGCAAAAGTAATGCCCACCTTACCAATAATGTGACCCATTCTCTTGAAAGAATCAAGGAGCATAGAAAGACATGGACATCTTTGGATTTGTCAGTTTTGCTTAGACTATTTTATACAGATGAACAGTATTCATTGATGCCTCCACCCTAAGTAAGGCCCGAGGTTTGTAGAAGTCAGTTCAGGACTTGTGGTATATTAAGGCCCATTACCACCATAAATAACTGCAAGAGGAGTATTGTGGGAGGGCTGTTGCAGTCTGTTACCTCAAAATGTAAATTTTTTTGCTCTAGGAAAAGGAGCACACAGACTACAAAATATATTTGTATTTGGGCTTCTAAAATCCTTCCATCGGAGCTGGATCAATTTTTTGTTAAGTAGCTCCAATATGGGGAATCTTACAGTGGCACAGGCGTGCTAAAGCAAATGAAACCATCTCTGGCTTTGGCCAAAGTTGCGTCGTAGGAGCAAATCAGACCACTTTATAAATTTTCTTTCTCTGCACTACTCTGGAGGGGAAACAGGTTGGTGACTTTTTTTTCCTTGGAATGGAAAAACCTGGCCGGGAACTTTAGGTATGCTCAAAATGTAAAGAAAGGCTACAGCTTCTAATTCCAACATTTTCCATTGGTCCAATTTTATGTGCTGCAAGGCTCAATGATGGATAGATACAGAAAAAACAAGTTGAAGGGTTTGCAAATGCCAGAAAGGGACCAAAGAAGAGATGCAGGTGTGAAATAATATATGGGGTTTAATGCAAACACTTTCTCTTTCCAGAAAAGGAGCCAGGCTCAAGTGACTGTTACATCTGAGGGCACTAACAAATATATGAGAAAGGAATGTTTCAGAGTGTATTCAATGACAAAAGTGGGGCTGCGAAAAGAAGACTGGATGGTTTCCTGACACAGCAGGATACATCTATTTAAATTCAGGTTCTGTCATATAAAGTGCCAATGATTTGGTGTGAAAGGTATTCATTGTTGTTTCAGGATACTTCCTTCATGGCCTAATGCCAGCCCTGTGGGTGGTCACAAAGATACTGAATATGGTGGAATTACACTTGTACTTGTAAGGAATGCAGATATTTCCTTCCCTAGACTGTTCTATAGCTTTCCACCTAATGTAAAGCTAATTGTATAGCACCAAAACGCATTACATCTAAGTTAATAACTCTAACCCTACCACCTAACCCCTAACTTTATCTCTGTACCCAACTCTTACATGTTAAACCTCACCCTGAACATACACCGTAAAACTGACTGTGAACCCTAAAACCAATCGTATCTCTACATGTAACCTTAATCAATTTTCAGTACTTTGCGTTTCTTTCCCTAGTGGAGCTTTCACCTTTATACACTGTATATGATTTAAATTAGGTACTTTGTAAGATACCAGTTTAAAACACTATTTCCTGGAGTATGATTGCTCCCACTTCACACAATTCAGAATTTGCTGCATAAGTTGTTGTTTTTGCTAAACCTCCTAAGATAGAAATTTATGACAGCCAGAAGAATGTAGTTCACTGAGTTGGCAATGGAGTGCATCCAAGAACCCACTCTCCGCTAGATCTGCTCCTTCTTAATGGATAAAACACAAGCTGTACCCTTAGCATCTTATTCCTTGGAGGCTCGCAAACTCATCCTCGGAGTGCCTCAGGGTTCATCTCTCAGCCCCACTCTCTTCAACGCATACATTATCCCTCTGGCCAGCGTCATCCATGCACACATAAACAACCTCTCCTTCACAAATGACACTCAACTCATACTCTCCCTCTTGGACAAGACCCCAACACAAGAAACAAGTTCACTGCCTGCATAACCAAAGTCGCTAACTGGATGAAAGCCAACTATTTCAAGCTCAACACTGACAAGACAGAAGTAATAATCTTCTGCAAGAATACCTCTCCATAGGACTTCAACAGGAGGCCGGCTGAACTCGGACCTACACGCAAAACCGGCGCCAGGAACTCGAAATATCATTGCAGGAAACTGGACATGACTGCTTAAGTCAACAGCGTCACTGCATCGTGCTTTTACACCCTGAGGATGCTGAGGAAGATTTTTAAAGGGTTCCAAAGCAACACTAGAAAAACAGTCACTCATGCCCTGTCACCAGCAAATTGGACTATGGGAACACTCTCTATGCTGGGATCACCAAGCGACTCACTAGAAGACTACAAACCATCCAGAACTTGGCAGCCAAACTAATCCTTAATCTCCCACACAGAACTTGCATCACACTAAACACATTCATGGCACTACTCAACTCATGCCCTACCTACCTACCCAAACAGTCACATCTCCTTCCACCAATCAACCAGACACCTCTGCACGATACTGCTCCTGCCATGGGTTCTCGAGAAGATCAGGACCAACTGCTTAGTGGCTCCGGACTGGACAATGAGAGTTTGGTATCCTGAATTCACGAGTATGAGCATCTGTCCTCCGATCAGGCTACCTTTCGGGAGGATCTTCTGTCGCAGCAACAGTGCAGGGTTCTTCACCCAAACCTGCACATGCTCCACCTTCATTCATGGAGATTGAGCCATAGCAGTTGAATGTTTTTTAAATTCCTCCCAAGATCTGTGATGTCATTCTGGCAGCCAGGTGTCCATCAACAAAAACTGTATATGCCTGCCATTGGGACACATTTGTTGTTTGGTGTTCCTCCTGTGGCTTTGATCCAAAATCTGCCTCGTTGTCAGATGTGCTTTTTTCTGATGGATACATCTACCTGTGTATTCCTCACATTTTGAATTACCCCTGCGCCAGCATTCCACGGAAATTCTTTTTCTTAGCTCTCGCACGTTGACGAGGACGTCATAATAGCACGGCTCCGCTCGCGACTCCGTATGACGTCACTGGAGCAATAAGAAGACCTCGTCGGAGTGCTGACGTCAGTTCCCTTTTTTCCGCGCCGTCGACGCATAATGGTTTTTTTCTGGGACTCTTCATTTCTCTGAGATCACTTTGTTTCTTCACAACTTCTTCGTGATTCTGTAGGAATGGCTACTTTGAAGAAGTCGGGTTTCAAGCCCTGCAGGGAGTGTGGGTGCCATATGTCTATTACAGACCCTCACGACGACTGCCTTTGGTGTCTTTCTTCAGACCACGACGTCAAAGGGTGTTCGCGTTGTCGAAAGATGAACCCAAAGGCGCTGAAGGAACGTGAAGCAAAACTCTTCATGGCGAAGGTGAAAAAAGAGAAGAGGGGTCGTAAGCGCTCAAATTCGTCGACCTCGCATACTTCTAAGTCTAAGAGGCATAAGAAGTCGAAGAGGAGTCCCGGTTCTCGACGTCGCTCTTCGAAGGGTAAGGCTTCGAGGTCAGCCTCTCCTGTTCATCGACGCCGAGAAAAGGACTTTGTTTCTCCGTCGCCTTCTCCTTCTCCGCAGGCGACTCCGATCCACTCACCGACTCCGAGGGGTTCGCCGGCCTCTGGCGTCCAGAGGCTCTTCGACGCCCAGAGGTTCTCCGGCGCCCAGGGTTTCTTCGACTCCCAGAGAGTCTTCTCCTGTACCTGCGGCTTCGCTTGTGCGAGCGCCGATCTCACCGGCTCCGCAGCCTCAGCCTCCAGTTCGGCCTCAGATGGATCCAGACCAAGGAGTCTCGGATCCTTACCCTCCTTTCCCAGGACCAGGAGCGGATCACTCGCATTTCCTAAATGCGATGTTTGGCATGTTTGCCAGGGCATCGTACCCTTCTGGTGCGCCGTCTGGCCCCGTGGGTCCGCTTGCCTTTAACTTGGGTGTTCCCCAGCAGTATGCCCTGGCACCCTTCATCCCTTTTTTGCCGATGGCTCCATCTTGGCAGTTTCCGGCGCCGAGGTTTTCGACTCCGAAGCCTCAATCACCGCCTGGTGTCGAATCGGCGCCGTCTCGGATTCGATCGGCGCCGCCGCCTGTTTCTGAGGGTCCTCCTTCTACGCTGGCGCCGTTGTCACCGGCGCCGCGGCTGGCGCTGCCGACGCCGATCCAGAAGCAGCGATCCAGGAGGGAAGCACAAAGGCTGCTAGAAGAGGATGAGTACCGGCAAGAGCAAGAGGAAGGGGAGATTCTCGACTCCGTGGACGAATTCAAAGGTCTGCAAGAGGCTAGTGGTTTAGACACTTCCCCGGAGTGGGAGCTCTCTTCACCTAAGGCTGTTTCCTCTCAGGATGTCGCCCCTTATCATGTGGTGATTAGGAAAGCTGCTGAGTCGTTGGTTCTTCAGTTGCCTTCAGCTGCCTTCAGCTGAAGTTAAGTCAAATATTTTGACTGAAGTGCCTAATACTTCTTCTTCAACTAGTGAGCCTCTACTGCCTTTCAATGAGGCGTTGACGGAGCCAATTATGGAGGTGTGGCAGAAGCCCTTGTCTGCTACTGCAGTTTCCAGATCAGTAGCAAGAAGATATAGACCTGCTCCTGGTGATCCAGCTTTTCTTTCTGCCCACCCATCTCCAGAAAGCTTGGTGGTTCAGGCTTCTTGCTTCAAGCAGTCGTCTGGGCCCTTTCCTACTACCCCGGGAAATAGGGATTCAAAAAAGCTAGAACAGTCGGCCAAGAAGGTGTTTTCCACAGCAAGTATGGCGCTGAAGTCTACAAACGCTACTTGCTTACTTGGGAGGTACATTCATGCCCTTATGGACTCTGTTAAGCAATTGGCCCCTAAACTTCCTGAGGAAGATCGAGTTCATTTTCTTGAGGCTCTTTCGGATTCTCAAGCAGCTGCCCGACAGGTCATTCAGTCGGGTTTGGACACAGCAGACTCGGTTGCCCGGGTAATGGGTTCTTCAGTTGCTACGAGAAGACATGCCTGGCTCAGATCTTCAGGTTTTTCGCCGGATGTTCAGGCTACTCTTCTGGATCTGCCATTCGATGGCTCAAGATTGTTTGGTACCAAAGCGGACTCTGCCTTGCAGCGTTTTAAGGACAGTAGGGCTACTGCAAGATCTTTGGGCCTGCAGTCTCAGCCTAGGGGGTATGGCTACAAGAGGTATCGAGGCTTTGGGAAGGCGGCTTCCTTTCGAGGTCATCAGCAGCCTCAGCAGCAAAATCCTCTCTACAGGTCGTACAGGGGAAAAAATAGAGGCGTCTTCGAGGAGCCCCTCGGCAGCAGTCCTCCTCCTCTTCTCCTGTCCCTCCCACTGGTACCACGAGAAAGCAGCTCTAGATCCCCCATCTTGGAGCATGTGGGTCCTGTAGGGGGTCGGGTGTCCTATTTTCTACAAGATTGGAAATCGGTTACCTTGGCCGTTGGGTTTTGAATCTTGTGGAAAATGGGTACGCCCTCCCTTTTCTAGAGTTTCCACCTCCTTACCCTCCTCGCCAGGATTGGTGTTCAGAGGACCATTTACTACTCTTACAACAGGAGGTCCTTGGCTTGTTGCAGAAAGAAGCGATAGAGGTGGTTCCGGAGCAGGAAAGGGGTCAGGGATGTTACTCCCGTTATTTCCTGATTCCCAAGAAGGACGGTCGTTTGAGGCCGATCCCGGACCTCAGGATTTTGAATTTTTACCTCAGGCAGGAAAAGTTCAAAATGTTGACCTTGGCTCAGGTTCTTCTAGCGCTGCAACAGGAAGACTGGATGGTGTCGATCGATTTGCAGGATGCGTATTTTCATCTTCCCATCCTGAAGTCGCATCTGAAGTGTCTCCGGTTTACGGTAGGGTCGCAACACTACCAGATTGCGGTCCTTCCGTTCGGTCTCACTTCCGCACCATGGGTTTTCACAAAGGTGATGGCGGTGGTGGCAGCACATCTCAAAAGGTCAGGGGTTCCTGTTTTCCCTTATCTGGACGACTGGCTGCTAAAAGCCAAGTCTCCAGAGATGGTGTTGCGCCACTTGCATGCAACAACGCAATTGTTGTTCAACTTGGGTTTCTCGATAAATGTACCCAAATCTCACCTGGTGCCTTCTCAGCGCAGCCTGTTCAAAGGGGCAGTACTGGACACTACTGTGTGCTGAGCTTTCCCGCCTCCGCAGAGGATTCTCGACATACAGGAGATGATTCCTTTGTTTCATGATGGAGCAGTTGTTCCAGTCCTGAAGGTCCTACGCCTGCTCGGTCTGTTCGCTTCCTGCATACTGTTGGTCAACCATGCACGCTGGCACATGAGGGCACTCCAGTGGTGCCTCCCCAGGCAGTGGTATCAGCACAATGGAGATCTCGGGGAGAAGATCAGAATCTCCAGAGACACTGCAGCGGAGCTGTCTTGGTGGAGTGTGCAGGGCAACCTGTCTCAAGGAAAGCCCTTTCAGCCTCCTCCACCTGTGGCCACAGTGATCACGGATGCCTCCACTCTTGGGTGGGGTGCTCATCTGGGGGATCCGGAGATCAAAGGTCTTTGGTCTCCAGAGGAAAGGTTGCTTCACATCAACCTCTTGGAATTGCGGGCAATACGTTTGGCTCTCAAGGCCTTCCTTCCTTCCCTTCGCTGTCAGTCGGTTCAGGTCCTGACGGACAACACTACTGTGATGTGGTACATCAACGAGCAGGGAGGTGTAGGGTCATATCGTCTCTGTAGAGAGGCTCTGCGACTCTGGTCCTGGGCTCAGGGCCATCAGATTTGTGTAATTGCAAATCATCTGGCCGGTGTGCTAAATGTTCGTGCGGACAGTCTCAGTCGGCTTTACTCTGCCGATCACGAGTGGCGTCTTCATCCAGAGGTGATCCATCACATCTTTTGGATGTGGGGGTTTCCTCAGGTGGACCTCTTTGCCACTCGCGAGAACGTGCACTGCCAGTCGTTCTGCAGCCTTCAGTATCCGATGCAGGGGGCGTTGGGGGACGCGTTTCAGTTGGAATGGAGTTTGCAGCTCCTTTGCGCATTTCCCCCATACCCTTGATTCCTTGAGTTCTGAGGAAGATTCGCCAAGACCAGGCCAGAGTCATATTGATCGCCCCGGATTGGCCAAGAAGGGTGTGGTACACAGATCTACTTCACCTCTCATCGCATCCTCCACTCCGTCTCCCTCTCAGGGCAAACCTCCTCTCGCAGGGGCAGGTTCTTCACCCTCACCTCCAGAGCCTGCACCTTCATGCCTGGAGATTCAACGGGGCAACCAGAGTTCTTTCTCTCGCCCACCGAATGTGTTGGATGTTACTTTATCATCCAGGAGACACTCCACCCAATCTATTTATTCCTCCAGGTGGTCCAAATTTGTGAAATGGTGTGGAGAGAGGTCCATTGATCCTTTGAATGCTCGTTTGTCTGATGTGCTAAGTTTTTCTCTTTCTTTGGCCCAGCAGTGTTGTGCTGTGGCTACAGTTAAAGGATATTTGTCGGCTTTCCTTTGTTTGCCAGACCAGCCGTCTTGGTTTACATCTCCGGTTGTTATGAGGTTCATTAAGGGCCTAACCAATAAGTTTCCTCCCACTCCTTTCATTATGCCTCAGTGGGATTTGAATCTTGCTCTTACATTTCTGATGGGTTCTCCTTTTGAGCCTCTTCATAGTTGCCCTTTGAGGCTTCTTTCTTTCAAAACGGTTTTTTTGATCGCTATTACCTCGGCCAGGAGGGTAAGTGAGCTTCAGGCTCTTAGTTCAAAACCTCAGTTTTTAACCATTCATGCAGAAAAGATGGTTCTCAGGACCAGGGCTGCTTTCCTGCCTAAGGTGGTTACTCCTTTCCATTTAGGTCAGTCTGTTACCTTACCTACCTTCTATCCTCCCCCTTCCAAGGAGGAGGAGAGACTTCATCGCCTGGACCCTAAGAGGGCGGTCAGTTTTTACCTGGACAGGACCAGGGAACTGAGGCTGGATGATCAGCTCTTCGTGGGCTACATTGGACGAATGAAAGGAAAAGCTGTCCACAAACGAACACTGTCCAGGTGGATAATCTTGTGTATCAAGATCTGCTACGCCCTGGCCAAGAAGGAGCCGCCTGAAGGTATTAGAGCTCATTCCACCAGAGCTAAGTCATCTTCTTCTGCTTTGGCTAGAGGTGTTCCTGTTGTTGATATTTGTAAGGCAGCAACTTGGGCCTCCCTCCATACCTTTGCGAAGCATTACTGCCTGGATTCTGAGGTTAGGAGGTTCGGCCATTTTGCACGTTCTGTTCTGCAGGATTTTTTGGTATAGTCAGGTGGACACCCTACTCCGGGAGAGGTACGGCTTGGGGATTCAATTCAAAAGGTGAGGAATCCACAGGCAGATGTATCCATCAGAAGAACAAGTTACTTACCTTCGGTAACGCTTTTTCTGGTGGATACAGTATCTGCCTGTGGATTCCTCACTGACCCAACGCCTCCCCGTTGTCCTCCTGTTTTTACCAAAAAGTTATAACTATTTGACATGTATGTTTTTAATATGTCATTTTCATGCTTACAGTTTGCTGCTAGGAAGTGCTTTGCTTGTTGGCTTTTCCTTTCTGTTTATATATATACTTTATGTATTTGTATATATATATTGTATATACTTGTGGAAATGTTGTCGGTCCGCCCGTTTGCCTCGAGGGCATGGAAAAAATGGGTGGAACTGACGTCAGCACGCCGACACGGTCTTCTTATGGCTCCGGTGACGTCATACGGAGTCGCGAGCGGAGCCGTGCTATTATGACGTCCTCGTCGACGCGGGAGAGCTAAGAAAAAGAATTTCCGTGGAATGCTGGCGCAGGGGTAATTCAAAAGGTGAGGAATCCACAGGCAGATACTGTATCCATAAGAAAAAGCGTTACCGAAGGTAAGTAACTTGTTTGTCTGTGCTGTTGTTAGCCCGGCAAGGCCTTGCCTTGGCCACCATTACAGGTTATCTTTCCGCTATCTCTGCTTTTTGTGGCTACCGGATCAGCTTCTACTGTTCAAATCACCTGTTATGACACATTTCCTCAAGGGCTTGCGACATTTGTTCCCTCCTACCCCATTCATCACGCTCCAAAGGGACCGCAATCTGGTTCTGGCCTTCTTTATGTGTTCCCCATTCCAACCCCTGCATAGCTGTACTCTTTGGCTACTGACCCTCAAGACAGTATTCCCAGTGGCCATAACATTGGGCAGGTGGTTCAATGAGTTTAAAGCTCTTTTGGTTACACCTCCGTACACCAGCTTCTACCGGGACAAAGGGGTACTTTGGACTCATGCCTCTTTTCTACTGAAAGTGGTGACTACTTTCCAAATCGGCCAAAGCATCAAAATCCCAACATTTCCCCAAACATTTCCCAACACCCCCCCAAACCCTGTGCTCAGTACAAGCTTCTCACACACATATACAAAGCACTACACAACACACACCCACTGTACCTGAGCAGGCGTGTACATGTCCACCAATCCTCCAGGCCCCTCCGCTCTGCCAAACTCTCACTAGCACACATTCCACACACACACAAAAAAAGTTAAGAGGTTGAACCTTCTCATACATCGCTCCTAAAGCATGGAACAACCTCCCACACAACATCAGAGCCTCCTCATCTCTTCTTGAATGCCTCATCTCTTCTTGAATTTCTCAAGAAGCTGAAGACCTGTTTCTTCGAGTAAGCCTCCTGGAAGCTAGCCTTCACTCACCTACAAAGCGCCAGGATACCCTCACGTGTGACAGTGCAGTATAAAAATTAAGATAACATACTAAACATCTCCTTTTAAATACATTCTTTGTTACATTTGCAAGCAATGTAAATTTTTCACGGTGGGGGAGATGCGAGTTCTTCTCAGCATCTTAGAAATCAAATGTGCTGCTACGTTCAGATTAATTGGAATTAGGATTTATGGGTAGCCAAATAGATTGCAATGCTGTAGTCCAGTCTGAATTTTATTAAAGCATTTAATATAGATATTTTATCAGTAAATTGCAGTATTGTTCTTAACAGTTCTAACTACCAAAAGCAGGTTTGAGTGAGCTTGGCTTTTCAGAGACAGTTCTTTTTCAATTATAAAGCCTAGGTTGCAAACAGATTTTGCTGGTAGAGTACATGGTCCTCCCTCTTGTGGCCAATCAAGGAAATTAATACCTTATAGATAATTGAAGGCTACAGAAAGTTGTGTTTTGGATGGAATTAATTTGATTGTTTATAGCTAAACATTGGCAGGTAAATCAGAGTTTGTTTGATAGAAGTTGATTAGGCGAATAAAACTGTGAAGATACTTTCCTCAGGCTGAACTCACTTTGTGTGTCTTCTGCATATATGTAGCAGGTAAGAGCCTGAGCGAGCAGGGGCCAGTAGAATATGAAGGGTGAGAGAATAGATCCATGAAGTATGCTACACGTAAGAATGTTTGGGCTTGCTTGGTATAGTGGAGAAACCACAGCCTGTGCTCCATCTTCAAGAAAAGATTGGAACCATTTTAATGCAACTCTGCTAATGCCTCTTTGTTCTGAGTCTATATATAATGATAGAATGGTCTATGGTATCAAATGTGACAGAGGTCGAGTAATATCAATACACTGACGTCCCTATTGTCAGCTGCTCTCCTCAGATCATCAAGCTCGGATACCATGACCAATTCTGTACTTTTACCTGGTCAAAACCCTGCCTGGTATAGATTCAGTAAATTGTTTTTTTTCTGTGAAATTCCTTAGCTGGAGGTATATCGTTTTTTCAGCACTTTGTCAAAGAATAGTAAAAAGGAAACAGGTCTATAATTACTGAGATCATTAGTGCCTACGTTTGTTTTCTTAGCTTAAGTCTGATTCCATATTCTTAGGACGGTAAATTGCAGTAGGCTACTACTAAAGATGGGAAGAGTCAATTGGGAGAGTATGAAACTAATACATTTAATAAATAAAAACAGTTTTGTGGGCGCAGGGTCATTAGGAAATTCTGAAGGCCACACATTATCTAACGTTTCAACAATGATGGAAGAGTTAATTGGTTGAAAATATTCATACTTGGGGAGATCAGTTTGAGGGGGTCTCTCACTTAGAGGTCCAGTATCACTGGAGGTAAGGGGTTCACCTTTGGAGTTAACAAGGATTTCCTTATGTATATTAGTGATTTTATTCCCAAGAAAGTTGTCTAGTCAGTTACAAAAAATCTTTGGAAACCACGGAGATGGTCCCTGAGATTGCGGATTTTGGAGTTCCTTGACATTTCAGAATAATTCTTTAGATACATTAGGTACATTGCTTATCCTCTCTTATATAATATATGAGGGAGAGTGCATACATTTTATTTGTACAAAACAAAAAACATAAGAAAAAGTAAACCCTTGTTTGCCAACTATACGCCCTAAGCACAGGACTAGCTACTTCAAAGGAGTCTCTGCAGATAGATAGTCGTTTACATTTAATTATGCTATGGGAAAACCCATAAGACTTTGGCCGATAGACCAAATGTTCACCCTACTACTGGTGAAGCTGCTGTTGCTGCTTTATTGGGAATATTCCCATTTTGGAGCTTTGTAAGGCAGCAAACTGGAGGTTGGTGCATATCAGTATAAGACATTACTGTCTTAATTCAAACTCAGTACAGATGCCTAATTAGAGCAGGTCTCCTTGAGAAACTGCTTTTAGTAGTTCATTATTTTCCTTTTTTCCCTTCCACCACATGTAGTAGAGATGAGCTTGTTATTCTGTTCAGCATTAAGGATTATTAATGGAGAGCCCCTGAAGGATAATTAATTGTTGCTTACCTATAGTCCTAGTTCTCCTGCAGAGTTATCTCCATTGAAATCATAAACAACCCACTCTCCTACCCGGTGAGTGGAAGGAATAAAGGAAGCTGATGGCTTCTGTAGTAGCACCTTTTGTCTCAGTTAAAAAAAGAACTGGAGCAACATCCACTGAGAGAGCCAGTTGGGATTTTGGAGAATTGGATTTCTTTAAAGCTGCAGTGCCCGTATTCCTTCCTTAAATGGCTGCAGCCTATTTGGCTACATTGTCCTATCTTTTCCCTTCATTTCCTTAGAAGCCTGGACAAATATTGGCAAAACTAAGGCTACCAGAGTGTTAGCCGGGTACTATGTAATAGCCCTGCATGAGCGACTCGACTCGAGGCAAAACACCTGACCTCTGAATGATGGAGACAACGGTGGAGACCCTTAAAGTTTTAAAAAACTGCTGGTTGTGCTCTTTTTTTTTTTTTACCATACTAGATATAACACTTTACTAATCTAGAGCAAAGTGACTACGCCACTTTTTGGACCTGACAAATGCCTTTCACCTCCTCGTAGGGTTTTAACAAGGCAGAAACATGTTGACCTCTGCATCAAGATTGGGTTGAAAATGCCCCCATCTATTTTTTGTTTTTACCACCCTGAGTACACAGAATGAATTGGTTATTAGTCCACCACAAAGTAGTTTTTATTCCTCTTTTCCAGACTCTGCACTACTCATTCACCCACAACATTTCTCACATAGGGTCCTTCCCCTTTTCAAAAAAGAACCATCCTTCATAGAGCTCCTTCCCCACAGAGCAAAGTAGTAGCCCACACCATTAGATAACGCTAATGGTGTAAGGAGTAAACCCATGATGAAGCATCCCACTAAGGGTTGGTGAGGGTTTGCGCCCCTAATGGACAAACCTGTCACAGACTATACAAGACAGACACTCCAATGATCCTCCCAGTGCGGAGTTGGTGTACGTACTAGGCCAGGTGTATATTTTGTAGTTGTGATTATTAGTGGGATTCATGCACTGTGGTCTTTAAATTACTCCCCGACTGATCCTTCTGTGTTTTCTATGTACAAAAAGGCTACCACATCCTGAGCAGAAGCCTCCGTATGGGCCGTATAAAGGTCTTTATATTAGCTGCCTAGTGCCTCATTGATCTGAGCCTGAGTATTAACTATGTAGGAAGCTAGCGCTTTATATAGTAAAACCTAAAGTGGTATACTGTGCAAAGAGTCCAGGTATCCCTTAGAAGTCCCAAGGTGCTCTCTTAGGGGGCAGTGTGGTCGAGCAGCCTTAACGTTATCAGAAAGGAGTGTTAGACATCTGCAGTACATACAGTCAATAAATGGTACACACGACTCAATAAGGAGATCCACACCA
The DNA here is from genome assembly GCA_963921515.1 of Calotriton arnoldi. Taxonomy (NCBI): domain Eukaryota; kingdom Metazoa; phylum Chordata; class Amphibia; order Caudata; family Salamandridae; genus Calotriton; species Calotriton arnoldi. Next base: position 3,240,620 of record CAWUFW010000809.1, read on the forward strand.
ATTTATAAAAAATAACACTTATCTTTATATAATATTTGGCACCAAGATCATCAAAATCAGGTAAGTACTTTTTGTAATAGAAAAGTTTATAGTTTTTAAAAAGCGACACAATGCAATTTCTGAAGCATTAATATTATAATGTTATCCTATGGAGGAAAGACATATGCTGCATACTAGTCCTTCACAGCGACTTGCGGAACCAATCTTCAGGACTTAAGGTGAGTGTGGGGCAAGGTCCAAGGCATCACCAACAGGTCATTTCGGGCAGCATTGGTGCACTCGGGTCAGGGGTGCAGTACAGCACCGGGTGCCCTGTGTAAGTCAATGGAGATCAGTCCGGTCACAAAGTGGTTGCAGACAGGCCTGGGAGACCAGTCGGGCTGAACCAACACATTTGCTCAGGCCTCACGATGCTCAGGATGTGAGGACACCTTTGGTCCTTTTCTCCACGGGCTGGGGCAACCAGGTACAGAGGCATCGGATTTTTGTCACCGGAGACACTCGCAGTAGAGGGGGCCTGCACAAAGAGGCTGCAGTTGGTGTCAGGAAGTCAACGGTTGGCAAACTCAAGGTAAGCTTTGTCTCTGGCGGGTCTGGGGACCACGCTGGCACCGTTGTCCCACTTGGACTCGGGCTAGGCGGTTCAGGTGCAGTGGTGCTCTCTGGTGTCAGGTTTTGGCAGTCTTTAGTCCTCACAGGTCTCTTAGTGTGCCTGCAGGGTGCAGGGAAGCCGCTCCGCTACCCCACAGGAGTTCCTGGGTCTTTGGTGAAGGGCTCGCAGTCCTCCCAGGCTTTTGGAGGTACAGCAGCTTCAGGATGAGTCAACTTTGGCGCAATGGTCGAGGGAAGCAGGCAGGCCGGCAGGTTTGGCGCCAGGTCAGTAGCTGCTCCTCTGTTCTTGCTTTCGCGGCTCTTCAGGGTCCTTTTTCTTCTTTCAGGTCGGCGGGATCTGATTGCATGGTGCCAGGGGCTCCACTAAATCCTAGATTTAGGATTGTTAGGTGAGTGTAGGGTAGTAGTCAATGGCCTACCTACCTCTGGGGTCACTACACCCCGGAATATGACTACTTCCTGTGGGAAGTGGGCATAACCTTGTCCCAGAGTTCCTAGTTCTCCCATCACCGAGATGGCAGACTTCCAGTTTTCGGATTCACATCAGGTAGCCCACCTTAGGGGTGGAACTAGCCTGAGGGTGAACACGCCTGTCTGACCACTAATTTTCCCTCCTGCCCAGGCGCCAAATGGGCCCTCATTAGGGGAGTTGGCATTTGGCGCCTGGAAAGGTGGGAAAATTAGTAGTCAGAGAGTCGTGTTCACCTTCAGGCTGGTTCCACCACTAAAGTGAGCTACCTGATGTGAATACGAAAATCAGAAGACTGCCATCTTTGAGATGGCAAACTTTGTAACTCTGGGACAGGGTTATGCCCACTTCCCACAGGAAGTGGCGAAATAAGGGCTTAGTGACCCCTGGGGTAGGTAGCCCATTGGCTACTATCTTACACTCCCCTAACACCCCTAAATCTAGTATTTAGGGGAGCCCCTGGCACCAGGAAATCAGATCCGGCTGACCTAAAAGAAGAAGGACCTGAAGAGCCACGAAAAGCAAGAACTGTGGAAGAAGCAACTGACTTGGCGTCAACCCCGCCGGGCTGTTTGTTCGTTCCCAACGATTGCACCAAAGTCGACTCATCCTGTAAGCTGCTGTGCCTCCAAAAACCTGGGAGGACCAAGACTCAGGAACTCCAGTGGAGCAGCTGAGCTGCTTTCCTGCAACCTGCAGGTACCAAAGAAAGAACTGTGAGGACTCAGGAGCACGTAAACCCGACACCGGTCAGCACCACTGCACCCTTCACTCCGTTCCAGAGTTGAAGTGGCCCAACGGTGCCAGCTTGGTCCACCAGCCCTCCAAAAGAAGCCCACCTTGGGATTGCCATGAGGGTACTCCTCAACGCCACCTGCAGCCTCTTTGTGCAGTGTCCCCTAACCACGAGTGATTCTTCTGTGAAAAACCAACACCTCAAGACACCTATGCATCTATTGCCCCTGGCCCGAGTGGAAATGGACCAAAGGTGTCCCCACGTCCCTGAGCCTTGTGATACCTGAGCCCCCTTGTTGGTTCAGCCTGACTGGTTTCCCAGTCCAAACCTGCAGCCTCTTTCTGACCGGACTGATCCTCATTGACCAACATTGGGCACCAGGCGCTTTAACACACCTCTGCACCCGAACGCCTCGGAGCCTACCGAGGTGACCTTTTGGTGTGGCCTCGGACCTTGCCCCATACTCACCTTAAGTCCAGGAGATTGGTCCCGTAAGCCGTTGTGAAGTGCCCGAATGCAGTACATGTTTTTCCTCCATAGGATAACATTGGGCACCGACACTGAAAAGTACCTCTGCTTCCTGCCGCCCTAGTGCCACCCGAGGTGACCTGTTGGTGCTACCTTGGAACTTGCCTCATACTTACCTTAAGTCCAGGAGCTTAATCCCGCAAGTTGTTGTGAAGTGACCGAATGCAGTACATGTTTTTCCCCCGTAGGATAACATTACTGCTTCAGAAATTGCACAGTGTTGATTTTTCAAACTTGTAAAAATTCATAACTCAAAACTTACCAGATTTGGATGATCTCGGTGGCAAAATTGATATGTAGACTAGAGTTATTTTTATAAATGGGTGTGAATCTCCTTATCTGAAAGAGACAATTAGTTATAGATTCCTTACTTACTTTACCCCCAGGCGTCAGACTGGATCCGGAGAATTTTTCGTCAGTAGTACCCGTGTGCGTCGAAAGGTGGCGTCGGTCGGCTCCGCGTTCGTCATTGGCGTCGTGGTCGCCGGGATGACGTCGCGCTAGCTACTTAGACGCCGCCCTCGCGCGTTTACATCAGTTCTTTCTTTTTCCGCGCCAGCCAGCGCAGATCTGGAGGGAGCAGTACCTCCAGTCACTTTTTGACTGATTTTTTGCTGACTTTTGTCGATGCCGTTTTTGAGTCATCGAATCCTGGTGCATGTCAGGGATCCCCGGTTTCAAGGCTTGCGGTTCCTGCCGACGGTCGATGACGGTGACAGATCCGCACCGCGTGTGCCTGTTCTGTTTGGAACCCGACCACGACTCCAAGTCGTGTCCCGACTGCCGGACCATGAATCCGAAGTCTTTGCGAGAGCGGTCCCGAAAGCTTCTCGAGGCCCGGCAGTCCGCTCCGTGCCGCTCGAGGTCCCGGTCGCGTGGGAGGTCGAGGGACCGGTCGCGGAGCCACCCCCACCACCACCAGTGCTCTGCCAAGTCTTCGCACTCTTCAGGTAAGTCGAAGCACAAGAAGAAGTCGAAGAAGCATCGTCGCTCTTCGACTTCTCCCCGTCCGTCGGCCGACGCAGCAAGGGATGCGGGTGGTGCCCCTCCCGCGGCTCCGCATGCGGAGCCCGCTGGGTCGACTCCTAATTTCCCTCCCTTCCCGGGACCCGGTGCGACCCCTGCCCAGCTTCGGAGTTTCGACGAAGTGATGCATGCCATCTTTGGGCAGCCCGACTCCGCCGGCGTGCCTTCGGGCCCCGCGGACTCGGCTGGGGGCTCTGGGCCTTCAATGCCGGCGGCTTCGGCCCCGGCACCACAGGGCCCCCTTGGATCCAGGCTTGGATCCGGATCGGTGCCGGTCGACCTGACCTCACCTCCTCTGGCGCCGATTCTACCGGCACCACGTCCGCAGTCGACGCCGGTTGTGTCCCCAGCCGGCGTCTACCCCGTTCTCCACCCCGACGTGGATACGGAGCCGGACCGGCGTCGACCGACGACGGTTCCGGCGCCAACGGGTACTTTTGTGCCCTTGTTCCACCCTGGTTCTTTTAGGCCAGATTGGCAACCAGAGGAGGGTTAGGTGGACTGGGAGGGTCTGGAGACCCTTTTACTGACCAGTTAGAATATGACCCGGACTGGCGAGAGGAGTTGGGGGATGCCAGTGGACTGGATACTTCCCCAGACCTTGGCATGTTGTCTCCTCCTACCGTGGCTACGGAGGAGGGAGCTTCTTACGCAGTGGTGTTGCGTAGGACGGCCGAGGCTCTCAACCTCGCGCTACCTACGGTGGCGGTCAGGACTAACCTCCTGACAGAGGTGCTTCAACCGGCTGTGAGCTTTGGAATGAAGCCCTCACTGACATCCTTTTGGGCACCTGGTCCAGGCCCAACACGGGGACTCCTGTAGATAGGATGATCGCCCGACACCACCGCTCCGGGCGACCCCGCTTTCCTCTCCCAACACCCCTCCCCTGAGAGCTTGGTGGTCTAAGCCTCCACGTCCAAAGGCGCATTCCCTAACGCACCACCTGATAAGGAATCCAAAAGCTGGACCACCTTGGGAAGATGTTTTCTTCCTCCAGCTTGGGACTGCGGTCGGTAAACACCGCATGTCTGTTGGGCCGTTACACCCACTCCGTGTGGGATACGGTGGCGAAGGTGCTGCCCCAGTGCCCGGAGGAGGCCCGAGCCATACTCTCCCGTGCAGTTGCCGAGGGGAGAGACGCAGCCAAGTTTACCATTCGCTGTGGACTGGACACCGCTGACTCGCTAGGCAGGACGATTTCAGCATCGGTAGCCCTTCAACGCTATGCCTGGCTGAGGTCGACTTGTTTTTTAGGGGATGTCCAAGCCACCCTTATGGACATGCCCTTTGATGGCCGTCGCCTGTTCGGCGACAAGGCAGACAACGCGCTAGAGCACTTTAAGGACTCTCGGGCTACGGCAAAGTCCTTGGGCCTCTCCACCACCCGCCCTGCGCAGTCTGCTTTTCGCCCGATTCGTGGCTACGGAAGGGTGCCCCACCACGTTCCGCCCAGAGATACAGGCCGGCGCAAGCTGTTCAGCCCCTGTGTGGCCGGGGACGTGTGAACCACCGCCGGGGTCTGGGAGCCAGCGAGCGGGCCAGTCCACCACAGCCCCCTCTGCAGCAGCCTTCAAACCCTCCTAGTCTGATCTTTCAGGGCCACCAATCACCAGTGGGCGGCAGGATTCGCCATCACCTCCCCCACTGGCGCACCATCACGTCGGACAGGTGGGTTTTGCAGATAGTCCGAAGGGGCTACTCCCTCCCCTTCGAGACTAACCCTCCCTCCATGCCACCTCAGCACCATCGCATGTCGGAGGATCATCTGGCCCTTCTCCAACAGGAAGTTTAGGCACTCTTGGCCAAGGGAGCCATTGAGCGAGTTTCTGCCCCAGAAGTATGTCGTGGTTGCTATTTCCACTACTTTCTGGTGCCCAAGAAGGACAAAGGCCTGCGTCCTATCTTGGATCTCAGGATCGTCAACTGCTTCCTCCGGAATGAGAAGTTCAAAATGTTGGCGCTAGCTCAGGTCCTGTCTGCCCTCGACCCGGGAGACTGGATGGTAGCGTTGGACTTGGAGGACGCATATTTCCACATTCCCGTCCTGCCATCCCACCGGCGTTACCTGCGGTTTACGGTAGGCCACGAGCACTTTCAGTTTACCATGCTCCCCTTTGGCCTTACCAGCCCCCCCTCGGGTGTTCACGAAAGTGTTGGCTTTGGTCGCAGCTCATCTGCACAGATCAGGGGTTCCAGTCTTCCCCTATCTCTACGACTGGCTGTTGAAGGCGGGCTCGCCCCCAGGCAGTCGTCTCCACCTCCAGACTACGGCGGACCTCCTGCATTCGCTGGGGTTCACCATAAACGTGCCGAAGTCCCACCTGATTCCCTCTCAGAAGCTCCTTTTCATCGTAGTGGTTCTGGACACAACGCAGTTTCGGGCTTATCCTCCCGAGCAGCGAGTCCGGGATATTCGGGCTATGATTCCGATCTTTCAGCCTCCATCCCGGGTTTCGGTCAGAATGACCCTGAGGCTGCTGGGCCTCATGGCCTCCTGCATTCTGCTGGTGGATCATGCCAGGTGGCATATGCGGGCTCTGCAGTGGGACCTGAAGTTCCAGTGGGCACAGCATCAGGGGAATCTGTCCTATTGCGTTCAGATCTAGGAGGGCACTGCGCGTCAATTGCAGTGGTGGCTATCGAACCAGGATTGGGTCAACGGCAGATCCCTCTCTCTTCCCCAACCGGAGTACACAGTGGTGACGGATGCATCACTTCTGGGGTGGGGGGGCCACATGGGAGAGGCGGAGATCAGGGGCCTCTGGTCTCCGGCGGAGTCCGAGCTCCACATCAGCCTGCTGGAGCTCCGGGCGAATCGTCTTGCACTCAAAGCATTCCTTCCCTATGTCCTGGGAAGAGTAGTGCAGGTGTTCACAGACAACACCACCGCCATGTGGTACTGCAACAAACAGGGCGGGGTGGGGTCGTGGACCCTATGTCAAGAAGCCCTTCGCCTCTGGACATGGCTGGAACATCAGGGCATATCCCTGGTGGTTCAACACCTGGCAGGTTCACTTAACGCCTGGGCGGACAAACTCAGCCGCAGGTGCATGATGGATCACGAATGGCGTCTTCACTCGGTGGTGGCGCAAGGTCTCTTTCAACAATGGGGAGAGCCTTGGTTAGATCTATTCACCACCAAAGAGAACGCGCAATGTCAGCAGTTATGCGCGTTGGACTTTCCAAGGCAGCACTCGCTAGGCGACGCTTTTCGTCGCGAGTGGAGTTGCGGTCTTCTATACGCCTTTCCGCCTATACCACTTCTGCCCAGAGTGCTGAAGAAGATCAAGCGCGACCGGGCCCAAGTCATCCTTGTGGCTCCGGATTGGGCACGAAGAGTCTGGCATCCCGAGCTGTTACACATGGCCATCAATCCTCCGATCCGTCTGCCTCTTCGGGAGGATCTTCTGTCGCAGCAGCAGGGGACGGTTCTCCACCCGAACCTGTCCAGCCTCCACCTCCTTGCGTGGAGATTGAGCGGCGACAGTTGACAGTCTTCGACCTTCCTCCCGAAGTCTGTGATGTTATCTTGGCAGCCAGGCGTCCCTCCACTAAGACAGTATAGGTCTGCATATGGAACAAATTTGTGGCATGGTGCACAGCAAAGGCTTTGGATCCCCTTTCTGCCCCTCTTTCTGAGGTTCTCTTGTTCCTTCTTACTTTGGCCCAGCAGGGCTCTGCTCTGGGCACTCTTAAAGGCTATCTCTCAGCCATTTCAGCCTTTCTTAGGCTTCCTGATCAGCCTTCTCTTTTCAAGTCCCCTGTTGTAAATGGCTTCCTTAAGGGCATTACTCATCTTTTTCCTCCTGTTCCCTTCTTAATGCCTCAGTGGGACTTGAACTTGCTTCTTACTTACCTTATGTGCGCTCCCTTTGAGACGCTTCATATCTGTCCTCTCAGACTTCTCCCTCTAAAGACTGCTTTTCTGGTTGCCATCACCTCTGCTCGCAGGGTGAGTGAGCTCCAAGCTCTTTCTTCGAAGCCTCCTTTTCTGGCTGTACATCCGGACAAGATCGTCCTCAGAACCAGACCTTCCTTTCTTCCCAAGGTGGTTACTTCTTTCCACATTGATCAGACCATCACTTTGCCCAACTTCTTTCCGCCTCCGCATCCTTCTAAGGAGGAAGAGAGGCTCCACCGTCTGGATCGAAAACATGCGCTTTCCTTTTATTTGGATCACACCAAGCAATTCCGGGTGGATGACAAGCTCTTTGTTGGCTACGTGGGCGCCAAAAAAGGTCGGCCGTGCACAAACGGACCATCTCCAGGCGGGTCGTTTTGTGTATCAAAGCTTTCTACTCTTTGGCAAAGAAGAAGCCTCCAGTGGGACTGCGCACCCATTCCACCAGGGCAACGGCAGCTACCACTGCATTGGGACTGGGAGTCCCCCTCAATGACGTCTGTCAGGCAGCTACGTGGGCATCTCTGCACACGTTCACAAAACACTACTGCCTGGACAGCCAAGTCCGGAGAGACCGCTTTTTTGGCCGTTCTGTTCTCCAGGACTTTCTGGTGTGAACTTGGTTCGCAGACCCACCTCCGGGGTTGGTATTGCTTTGCTATCTATTCTAAGGTAAGGATTCTATAATTAATTGTCTCTTTCAGATGAACAAGTTACTTACCTTCGGTAACAATATATCTGTAAGACACATAGATTAGTTATAGATTCCTTAGCCCCACCCATCCTCCCCGTTCTGCAAACTGGCTTCTAGGGTCAGGGAATCCCTTTTAGGGCCCTAGTTTTGTGCACCAGTGGTCAGTGTCTTGCATGGCACTGCGCTTCTGGCGTGGAATGTCGTGTAAAAGAACTGACGTCAGCGCGCGAGGGCGGCGTCTAAGTAGCTATTGCAACGTCATCCCGGCGACCACGACGCCAACGACGAACGCGGAGCCGACCGGCGCCACCTTTCGACGCGCAGGGTTACTGCTGACGAAAAAATGTCCGGATCCCTGACGCCTGGGGGTAATTCTAAGGTAAGGAATCTATAACTAATCTATGTCTCTTACAGATATATCGTTACCGAAGGTATGTAACTTGTTCACTGAGTCGTGTCCATCATTTGACTGTGTGTGTATTGTAAATGTCTAACACTCCTCTCTAATAAGCCTAAGGCTGCTCGACCACACTACCCCCTAGAATAGCACCTTAGGATTCATAGAGCAAGCCCCTTTCCACTCATAAGGGATACCTGGACTCTTTGCACAGTATAGCTCTTTTAGGTATGCTATATAAAGAGACAGCTTCCTACAAACAGGCATAACTTCAAACAAAGGAAATCAGATCAGATTCTCAGCGGAAATAGGGTTGATCTGAGGAGGCAGTGCATCATAGTTTTATGACTATCTGTAGTACTTTGCATATTGTCCTCAGAGCTCGGAGACTCTGAGCCCTGAGCCCTGATGACATATCTCAGTTTTCCATGTCAAAACTAAAAATTGTCGCCCTTCAGTATCAGCTTGTTCCAGGGAAGGTTTCGTAAGGATGAGACGTTTTGGTGGCGGGGTCTAGGATTGCACACCCAAGAGCGTTGAGTATTTCTTTCTGCTGCATGTTTATCAAACTACTCCCTGGTCTCCTCTGGGTCAGAAAAAGCCATGTCCATGTAGAATCTTAAGTTTTTCAGGGAACATTGGGAAATTGGATAGATTCCCATCAGCAACCTGAGACATTAGCTAGCCTTCCATGAAAAGATCCATTGAATGGCTCTCAATTTTCTCTGGGATGCCAATAATCCTGAGGGTAATTCTTCGGTACCTCCCCACTGAATCTTCCACCCTATATTCCAAAAAATAGATATTCTCTGTCCTATATTTGATCTGCAGTTTAAAATCTTCTAGAGAGGGCTATATCTCGTCAAGAATCACTTCATTATCATTCACCCTGTCAGATAATTTATTGATTCTGAGCTGCAACAAAGATAAATGAGTGGCATCATTTTCAATTTTGAGTTCAAGAACCTTGCGAGAATCTTTCATTGCAGTAAGAACAACGTCTAACTTATACTGTGTGGCAGGGTCTCCCGTCATGGAGAGTGACGAGACTGGCTAGAGCAGGATCCCAGGTTTGGGGTTTATTGCATCTATTTTGCAGGGGGTCACCAACACCCCTTGCAGGTCTCTCCACCTCACTGCAATAAGAGAGCCCAGTACATAGAAAGGGGAGGGCTCGGCTACAGGGCATTTCTGGCATTAAGGGCCAAACCTCACTTTAGGTGTGTGCACCTCCCAAGGCCCCTTACCTAGCACAGCCGCTCGGGCATGAAATAGCAGTCGATGTAGGGAGCCACAAGCTCAGAGTATTCAGTGGAGGTCCCTGGGCAAGGAGAAAATGTGGTTCTGCATCATAGGATCTTCATTGATAGTCCTAAATCTTGAATAATTCTGTGCTGCCTACGCAGGAACACCGTATTCCATATATGTAGAATATCCAGGGGAAAAGTCTATATTATGTTCAACACTGAAAGACATTTTCCATTCATTTGTGTTCATCACTGAAATACATTTTTCATTCACTTGAAGTGTAGACTGTTAGAGTTGTATTTTCCTGGAACATGCTAGTAGAGACTGCAGGAGGTAGGAACTGCAAAGCTTACAACACTTTTCAAAGGAAAAGGGGCTGTGTCAGAAACATCTAGGATGCAAGGAAAAAACAGCCTGATAGGCTAACTCCAAAAAGAACAAAAGGAGACCTGTACGTTTAAGAATCCCAGAGGGTCCCCCATCCCACAATGCACTGCAGTGGCAGTTTGCCTGGGAGAGTCAGTTATTTTTTCTGGCTCCTTCTGTCAGGATCTCAGAACACATCTGGTGAATCTTTTCACCTTTATTACTCTTCTAAAACATGTTTTAGTGCTTTTCAAAGCTTTTTCTTGGCAGTGTGACATTTCTTCTGCCAAGTTTGTTGTTTTTACATTTTTTTCTGAGGATAAAAATGACTCCTCTCTTCACAAAGTGCCCTTCCTGTGGCAGAAAGAAAGCTTCCTCTGATGCCCACAAAGTTTGTGTGGTATGTCTATCTCCTCAACACCTCTCTAAAGGCTGTGACATTTGTAGTAAAATGTCTAAAAGGACACTTAAAGACAGAAAAGGTGTCAGGCTTCGTGGATGCATGGAGGATTTAAAGGCAGACAAGGAACGGAGGAAAAGGAGAAGATTGGAGAGGTCTCCCTCTTCATCCTTAAAAAAAGGCATTAATTGGATAAAGACTCACTTAAAAGATCAAATCCGAAAAACCTAATTCTCAGCACCGTCACCGTCATGCATTGACATCAGAGCATTCAACGTCAGCGCTGAGAAGCCTGTTGCCGTCGTGTTCGCCTTCAAAGGACCGCTCAACGTTGACGGCACATCACCACTGTTCGAAGTCTCTATCAACTCCAAGGCCTTCTTCCCCGCCAAAAAGGTACAGCACCGCCGTCAAGATCTTTGTCAACGTCGGCGCCGCATCAGTCATCGCACAGGATTAAATCGGCGTCACACTCTCATCGCTCGACATCACAATCCCATCATTTGACGTCAAAATCACACCACACTTCGACATCAAAACTGTCCACGTCGAAAAGACAGGCATCTTCATCAAAATCTCCAGTGTCGCCTAAAAGACAGTGTACGACCTATAATACTCCACTCTCGATGTTGAACATCATTTAAATGGAGATCTCTTCGTCGTCTTCACTTTGGTCTGGTTCTTCTTAGCGTATAGACCCTTTCTCACCGGAACAGGATACAAGTCTGCCTCCAATATGTCCTGTTATTCCTCTTTCTAATCCTAATCAGGTTCCTTTAGAGCCTTTGAATATCTGTCTGGTGCAACAGCATTCCAGAGCGACATCAGTGTCTCCTATTAGCAAGTGGAAAGCTCCGTCTCCCATAAAGTCTCCTGCAAGACGTACATCTCTTAGTCCTCCACTAAAATCATCTACTTCATCACGAACAGGATCTCCAGATTCTTCCTCTTGTTGTATACATCAACATCTCTGCCTTGTTCTCCATCTACTTCTTCGCCTGTTTATGACATTCACTTTTCAAGACGCTCTAGTTAGAGGAGCTTCTAAGCTCAATATACAAGTTGATGCTCCTCAACCATCAGTGTCTGTTATTTTAGAGACCCTGCAACCAAGAGCTACGCCAAGGCTTCTTCTGCCTCTTCTTCCAGGTCTCATAGACATTGTGTAGGATAAGTTCCTTACACCAGCTACTGTAAAATCTGCCTCCCCAAGGCTCTTAAAGAAATACAAGCATCCGCCTCAGAATCCAGACTTTATCAAGGCTGATCCTAAACCAGATTCAGTAATTGTAACAGCAGTACGCAGGAAGCACGCTTCTGCTCCAGAGACCACAGCACCAGCTGATCGAGAAAGTAAAAGAATGGATGGTATTGGAAGGAAGATGTGTGGTACAGCATCTACACATTTGCGTAATGCTAATTTGGCGGCATTACTGGGCAGATACCATAGAGAGATTTGGGAAGGAATAAAATCTTTTATCTCTGATCTACCAGATCACAGACAACAGGATTATATAGAAATGTTCAGAGAGGGCTCTCTCATTTCATATCAGTCCATCAGCGCTTCAGTTGATTCTGTTGATCTGTCCCCCACTGCTTTTCGCCATGGCATTTTATTAAGACGCACATCCTGGCTAAGACTCATCTTTGAAACCTAATGCTCAACTGAAAATAGGTAATCTGCCTTTCTCCGGATCTTCCCTTTTTGGGCAGCACAAGGAAGACGAAATGCTACGCATGAAAAATGAAGCGGAAACACTCAAGGCAGTGGGTTTGGAAGAACAGAAAAAATGCTTATAACAGTTCAAACCCAAGGACAAAAGAAGTTTCTATCATAGGCTTTAAATCCATAGGTGGCCTTACCAGTACCAGCAGCAAAATAGGCAACCTCAGTGTACCTTTCAAAACAGGTACCAAAGACGGAGATCATCTCCACACAAGCCCTCGCAAACCAAGGGTAAACCTTCCCACTCCAAGCAATGAGATTCACATACCCCCACCACAGTTGCCTACTTCGGTGGGAGGAGTGGTACAGTTCCATTTGAAAGAGTAGACACGGATGACTACAGACAAATGGGTCCTAAATATCATTCAAAATGGCTACACTCTGCGCTTCACCAGCGCTCCACCGAAAACCTCTTTACAACAGACCTTACCAGCCCTTTTGCATGACCGCAAGCAAGAAACAGCTAGTTTGTTGCACCAGAGAGCCATAGAGGTAGTCCCACTACATCAGAGGGGCAGAGGAATCTATTTGAGATGTTTCTTGATCAGAATGAAAGATCACCTCCATCAATTTCGGCCAATTCTAGACCTCAGGCCCCTCAACAAATTTATAAAGAAAGAGCGGTTCAGAATGCTTTCGCTGAATCAAATTTTTCAACATTTAAAAAAGAACGATTAGCTGTGTGCTGTAGATCTACAGGACACATATTTTCATATTTCCATTTTACCGCATCACAGACAATTTCTCGGGTGGGCTCTCATCATTATCAATATGCAGTGCTCCCCTGTGGTCTAAAATCAGCGCCACAAACCTTTTCCAAATGCATGGCAGTGGTTGCGGCCCAACTGAGAAAACAAGGTATTTTCATATATCCTTTCCTGGATGACTGGCTCATTAGAGCAGAGTCTTTTCACAAAGCAAAGGAAGACTTCGATGTCACAACATCTCTTATGGCAAGGCTAGGTCTCCAGGTCGATTCCCAGAAGTCCATTACAAATCCAGTTCAGTGTCTAAAATTTCTAGGAGCTATTCTGGACACTCCAAAAGAAAGCGTGTATCCTTTGGAGGAGAGTGTGTCCTCAATCCTAGTGAAATGTTCCCATATTCTTCGCCCGACCAAACCAACAGTTTGCATGGTAGCATCGCTACTAGGTTCAATGGCATCATCATTGTGCCGAACGCTCGCTTGTATATGAGACCCCTACAGACATGTCTCGAGGATCAGTGGTCTCAGAGAACAGGCCTTTGGGAAGGTCGGATTCTTCTAACACCCAATGCACGCCAGTCCCTATCATGGTGGACCAACTCGGACAATCTACTTTCAGAAACCCATCCCAGACCATCATCACAGATGCATCCCTTACAGGATGGGGTTCCCACATGGATGATCTATCCATACAAAGTCTGTGGTCCCAAAAAGAAAAGAAATACCATATAAATCTCCTAGAACTGAAAGCAGTTTTTCTGGCCTTCAAAGCGTTTCTTCCATCGCTGCAATCGAAGGACATCATGGTTCAGACAGACAACACCACCACGATGTTTTACGTCAACAAACTGGGTGGAACAAGGCCCAAGCAGTTGTCTCACCATGCGCAAACTCTGTGGCATTGGGCTCTGGCGAGAGGCCTCTACATTACAGCTTTTCACATTCCAGGAGTTTTAAACATGGAAGCAGATGTTCTCAGCCGCTTCTCCGAAAAAACCCACGAGTGGGTCCACAACGACAAAGTCGTAGACGCCATCTTCCAAGAATGGGGAACTCCCACTTTAGATCTATTCACTACCGCCCAAAACTCAAAATGCCAACACTTTGCATCCTGGGCTCCTTAACTGAAGTCTCTGGGCAATGCCCTTTTAATAGACTGGTCAACTCCATTTGTTTATGCCTTTTTACCAATCCTGTTAATTCCACGGGTGATACAAAAGCTACTGAGATCATGCACCACAATGATCCTCATAGCTCTGGACTGGCCGATTCGGTGGTGGTACACGGACCTGCTCCACTTATCAATAATCCAACACAAGCGTCTTCCCCTCAGATCAGACCTTCTATACAAACTTCAGGGCAGAATTCTCCACCCCTCGATACAGTCACTGAATTTGGGGAAACATTGTTTACATCGCATGCGATACATCACATGCCATTACAACGCAGTCGTTACAACGACCACGTTGTTACATCGCAACCTATTGCAACGCAAGTCATTACAACGACTTGCTGTAGGGGGCAGAAGGTGTTGGATTTTAAATCCGACACCTTCCCTACTGTTGCACAGACTGGAGTTGGAATAGTAAATTATACTATTCCAACATCCAGCGCCCCCTACAGCAAGTCGTTATAACGACTTGCGTTGTAATGGTATGCGATGTAACAACGCGGTCGTTGTAACGACCGCGTTGTAATGGCATGCGATGTATCGCATGAGTTGTAACGTGGCTTATTCCTGAATTTGGCAGCATGGCTCCTCAGGTCATCCAATATGGACATTTAAATCTTCCAAAAGTTTGCATTAACATTCTGAAAAAAGCAAAGCCCCCCTCCACAAGGGCTTGTTATGCTTTTAAATGGAAACGTTTTTGCATTTGGTGTCGTTCAAAGAACTACTATCCTATTACAGTAGAGGAAAATATTATACTGCCCTATTTATTGCATCAAGCCAAATCTGGCCTACAGCTGTCCTCAGTAAAAGTCCACCTAGCAACGATTTCTTTTTTTTAAATCCCAGTGGTCAAAGACTTTCTGGAATGGTTTTTCCTCCTCGCAGAAACCCCCCTTCTCCTTGGGAGTTGAACATAGTGTTATCTAAATTAATGGGTCCGCCCTTCGAACTGATCCATAAAGCATCGCTGCAACACTTGTCGTGGAAAACAGCCTTTTTGGTTACAATTTCCTCGGTTCGAAGACTCCGTGAATTGCAAGATTTATCTTCTGTAGAACCCTTTACAACTTTCCACCACAATAGGGTTGCTTTACGTACACAACCTTCTTTTTTGCCCAAGGTATTTTCAGATTTCCATCTCAATCAATCTATCACTCTTCCTACCTTTTCCCCAAATCCTTCTTCTGCAGCAGAGAGAACATTACACTCTCTTGATCTCAAAAGAGTCCTTCGTTTTTACATTGTGAGATCAAAATCTATTAGAAAAACTTCCCAACTGTTCATAAATTATGGGGCCATGAGACAAGGTTTAGCAACCTCAAAACAATCTATAGCTGGGTGGATAGTTTCATGCATTACACTGTGTTACCAGATTCCCAATAAGCCTTTACCAGGCAAACCTAGGGCTCACTCAACAAGAGGAAAAGCTGCGACCACATCCTGGGTGAAGCAGGTTCCTATTCAGGACATTTGTAAGGCAGCAACTTGGAGCTCCCTGCACTCATTCACAAAGCATTACTGTTTAGAATCGGATACTCTAGCCGACTCTAAGTTTGGACAAGAGACATTAAGAAATCTTCAAATATGTTTTTCTTGTCCTTCAATTCTACTCTACTGATGGCTCAGGACAGCCTCCCTTTGTACGATCTTTACGGTCTCACAGGATATATATATATATATATATATATATAGCCGTTATACGGAGTTTGATTAGCTTGCTATTATATTCAAGGTGTATGACTATCAATGAAGATCCTACGATGCAGAAGGAAATGTTACATACCTGTAGGTGTAGTTCTGCATCGTAGGTATCTTCATTGCAGTCATAAACACCCTCCCTCCTCCCCGGCTGTCAGGTTGTAGTATTATTATCCTGATCTTCCCGTAAAAAATAACGGACTCTCTCAGGCAAACTGCCCCTACAGTGCATTGTGGGATGGGGTCCCTCTGGGATTCTTGAAGGTACACAACTCCTTTTGTACTTTTTAGTGTTAGCCTATCAGGCTGTTTTTTCCTTGCATTCTAGATTTTCTGAGACAGCCCCCTTTTCCTATGAAGAGTCTTGTAAGCTTTACAGTTCCTGCCTCCTGCCCACTCTACCAGCATGTTCCAACAAAATACAACCCTGACAGTCTACACTTCAAGTGAATGAAAAATGTATTTCAGTGATGAACACTATATAGACTTTTTTCCTGGATATTCTACATATATGGAATAAGGTGTGCCGGGGTCCGCGCAGGCAGCATGGAATTATTCAAGGGTTATGACTTCAATGAAGATACCTTCGATGCAGAACTATACCTTCAGGGGGGGAGGGCGGGGCTTGCCTGACTCCAAGATGGCCGCAGCCTGAGCGAGCTCCGGCTGCCGTCCACACCATCCTACATGTATCAGCGTCATCCAGACAGATGAAGACATAAAAAGCAGTGGAATTTGTGCAGCAAGTTGCAATTTACGGACCCTGTAAGTTTGGCGATTTGGATCGGCTCCTGTCCTGAGCAGTGCAGGATGATGCAGCTGCGGCCTATCTGAGGCCTGTGAGGTGGACTGTGTAGCGGAGGACGTGTGGCGTAGCTGCGCAGCCCGGTTCTGGTTCTGGTGTCGCGGGCCAGAATACGTAAGGAGAACAATATCTGCCTGCCCTTGGCCAGAATCGCTGCTGCAGGCTGGGACGTGGCGGTGTCTGCCGGTGGAAAATAATCCGTGGTTAGACTGTGCGGAGCCTGTGGGGCGAAGGGAGCGGCCTGGTGTGTGGTGCTGCGGCCTCCGTACTGTGGATGCGGAGGCCCCTGCCCCCGATACAATTTACGTGGGGTGATTATCCTGGACTCCCCCGCTGGGACATTGATTCTGCTCCCCCATCATGTGCGATCGCCAGGATTTCGCAACAGGCAGGGGCCCTGTGACGTTCACACCCGGCGGTTGCCCTGACCTTCCGAACGCTAAATAAGTGGACTATGCTTAACGTGTGACTCGGCGGAGTCTTGTTGCTGGGAGTGCGGGTGAAAAGTAGGTGCCGCATAGCGAGGGGCTATGATGGACCCTGTGAACAGGCTGTGGGGCCTATTGTGAAACGCTACATTCCTGGAGCAGACGCAAAAGCACTACAGATCCAACAATAAACAGTGGGAAGGAGCGTACTCGTGCTCCCTTGTGTTTACTGCAGTGGTGTCCTCCTCCTCTCTTCTCTCAGCGGCAGTGGGTAGCCTGTCCAGGATTGGGGGTCGGAGTCGCACTCCCCGCACAGTGCCCCCTCGCTCTCTGGCTCTGACCCGTGGAGCTCAAGCATAAACTCAGCGGATCCCAGCATAAGGGAAGTGATTTTGGCGCTGGCTGGAGGGATACTTGTCTAAGCCTTAGCCGGCCCCCATAGAGCGGCCCCTAGCGCGCACCTGGTCGTGGTGCGGGTGGGCCCTGGAGACCCGACAAATTGAGCTACTCATCAAACATCAACAGGCTACAGCCGGGGCACCTACTGCCAACCTTGTGCGCCATTGGAGTTGGCTGGACTACACAGAAGTATTTCAAAATTGTCTGGTGCCTTACGGGAGTGGAAATCATGGGGAAAGGAGACAAAACGCAAACAAAAATCCAGTTTGATAATCGTAAGTCGGTCAGGAATAGAGACGAGGACCCCAACCTCCCAACTACGGAACAAAATGAGGATCTAACTGCTTCTGGGGACGACATCCGACAAATACTCGCGGCTATGCAACAGAGCTTGGCATCTATCGACGGTAAGATAGACTCATTGACTTTCCGTATGGACCGGATGTCCGAGCGTGTGGATAAACAGGCCGAAAGGCTTGACATGGCGGAGTGCAGAATATCGGAGGCCGAGGACGCACAAACCGAAATGGGGACGGCGCAGAAACAAATGGCGAAATTACTGACAACAATGCCCGACAAAGCCGAAGATCTCGAAGCGCGCTCTAGGCGCAATAATGTGCGCATTCTGGGCCTGCCTGAGACCATAGCTACCGGAAACATGGAGCTCTTCGTTGAACAACTACTGGTGTCTATGCTGGGCCATGAAACATTCCCAGAGGTGTTCGTTGTTGAACGTGCTCATCGGACTCTGGGCTCCAGACCTCCTCCAGGTGCTTCACCTCGCCCCCTGATTGCGAGAATTTTGAACTATAGAGACAGAGATGCTGCCTTGAGATGCGCTAGAGACCTGAAAGTACTTAAATATGAGGGATCAGAGTTAGCCCTCTTTCTGGACTACACCCCACAAGTACAAGAGGCACGCAAGAAATTTGGGCCTGTAAAGGGCAAACTAAGGGAACTCCAACTGGACTACGCGATGCTCTACCCGGCTAGACTAAGGGTGAACTTTGCCGACAAATCAATAATATATGGCAATCCTAACCAACTACAACAGGACCTCAAAAAGTACAGTACTGAAAAATCGCAAGAACCAACACGACCACCAGCAGCAGAGCGGGACAGGGCGCTCCGGACCTCGGAACAGGATAATCTACTTGAGCCGGCACTCCGGCATCGTAAGTGCAAAACAGGACACAAGTTATAGCACAGTTAACATAGACATTATCTGCACTGAACTGCCTGGGTCACAGTCGCTTTGCTGTAATCACACTGTGTAGATTAACATAATGTTAAACCACTTTCATATGTATATAGTACAATTGATCAGACGCCTGGATAGTAACTCATCGGGCGCGCAGTCGTAGGCCATCAAGTAACACCCCAGGTCTGGCAACCACCGCCCTGAGTGTATTTCACCTGGGTAGTATTTTGGGGAAAATTGTTTCTGGGTGGGAGGGTCTATCTCAGGGTGGGTGGGAGGTTAGTTGGGGTGTTGTAACTGTTTTGATATGGTGTGGGTGGGAGGCGGGGAGTTATTTTCACTCAGCAGCCTATATGCTGCGCTTAATGTGCCAACAGAAAATGTACACATTGAAATACATCGCTCCATATACATCACACGACATGTCAGTTTGGATACGTAAATTTATCCATGACGCAGCCCACTAACGCTAGAACCAATATTAGGTTTATGTCCTGGAATGTAAGGGGCCTTAATGATCAGAAAAACATCTGTAAAGTGGTGGCCTATTTGCATAGACACAACATTGACGTCGCTGTATTGCAAGAAACACACCTTACCCCAAAATCTGGGCTACTGACCCCTAGAAGAATTAAAGGCACATGCATATCGTCCGGGTTTACATCCCATGCTAGAGGGGTGCTCATCTGGGGGCGTAGAAATTCAGGCCTACATGTACAAGAAATAGATGTGGATACAGGGGGCAGGTATGTGCTGGCCAAATGCCGCAAAGAGAACTTTAGTGTGTTGCTAGTGGGGGTTTACTGGCCAAATTACGATGACCCTCAATTTTATCATGTACTACAAGACAAGATAATGAGACATTCCTATATGCCAATACTCTGGGGAGAAAAAAAAGACACACAATTGATGGACGGAATGCAGAACAAATCAAAACATTCACCCTCAGTCAAGAGATCTGGGTTAAATCCATCATTCTTTTGCTCACCATGCCACCCCAGTTTAGACCTGGCCATATGCAAATCAGTCTTGACCCTGTGCCTCATGGGAACAGTCCAGCCCGAACTGCCAAGCCAGGTCCTCCCTGGACTGGAAACAAGCATCCTAGGACCGGTTTCGGGGCTTTACCCCTCATCAGCCAGGATAGCTTGAATCCAGTGGCACAGTGAGCCCGGGACCCACGTCTGGGCATACCCGGCGCACCTAGGGTGAGGAAACAAAAGACACACAATTGATGGACAGAATGCAGAACAAATCAAAACATTCACCCCCAGTCAAGAGATCTGGGTTAAATCCATCATTCTTTTGCTCACCATGTCACCCCAGTTTAGACCTGGCCATATGCAAATCAGTCTTGACCCTGTGCCTCATGGGAACAGTCCAGCCCGAACTGCCAAGCCGGGCCCTCCCTGGACTGGAAACAAGCATCATAGGACCGGTTTCGGGGTTTCACCCCTCATCAGCCAGGATGGCTTGAATCCAGTGGCACAGTGAGCCCGGGACCCACGGCTGGCGCAGGATCAAGACTGATTTGCATAGGGCTGGGTTCAAACCTGAATGGCATGGTGAGCAAAAAAACGATAGATTTAGGCCCAGATCTCTGTACTGGGGTGAATGTATGACATTGTTCTGCATTCTGTCCATCAACTGTTCTTTTTGCAATACTCTGGGGGGGGCCACTTCAATTGCATACAGAACCCTGAATTGAACAGGTCAAAAGGCGCTCCTAAACGTCCATCGCACGCTGCATGCGCTATAGCCAGCATCGCTGAGGCGGATGGTCTTTGTGACGTCTGGCGTCATCGCTCTCCCTTGGGTAGAGAATATACGCACTATTCCTCTGTCCATGATATACACACTAGAATAGATTATTGGTATGCCTCACGCACAGTACTCCCTTTCATACAGGACTGTACACATTTGGTGCGCACACTATCTGACCATTCACCAGTAACTCTACAGATAACGCTAAATAATCTAAGCAACACCGTGCGCTCATGGCGGTTTCCTCAATACTCGTTATTAGATATAGTTTTCTGTACAGAACTGGGCAATGCAATTGACAATTCTTTGCCACGAACTTGGGCAGCGTATCCACTATGTACTCCATGTGGTAGACTTTTAAAATCTACATAAGGGTCATGACGATCTCTAAACACAAAAGGTAGAGAACATGCTCAAAACACTGGAATGTAGGCTCCAGGAAGGGGGGATCCCCAGATACTCGCACAAATTGATGAGTATAATGAACTGGCAGAAATCGAAGTTAAACATTTAGGGAAATATGCCATGGCTAGGGTTTATGCGGAGGGTGACAGACCCAGTTCCACCTTGGCAGCGACAGTTAGACCCGCCAAAAGCTACGGTTATGTCTCAAAAATATACAATGAAAGCGGTGAATTGGTGGATAGTACACCGGAGATATTGGAGGCTTTTGCCAGTTATTATACAGGCTTATACCTCTAAGGGGTCCTCCGCCTCGGAATCAGATGAGGAATACCTTGCACACATAGCAATGACATGGCTGGAAAATACAGACAGAGAGAGACTTAGAGCCCATCTTAGGCCTGCCGAAAATTTAGCAGCACTGAAAGAAATGCCTAACGAAAAGGTACCTGGGGCAGATGGATTAACTGTTGCCTTCTAAAAGGCATACCAAGATAAATTGATCCCGAACTTGGTGAATCTATTTGAAGAGATGGCTAAACAGGCCTACAGACCCCTATCCCTGCTTAACATAGACACCAAACTGTTCGCCAAGGTATTGGCGAACAGACTGGCACCCCTCCTGCCTAAATTGGTGGAGCCGGAACAGACAGGGTTTGTCCCGGGGCGCTCGCTTACTAGTAATTTGTGTACCCTTTTTGGAAACATAGCAAGAATCAACCCGAATGTCAAAGCCGCAGCATTATTTATAGATATCGAGAAAGCATTCGACTCTGTAGAGTGGAGGTTCCTATATGCAGTCTTGAGAAGAGTGGGTGTGGGGGATATTTTTTTTAAAACTGGTGGACCTCCTGTATGCACAACCAGTGGCACATGTACGAGTTAATGGTGCTCTGTCACGTCCGATAGACATTGCCAGGGGCATGAGACAGGGCTGTCCGCTTCCCCCCTTCTGTATGCCTTAGTGGCGGAGCCTCTGGTGTGTGCGATGCGTGAATACCACGCATATAGAGGTATACGTTCACTGCAATATAACCTAACTATTGCAGCATATGCAGATGATACATTACTCTATATCCGATGCTAAACCTTGCACCAATGCTGCAGGAGGTGGAGAGATTTGGGCAACACTCAGGGCTGTATATCAATTGGCATAATTCAATAATCTTTCCTTTAACTGCAGCTACCACTCCCATTCACACTAATTACCCTAAAGAGTGGACTACGGACCCAGTAAGATACCTGGGCATAAAGATACATACAGATCCGGAGGTTGTACTGTCAGAAAACTACAGATGTGCGATACAAAAACTAGCAGAAGTCATTGAGAAGTGGATTTAACTCCCACTGTCCCTGGTGGGCCGTATTGCACTGATGAAGATGGTGGTGCTCCCTCGCTTTCTTTTTCTTTTTGTAAATATCCCCATCAGTCTGCCTAGATCCTTTTTTCATAGTTTGCGCACATTACAAACACGCGTCGCCTGGGCTGGTAAACAACCTCGTGTAAAATGGGATAATCTAACCAAGCCAAATTCGGAGGGTGGGTTGAACGCCCCAGATATGGAGAGATATTATAGGGCCGCATAGACACTGCATGCGCATTGTTGGATACATGGCCCACATAACTTACCGCATCTATACATAGAATATAACATAGTCTCTCCAACCCCGCTACCAAATTGGTGACTGGTGGCTCTCAGAGTAAACCCCGCATAATTGATCCGGTATGTTGCACAGGGTCTCAACTACCCAAAACAGGAGTCACTTAACAGCTGAAAACAATATACTCTCCCAAACTACCAATAATGTGGTGCGATTGGTTCAGTAATGACCGCGCAACAATACAAACTCTTCATAAATTGAAAATAGTGCACATGGGGGACCTGTTTCTAGACAGAGTTGTGAGAACGTGGGAACAAACGTCCTCTCAGGCTCAAAAGTTGACCGCATTAGACACTTACCAGTATTACAGAGTGCGACGGGCGTTGCGTGCGACACTAGGCCCAGACATGTCCGAACCGCAAGAAATTAAATCGCTGACATATCTATCTGAAAGAAACACATAGTGATAGATTCCTTACCTTAGAATATCCCCAGGCGTCAGACTGGATCCGGAAAGTTTTCGTCAGCAGTACCCCTGCGCGTCGGTAGGTGGCGTTGTGCGGCTCCGCGTCCGTCATTGGCGTCGTGGTCGCCGAGATGACGTCGCGGGCGCTACTTAGACGCCGCCCACGCGCGCTGACGTCAGTTCTTTCTTTTTTTGCGCCAGCAAGCGCAGATCCGGGAAGAGCAGGAACCCCCAGTCAATTTTTTACTGACTTTTTGAGGCTTTTTGTCTCTATTTTTTCATCGAGTCTTCGACTCCTGGTGCAGTTAGGATGCCCGGTTTTAAGTCCTGCGGGGATTGTCACCGCATGATGTCGGTGACGGACCCGCACCGTGTGTGTCTTTTCTGCCTGGGGTGCGAACACGACCCCAAGTCGTGCCCCGACTGCCGGGCCATGGCGCCGAAGACTTTGCGGGAGTGGTCCCGAAAGTTGCTGGAAGCCCGGCAGTCGGCTCCGCGCCGTTCGAGGTCCCAGTCCCGTGGAAGGTCGAGGGACCGTACGCGGAGTCATCACCATCGATCTTCGGGATCCAAGTCTTCGCACTCGGGGTCAGGTAAGACAAAGCACAAGAAGTCGAAGAAACGCCATCGTTCTCCAACTGCCTCCCCCGCTGCTCCGGCGGAGCCTACGCAGTCGCCGCCCGACTACCCGCCCTTCCCGGGGTCGTCGGCGACTCCGGCCCAAATACAGGAATTCCTGTCGGCCATGGCTCGCCTCTTTGGGCTGTCGGGTCCCGCCGGTGCGCCTATGGGCCCCGGGGTCCCGGCTGGGTGTCCTCGCCTTTCCACGCCGGCGGCCCCGGCGTCGCTGTCGGCTCCGGCCTCAGAGCCGCAGGACACCCTTGGATCCACGCCTGGATCCCGGTCGACGCCGGTTGACCTTGTCACACCTCCACCGACGTCGACTCCGCCGGCACCAGTACTGACGCCGCCCGCTCCTCGGGACGACGTCGACCTCAGTTTCAGCCCCGAAGTGGACACGGCGTCGATCGATGCCGTTCTCGACGTTGCTCGGGGATTTTTATCCCCATGTCCCTGCTCCTTATTTTAGACCTGTTCAACAGCCTGAGGAGCAAGGGAGGACTTGGAGGGGTTCTGAGGACCCTCTCGCAGCTGCTTGCGAGTCTGAACAGGACTGTGCTGAGGAATTGGGGGACGCCAGTGGTCTGGATACCTCACCAGACCTTGGCATGCTGTCTCCTCCTACCGTGGCTACGGAGGAAGGCGCTAGTTATGCTGTGGTGTTGCGTAGGGCGGCCGAGGCCCTACACCTCGAGCTCCCTACTGTGGCCGTCAGGACTAACCTCCTGACAGAGGTGCTTCAGCCAGCAGCTACTTCTGCTGAGCCGCTGCTTTCCTTCAATGAAGCCCTTTCTGACGTTCTTTTGGGCACTTGGTCCAGGCCCACCACAGGGGCTCCTGTGGATAGGAACGTGGCCCGACGCCATCGCCCGGCTCCGGGTGACCCCATTTTCCTCTCCCAACATCCCACCCCCGAGAGCTTGGTTGTCCAAGCCTCTGCTTCCCCAACCGCCTTCTCTTCCGCCCCGCCGGATAGGGAATCCAAGAAGCTGGACCAGTTTGGTAAAAAGATTTTTTCTTCCACCAGCTCTGCGCTGCGGTCCGTGAACACTGCATGCCTCTTGGGCCGTTATTCCCACTCTCTGTGGGATACGGTGGCGAATGTGCTGCCCCAGTGTCCGGAGGAGGCCCAGCCAGCTCTCTCCCAGGCTGTTGCAGAGGGGAGAGACGCAGCAAAGTTCATGATTCGTTGTGGCCTCCGCCGACTCACTGGGCAGGTCGATTGCAACGACAGTGGCGGTTCGTCGTCACGCCTGGTTGAGGACCACTGGATTTTCGGGGGCTGTCCAAAACACCCTTATGGACATGCCTTTCGATGGGCGTCGCCTCTTCGGCGACAAAGCGGGCAGCGCGTTGGAGAGGTTTAAGGACTCACGGGCTACGGCCAAGTCCTTGGGACTCTCGGCAGTCCGCCCTCCTCCGCTTTTCGCTCCTTTCGTGGCACAGGAAGGGGTGCCCCGCAGCGTTCGCAACAGAGCCACAGGCCTGCGCAGCAACAGTCCCAGCGCGGACGCGGGTTCCGCCGTGGCGGATCAAGGGGCCAGCGGGCGGGTCAGTCCACCACCACCCCGGCCACCACTGCCTCCAAACCTTCCTAGTCCGAACTTTCACGCCCATCAAACACCAGTGGGCGGCAGGCTTCGCCATCACCTCCCCACTGGCGCACCATCACTTCGGACAGGTGGGTTTTAGAGATAGTCCGGAGGGGCTACTCCCTCCCTTCGAGACTACCCCCAGCCATGCCACCTCAGTACCACCGCATGTCGGGGGATCACTTGGCGCTTCTTCAGCAGGAAGTTGCGGCCCTCTTGGCCAAGGGGGCCATCGAGCGCGTTCCGACGCCAAAAGTAGGTCGTGGTTGCTATTCCCACTACTTTCTGGTGCCCAAGAAGGACAAAGGCCTGCGTCCTATCTTAGACCTCCGGAACGTCAATCGCTTCCTCCGCAAAGAGAAGTTCAAGATGCTCACTCTGGCTCAGGTCTTGTCTGCTCTCGATCCACAAGACTGGATGGTAGCGCTAGACTTGCAGGATGCCTATTTCCACATCCCCGTCCTGCAAGCCCACCAGCGTTACCTGCGGTTCACGGTAGGCCACGAGCACTTTCAGTTCACCGTGCTCCCCTTTGGCCTTACCAGCGCCCCTCGGGTGTTCACCAAGGTGATGGCGGTGGTCGCAGCTCATCTGCGCAGATCAGGGGTTTCAGTCTTCCCCTATCTGGACGACTGGTTGTTGAAGGCGGGCTCGCCCCAGGCAGTCGTCTCCCACCTCCAGACTACGGCCGACCTCCTGCACTTGCTGGGGTTCTCCATCAACGTGCCGAAGTCGCACCTGATTCCCTCTCAGAAGCTCCTCTTTATCGGAGCGGTTCTCGACACGGTGCAGTTTCGGTTCTATCCTCCCGAACAGCGAGTCCGGGATATTCGGGCTATGATTCCTATCTTTCAGCCTCTACCCGGGTTTCGGTCAGAATGACCCTGAGGCTGCTGGGCCTCCTGCATATCGATCATGCCAGATGGCATATGCGGGCTCTGCAGTGGGACCTGAAGTTCCAGGGGGCACAGCATCAGGGGAACCTGTCCGATCACGTCCAGATGTCGGAGGGCACTGCACGACAGTTGCAGTGGTGGCTCACGAACCGGCATTGGGTCGACGGCAGATCCCTCTCCCTTCCCCAACCGGAGTTTTCAGTGGTGACGGATGCGTCCCTCCTGGGATGGGGCGGCCACATGGGAGAGGCGGAGATCAGAGGCCTCTGGTCTCCGGCGGAGTCCAAGCTCCATATCAACCTTCTGGAGCTTCGGGCGATACGGCTTGCACTGAAGGCATTCCTTCCCTCTGTCAAGGGGAGAGTAGTGCAGGTGTTCACAGACAACACCACCGCCATGTGGTACTGCAACAAACAAGGCGGGGTGGGGTCGTGGACCCTCTGTCAGGAGGCTCTGCGTCTCTGGACATGGCTGGAACATCAGGGCATGTCCCTGGTGGTTCAACACCTGGCAGGTTCTCTGAACGCCAGGGCGGACGAACTCAGCCGCAGGTGCATCACGAATGGCGTCTTCACTCGGAGGTGGTGCAAGGTCTCTTTCAGTAGTGGGGAGAGCCTTGGTTAGATCTATTCGCCACCGAAGAGAACGCGCAATGTCATCAGTTCTGCGCATTGGAATTTCCAAGGCGGCACTCGCTCTGCGACGCTTTTCATCACGAGTGGAGTTGCGGTCTGTTGTACGCCTTTCCACCTATACCGCGACCGGGCACAAGATGTCCTTGTGGCTCCGGACTGGGCTCGAAGAGTATGGTATCCCGAGCTACTCAGTATGAGCATCGATCCTCCGATCAGACTGCCTCTTCGGGAGGATCTTCTGTCGCAGCAGCAGGGGACGGTCCTCCACCCGAACCTGTCCAGCCTCCACCTCTTTGCGTGGAGATTGAGCGGCGGCAGTTGATTCCTTTCGACTTGCCTCCTGAAGTTTGTGATGTCATTCTGGCAGCCAGGCGTCCCTCTACTAAAGTGGTATACGCCTGTAGGTGGAACAAGTTTGTGGCATGGTGCACAGCAAAGGCTGTGGATCCCCTTTCTGCCCCTCTTTCTGAGGTCCTACTGTTCCTTCTCTCTTTGGCCCGGCAAGGCTCTGCTCTGGGCACTATCAAGGGCTACCTTTCTGCAATTTCGGCCTTTCTCAGGCTACCTGATCAGCCCTCTCTTTTCAAGTCCCCTTTTGTAAATAGATTTCTCAAAGGCATTACACACCTTTTTCCTCCTATTCCTTTCGGGATGCCTCAGTGGGACTTGAATCTGGTTCTTACATACTTGATGTGCGCTCCATTAGAGCCTTTTCACAACTGTCCTCTTCGTCTCTTGACATTGAAGACTGCCTTCCTGGTGGCCATCACCTCCGCTAGGCGGGTGAGTGAGCTCCAGGCTCTTTCTTGTAAGCCTCCTTTCCTTTCAGTCCATCCGGACAAGGTGGTGCTCAGGCCCCGTCCTTCCTTTTTGCCAAAAGTGGTTACGGCCTTTCACATTGGGCAGACTATTACCTTGCCCACCTTCTTTCCGCCTCCGCATCCTTCCAGAGAGGAAGAGAGGCTCCACCGTCTGGACCGAAAACGTGCGCTCTCTTTTTATCTCAACCGCACACAGCAGTTCCGGGTGGATGACCAGCTCTTTGTTGGCTACGTTGGCACAAAGAAAGGTTAGGGCGGTACATAAGAGAACCATCTCCCGCTGGGTTGTCTTATGTATCAAAGCCTGTTACTCTTTGGCTAAAAAAGAACCTCCGGTGGCTGCGTGCTCATTCCACCAGAGCTACTGCAGCCACTACTGCATTAGGACGTGGGGTCCCCCTGCAAGACATCTGTCAGGCAGCCACGTGGACCTCGTTGCACACGTTTACCAAGCATTATTGCCTGTACAGCCAAGCCCGGAGAGACGGCTTCTTCGGCCGTTCTGTTCTCCGCAACTTTCTGGTGTGATCTTAGTTCGCAGACCCACCACCGGGGTTGGTATTGCTGGGGTATCTATTCTAAGGTAAGGAATCTATCACTGTGTGTTTCTTTCAGATGAACAAGTTACTTACCTTTGGTAACGATATATCTGTAAGAAACATTAGTAGTGATAGATTCCTTACCGCCCCACCCATCCTCCCCGTTCTGCGAACTGATTTCTAGGGTTAAGGTCATCCCTTTCAGGGCCCTAGTTTCAATGCACCAGTGGTCAGTATCTTGCATGGCTCTGCGTTCCTGGCGCGGAAAGTCGTGTACAGAACTGACGTCAGCGCGCCTGGGCGGCGTCTAAGTAGCGCCCGCGACGTCATCTCGGCGACCACGACGTCAACGACGGACGCGGAGCCGCACGGCGCCACCTACCGACGCGCAGGGGTACTGCTGACGGAAATTTTCCGGATCCAGTCTGACGCCTGGGGATATTCTAAGGTAAGGAATCTATCACTACTAATGTTTCTTACAGATATATCGTTACCGAAGGTAAGTAACTTGTTCGTTACAATCGGAATCCCCGCAACATGGCATCACAATACTTTATACACTCCTAAAGGGACAGGCAACCCAAACCAAGAAGAAATTTCAGTTAGAATGGGAGGACGAACGAGGAATGGAAATCACAGATGTACAGTGGACCCACTGCTTTAGTAACATTAAGTCAATTTCGCAGAACGGACGGCACAGGTTAGTTCATTTTAAATATCTTCATAGAGCTTATTACACCCTGGCACGACTATATAAATACGGGTTGAGGGAGGACAACCGATGCATGAGATGTACAGCAATAAACGCCAATTTCACACACCTGGCCTGGGAGTGCCCCGGGATCTGTGCATTTGGGGGGGGGGGGGTTCACCGCGTTGAACGAAATGCTGGATCTGGTAATACCAGAGTCACCATTGGTTGCTCTTCTGGGGTTTGATAAGAACATACCGAAAACTATATGTAGGTTGGCCTCCATCGGCCTCTTACTTGCCAAGCGTAGGATCGCAATGAGGTGAATGCGTGGCCCCTTACCCAAACTGACAGAATGGCACACAGACCTGGCCTACTGTACTCTGCAATCCGAGAATTATAATGCATTAATGCCTGTTAAATGTCAGCCTAAAGATATATAGGGGCCATATCAAGCATATTTGTTGAAAAAAGCCGCAGAGGATGCTACCCACACAGAAGAGGATAGGATGGGTGTCGGCTGAATAATGCTAATGATAGTTGGTAGAATGCTGGAGCATATACAGGGGGGCGGAACTGGATCGAACTAAGATGGGCGACAGAATATGCTGGAATCATAAATTATTTAGAAAGTTAAGAATGTTTTAGGAACCCACATGACGCAACAGTACTCTTTGGTACTGAACACGAGGTTTGTGGATTATGTGTCAGAAATGTTACCTATACTGACTTTATGTTACTATATCAATTATTGTGTGTACGAAAGCGATTGTATCGTGGATATGCTGCATGTACTGCTGTTATGTTCCTTTTTTTTCTCTCTGAAAACCTTAAATAAACGTTTTAAAAATCAAAAAACTATACCTTCAGGTATGTACCTTTTCCTTCCATGTGGTCTGTGGGGCAAATTGAGCAGAATTTCGATGGCAACCCGGCAGCAGGCAAAATTCACTGCCATTTAGCAATGGCACTTAGCCACCGCCAGCCTGGAAGCTTGATAATACTGTGCTGGGTGCTGTTTTAAATGAAGCAGGATTCAAACCAATACCCAAGGCACCACTTTAACTGCCATCATGGAAGACAGCGTTTCTGTTAACCATAATATAAGCAGAATAAGACAGTGAGATCCAGGCTTTCTCCAGTAAACTTCCTTTTCCCAAGTTTCATAAAAATAAGGTCACACTTGCTGCAAATCCATAGTTTGTCACAAAGGCTCTAATTCCATTCTACTTAAATGAAAAAGTTAATCTGCTAATTTGTTTTTTCTTAGTCATCCAGTGCTGCAGAAAGCATTACAAATTTTACATCAATAGGGCCTAAAGACTTTAGGAAATTGGATCAACTCTTATTAAAATTCTGACAAGGGCTGCCCGTTGTTGAAATGGTGCAAAGCTCAGTGGATCTCAGCCTTCATCTCCTTTTGCCTTGCCAAAGCTAGCTATCCCCTAAAGAGCAGAATTAAAGCACTCTCAACTAGATCCGTGGAGACCACAGCTATACTCTTTGCAAGAGTGCTATTATTACACATTAGCAAGTCTGCAATCTGGGCTCCAACACATACCTTCGGAAAGCACTTGTGGTTGGATATACAGCCAAAACTGAGACAGCAGTTGAACAAGAGGTACTATACAAGCTAATTCACTAGGGTGAGCCTCTTTTCTGCTTATGCCTTTGGCACTGTGTAATTTACTGCCTTGTTAATCTTAAATTCAAGCATGTAAATCTATGAAAGATCCAATGTATAAGAATAAGAAAAAGCCACTTAGCTGTAACTACAGTTCTTCAGCATTGGTATTCTTCATAGATTCAAATGTGACCGTCCTCCTCCCTGTTCATGAACCTACCACTAGATCCTTCAGATAAGCTGCGAAAATCTGACAGTTGGATCTAAGGAGGCTTGGAACACAGAGCCCTTACACCTCACTGGCCAGAGTTTGGGTCACAGTTAAGTGGGATTAGTTGTAAGTAGTCTATTGCTGTTTTCAATGTTTAGCTGTATTCAGATACTGCTGTGTTATTATTGACTACTGCCTTGTTAATCTTAATTCAAGCTTGTGAATGTACAATAGGTACCAATGCTGAAGAACTGTAGTTACAAGAAAATGACATTTTCTTATCCTGTTTTTCACACTGGTAGAAAGTGCTCTTTTTTTACTCCCTTGAGTGAGGATGTGGCCATGTAACAAATACAGGAAATAACGTGTATGACCTTATTATTACAAAGCTGTTTTCCCTCATGTTCTGTGAATCTTTCAGGTGTCTTGCCGGGACAAAGTGCGCCAGAATCTTGAGGCAGAGGTTAATGAGCTGCAGACAAAGGTATGGGAAGTAGAAGAACGCCTGGTTACTGCTGATAGCAAATGCAACTCCTTGGACAGCAGTCTGGACCTGTACAAGAAGAAATATCAGGCTTGCATGGACCGTGTGGGTGAGCTTGAGGGTACCGTGCAGAACCTGAGCGAAGATGTCGCTGATGCCAATGAGCAGGTAAGAGACTAAAACTAAGATGTTACTGTATGCTTAGTTACTAAACTGACTAAAGAAGAATTATGGGGGAATACTGTTTGAAGCACACTAATCATTTTACTTTGTGAAGGTGCATAGATTGCCAGCAGTGGCAGTGGGTGTCAACGAGCCTTTGACAGTCAGGTGAAGGCAATTTAATTTGAAGCGCTTTGGCACTTGGCGTCTAAAGAAGAGGACAGAATGCTGCTGTGTAATCATGCTCCATCCCAACAGTCCTCTTCTCCTTCCTTCCTAGCACTTGAAAATTGCCTGTATGTTGTGTGGCAGGAGCAGAAATGAATGCTTTCACTTTAAATATTTTAATTGATGCTCCAGTCTGTGAGCGTCTTTCTTCAGTTCGAAACTTTTGCCCTACCCATGCATCACCAACCATCTCCGTCCAGTTCGTGATTTTCACCCTTGTAGGCAGGGCACCGGGCTTTGCTTCCACAGTCATTAGAGATGATGCTGGTTGTTCATTAATCGTCTCCTCTTGGTCAGGCGGATGTTGTTTTCTCATCCATTTGCTGCTAGAAAACAAAAGAACTTTACTCCTATCTCTGGCATGCTTGCTGTTTTGATTGATTTTAAACATTGCACTGGAGGCAGTAATCCCTTCTTGGCAGCCAAGTCTAAAAAAGATGCTTTGTCCTAGTAATGCTATTGAAGCTGTCAGGTTTAGGGAAGAGCCTTAGTACCAAGCAGGATCAGTAGACTGGCAACAACTGTCAGTACTGTGCAGAGGATTGCCTCTCCACATGCCTGGACCTTCTACCATCAATTAAGAAGGGAGGCATTTAGGCACAGCTGCAGGTACATCTTGGAGATAAGGCACCTTCACAATCCTTGGGATCCAGTGGTACCCGATTAACTTTATGTACTCTATCTGTATGGAAGGTACCATAGACGGGTACTATTGCTCCAGTCTCAGAACTGCTCCAGAGTTAGAATACCTTGTAATAGATCAGACTTCTAGATCTGAATGTTAATTGGTCTTTGTACAAATCTCTTCTTTTTGAGTATGTCTCCTTCCACAGTCTAGCACTTTGTCTTAATATTGGTTACTGAGATCGGTGCAGCTGCACCAAACATCTCAAAGAATACACACCCTGCCCCTGTTCTACATAAAGTATACAACAAGACGGTAGAGACCAAAGTTACACTGCCACCTATACCAGTACTAGAACCTACTTAGGAAGTCCGTTCTTTTTTGACAAGTATATGGGGAAGAAGTATTTGGTAAAGAAAAGATCAAATGGGTACTAATTGGCCGAACATTAGCCTACTTAGTCTTCCCTGATATCAGAGGTTGCAAATCAACCTTTTATGCCTCCTGAGTTTGCTATGTTTTCTAACTTCAAAGAGGAGTTTATTACTCTCGTTTATTTCCTCTGTTTCACCTGATCAGTTCTTTGACATTCCAGAGTGGGAGTTAGTGACTCCAGTTCCACAATTTTCTGCAGATGACATAACCTATTTGTTTAATTTAAAACAGACTTAGATTTTTTTTGTAACTAGTACCTTGGAAACTTTGGAAGGACCAATCCACCTTCTCCTCAAGACTTTATTGCAGGACTCCGGTCTCCTCATCTAAAGTTCATGTTCCCAAATGTGTGGTGTTCAGTGTGTATCAACACTTGGTGAACACAGGTTGTCCTTCCCTTTCATGGCTCAGGTACCACCAGGATGTGGTGTCACGGCTAGAGCTGCCGACTTTGGAGCTGGGAAACCAGGTTCGAGCCTCGGCTCAACATCCTGTGATTATGGGCAAATCACTTAATCTCCCCGTGTCTACCAAAAAATGTTGTCCCTGTGTAACGTAACTGGTGCTCATGGAGTGGACCTCAATCTATGCCGATCGAAGACGTCAGACGCAACGTAACGTCGCAGCTGAGTGGCGGCTGGAGCGAGGTGCCGGAGCTGAGCTGACCCCTTTGACCCCTCGGAGTTCCAGAGTACTGGGGCAATCAACCCCCGACTGCCCGGCCAGTCAGGGGAAGGGCCATCCCGAGGTTTCCTCCCCCCCACCAACACCTCACCTCTGCCTCCGTCGCACCTCTGCCCTACGCAAGCCCTGCATTCCATCCCGTCTTTTTGAAAAATAGCAAGAATTTGGTTATGTTTGTGTATATGTTTGGCTTTGCACTTTCACAGACATTTATGTTGTTGAATTTATAGCCTGTATTGAATCACCAAGAATAACTGTATAACTGTTACCTAGCAACTCCTTTACCCTTTATGTAATTCTCCCTACAGCTAGCAAGTCTTATTGTTTTCCGTAGGGGTCCCCTTTTTCCTAAACTATATCTCATCCCGTCTCACACAGACCTGCCCGACCGGGGAACAGGAGACAGGTGAGGAGAGGTGGGCGAGTGCAGAGAGGCAGAGAAGCAGCGGGGGCTGCATAGTTAGCAAAGCCTAGGGTTGAGGTGGAGAGGCCCTGTGGGGCTCGGAGGCGGCAGGCGTGAGAGCAGGTGCAAGAGCAAGTGCGGCAGCCGTAGCCGGCTGCCGCGAAGTGTTGGGCACAGGGTGCCATGGAGACGGCTCGGTTAGTCCGGGTGCGGTTTGTGGCCCTCCTGGAGTGCCCCCACTTGCTCGGTAACCACCTTGTTCTCAACCACGCCGGGTTATACCCGGTTTCGCCCGCCCTCCGCCCTCCTGCTCCCCCAGTCATTTTAAAGCACCGCACATTGGCCAGCCAGCGGCCCCCGTACCCAGTATCCAGCACCCAGTATTAAGTACCCAGAAACCCAGCAACCAGTGGGTCACTGGAGCCGCCACCCCCTGTGCAGTAGCGGACATCAACTCTTCGATCTCTCCTAGAGCTACAAGAGCTTAGCTGACTCTACACTCCCATTTGCAAGCATCCCTCTCAACTTAAGTCAGCCAAAGTTCTACATCAAGAGAAGTGGCTCCAGTCTTAAAAAGCCCAAGACAGCCACACTGTGAAGACATAATTAAAGGTCTTGGACTAGGATAGCCTGAAGCCCCCTGCCACCCTCTTCTGCCATTCGTGTATACAACGGAAGACCAGCACAGTCAAATTAAATCATCAATAATAGCCAAAGATGAGATCTGGAAGAGCCAGGAAAGACCCAGCTAAATCCTGCAACAAAAGTCTAAAGTCGGGGGCCATCCATGCAGTCACGGACGTTGCAGCAATGGCTTCAACCTCCCAGCAACATCACAACCCAGCTTAGCTTCTGGGCATGAGCAGCTACTCCGGCAATCTCTCATCCAACCTCCAGCCCCCCCAAGGCACCTCAGCCCCATGAGCAACACCGGGGGCGGGAAAGCATCGGGAAAGCCCTAATCCCGAGGAGCCAACATCCGGATCTCTAGCATCTACAGCACTCATAGTATCCTCCGCAAAAAAGGCGACATTGAGTGATTATTTCAGGAACTCTGTTATCGCCCCAAAACCAAGATTAAGCGCACCTGACGCATCCTTGAACTCCCCTCAAACCAGTCCGGCCTTAGCCCCGCACCAAATATAGGTTCAGCCCATGACCCACGTGGTTGCCGGCAGGACAGGTCATCGCCCACCGGCATCTGGCTCCACAATAAGAGCTAAACTTCACTTAAAAGAAGCTTCTGAGGTCCTTCTTCCGCTTCAGGCTCCCGAACAGTTTCCCTACGACTCGCAAGTCATTCACTGTCCTGTCGTGCTGGCTTCCTCACTAACCTCCATTTCAAGCGAGGACCCTCCGTCCACCTCTCAGTCCGTTCAGAACCCAAGTCCGTTTTCTCCCTTTGAATTCAAGTCCCCAACCACCATGGATCATCCTGCGGAGAGCAACAAAGTCCTCACTCCTCAAGCTGTGAACCAGGCAAGTACCCAACTAAGTAATTTTAAAACATTGTCCCCAATCAGCTTATCAAAAACCGCCAATCAATGCCATCAAATGGCTTGCTCAGGCGGGGACAACAACATTAAGATCAATACCTCTCTAGATCTGTCCTTCTTTATCAACAAATTCAAAACGTTCACAGATCAGGACAGTTGTCCACCGACCGACATAAATGTGCTTTGGTCACAACTCCTCCAAACTCTTCAAACATCGGGGTCAGCGCTGAATTACCAAACATATAAAATGGACCATCAGGTTGACCTTTTAAACACTCTTGCCGTGTACACCGCTGGGATTGACCAAAAACTAGAGGCGCTCAATTAGCTGATAATAAAAGCACAATCACAAGTTCAATTAGTTAAACAGTATGTTGCTGCTCTCCTATCATTGACTCCTTGTCCTCACTACCCCAATTCCTTTCATCAGTATTAACTGAAATTAAGAAACTACCAACATCGGGGCACTCTGACTCCCAGCTTCAGGTATCTCACCCGGGCGAGGACCCAAAACGGCCGACCCAGTCGGAACACAATGGGAAGAAAGGCCCTAGTAGTAGCAACCCCCACTTGCTGTCAGGTTCTAAAACAGTCATCCCAGCCATTACCCCCACAACCGTAAACCAAAGCTTCATCAAAAACAGCTCTCCTAATCATCAACACTCCTCAGCCATCGTTAACCCAAGCACCTCGGGGTTCGACCCCACGACCGACCAAATAAGAGTTCCCTCCCTAGGCATTACGGAGACAGTCGACTCTAACGCAACCACCGACGTAATATCAAACCAACCACATACTCACTGGCTGTTCAAACGGGAAAAAAAAGACTCAGCAAAAATGGTAACAGACATACAGTCGAAGTCAAAAATACAATCAGCAGTTACTTCCCAAAAAGGAAACCCGCCACACTATTGGGTTCATCCACAGCACCCAGCGCCATCACCAGTCCACTACAAGCTGTTCAGCCATCAACGCCTCAAAAATCATCTTTAAAACCTAATTGTTCAATAGCAGCACAGTCGCTTCAAGTTTCAAGTAACTCACCACATTTTACCTACCCAGCGACATCAGGAAATGGCCAATCACAAACCAGCACGGAGCCAGAGATTGTCAACATGCCAGCCCCGAGCATGACCCAACAAGAGCCATGCCCAGGCATCAGAGTCCCTCCCCCACTTCCAGCTGGCAACAACAGACCAGACCAGAGCCTGACTGGTCAACTACACCCCGCAGGCAACCCCAGCAAAGGCACCGACGGACGGCACTCGATAATACCACCGAGCCAGCCAGCCCGGGCGACTCTGTGCAAAACAGTCCCCATCATATCAACAACTAACCATCTTAGCGAGCAAGCTCCTTTTTGCTCCCAATACCCATTTCCCAACGGAAAACAGCTGAAAACTCAAAAACAACTGTGTCCTTAACCGCAGCGGAAGTGTACAGGCCAGTTACCGACAGCATCCTGACCAAACTGCTGTTAACACCAGAGTACACTTCCCAAGGCCTGCACGACATCTTAAACAGCGGGAACATTCTCAGACTCTTCAAATCAATTCCTGAATTGCGCATCCTGGAATCAAGACATAATGGCTATCGAATTCAAACCCAGTAATGGCATTCAAGCAAGTGAAACAACTCCAATTACATTAGCGACCTCGTCCATAAAGGAGCTGGTACAATCACTGGGGCATTAATCTAACAACGCCTTGCTTACCTCGCTACCCCTCAATACTCGCAATCACCCAGGCTCATCCTATAAGCACAGGTTCTCTCGCTTTTTCAGTACTAAAGTCAGCCAAAAGCTGCTCCGCAGTTGGCAACGACGAGCGAAGAGTCGACCCACAGGTCACAAAAGGAGCCGACTGGTCATGGCTGCCAGCAGCCCTATCCCGGAGCCGGAATGACTGAAATTTATTGATCTCGGAACAACAATATGTTCCTGGAACATCAATGGATTATCCACGAAATCCCAATCTTTAGAAACACTTGAGTTTATTAAAAAAAAAAAAAAAAATGATATCATACTCCTTCAGGAAACCTGGTCGGCGACTAGCATCCCCATAGAAGGCTACCTGGAATTCATGTCTCCCGCCACAAGACAGTGCAAGTACGGCAGACTGCGAGGTGGCCTCTCGATCTACGCCAGTAGCAAACTCTCTCTACATATTAAACAGCTAAAATTTGACGAAGACTGGATAGCCGGCATTGTTGTTAGAAGCCCTAACTCAGACAGACAGCCACTCCTGCTCAACGTTTACAACTCTCCTAGCACCACCGAGAAAAAATTCAAACTGGATCATCAGATCGAAATTGCATGCAACCTATTAAGTGATTATGGTAACATACCTTGCCTAATTTCCGTAGACTTCAATACAAACCTCTTCCAAAACCCGCCCGAGGAAGTCGGGGACGCATCCCCAGTGGTTCCCCACACCTCGCTGTTCAATCAATACTCGCAGGCAAGAGGCCGTCTAAACTGGGCGAATAAACTGATATCCAATTCAGCAGTGTGGGCTATACCGTATTGAATGGGCGCTTCCCCACGGACAATCCGCCTGCTTGGACAAGAACTAATGGCCGCACCCACTCATTTCTTGACTTTACTCTAGGCAGTAGCGAAATGCTTCCCCTGATTGAGAGCTACTGCATCACAACGCAAGGGGAGAGTGACCATCGCCCCCAAATCATAACTATATCCTTCAACGTTGCCTGTCACCAGGCAATTGCACACACGTTATCCGGCTGATACACAGAGAACTTAAGGAGAATGAAATGGACGACTCGTTCCATCCCCTCAATAACTGAAAAATGTTGATCTCTTCTTTGTTTATTGAGTGAAGAAGACGTCGTCGTCATCGACGGATGGGAAGCCTTAGCAGACCGATTAATTCGTGAATTCCAGTCCATGCGTCGTAACTCGCAACCCACTACACAATCTCGCATTTCATTAGAGACCAGAAAGCTAAAATTTCAAAGAAACTCGGCCCTATGCCAGGCTAGGAAAAGTCCGGGAAACGCAAACCTATTTAATAACTACAAGCAAGCTCAAAAAGCTTTCAGGTCATCCATGCACAGGGACAAGCAAAAAGCGGCTGACCAGTTCTGGCTGAAGCTAGTTCACGCAAGCAAGAACTCCAACTAAGTTATTTTGGTCGCTAGTGAATAGGGGGACACTAGGCGGAAGTGGGCAAGGTAGCGCAAACATAAGCGAAGAAGAATGGACCCTTTTTTTAACAAATCACTTCAGCGAATACACAACCAGGGATGTTCACTGCAGCTCCCTTCCATCAACCGAACCAGCGCCACCACCACTTGAAGCCATATGTATAGGCAAGACTGGGCATAATTATTTAGCCAACCATGCTCAGGAAGCAGCAACAAATGACAGAAAGTACAAGCTTGACGACACCATGATAGAGATTATGACGGCCCCAGAAGCACTCAGGAATAAAATTGTTTGCACAATTAGTAAAGCCAGGTCAGAAGGAGCTCCTGGTCCTAATGGCCTTTCTCATGCCCTGTTTAAATCGGATGTAAACCTGTGGTCAGAACACCTGGCTCCCCTGTTTACATACTGCTGGCTTAACCATAATATACCGGAGTCGTGGAAAGGAGCCATTATCCATCCCATCTATAAAGGTGGCAGGAGAAACAAGCCTAAAAACTACAGGATGATAGCTCTTCTCGACGTTGAATCTAAATTCTATGCCAGCATTTAATTGGAAGAGCTGTCATCCTGGGCAGAAACAACAAGGCGCCTCCCCTTTAACCAGACCGGCTTTGTGGCAATGTCAGGAACTACAAGCAACCTACTTGCACTGTCCGTGTTGATGGAAAAAGCAGCAGTCCAAAGTATGCAACTCCACTGCTGCTTCGTCGACTTCAAAGCGGCCTTTGATCGGGTGCCGGGGGCCGCCTATGGCAAAAATTACAGAATTGGGGAATACCGCCAGCCCTTCTAAAAGCCATGATTCAACTCCACTCAAACACCTGGATTCGAATAAAGCTGGGAGAGGGCTCTCACGTCTCAAGGAAAATAC
The DNA here is from genome assembly GCA_963921515.1 of Calotriton arnoldi. Lineage (NCBI taxonomy): Eukaryota > Metazoa > Chordata > Amphibia > Caudata > Salamandridae > Calotriton > Calotriton arnoldi. The sequence continues at coordinate 3,279,555 of CAWUFW010000809.1, forward strand.
AGACCACAAGTGGAGTCAAACAAGGTTGCGTGTTGGCCCCTCTCCTTTTTAACCTTTTCATCTCGGACCTATCTCACTTACTGGACAACGTTAACTCCCACCCCCCTCAAATAGACGGAACCCGTACCAGCAATCTGCTATACGCCGACAACCTTGTGCTACTCAGCTACACAAGGGTCGGACTACAAAGACTACTTGACCAGCTGCTCCCCTACACAACAAATAACTCCCTCGAATTAAATCTATCAAAAACAAAAACAATCACTTTTGGGAAGCGGAAGCAGCAGAGAGGCGCTTGGTTTTTTAACGGCAAAAACATTGAAACAGTATCTTCTTACAAATACATGGGGATTTTTCTGGATTCTAGAGGATCTTTTTTAAAGCAGAAAGAAGCGGTCAGGGCCAAAGCCCTGTCACTCGAGGCTGCTCAGCGAAGTTGGCGAAACAACTACTCGGCCCAAGCCTAACCCCACTGTTAACGGTAATGAAGGCAAAGATTACTAATTCCCTATCATACGGTCACAAGATCATGTTGGGGACTAACAGTTTCACATTGAATAAATTAACAACCAAAATCTTCAAACGAGCATGGCGCTTGACAAGATCTTCATCGCTCGGCTTGAACGTGGCCTATTAGATCACCACGGCGTTGAGGCCAGCGCGTTCATCAAGCTCTGTAACAGACTGCGCAACTTTCGGGAAGGTAGCCTGGAGGCAAGACTCTGGAATGAAACATCGACCAGCCAAACCAGCCAAAAACATCGGCGCCATCTGGAACACTCCCTGCAGTTACTCGGCTTCGAGGAATACTGGGGAACAAATCCATCCCAGCAGGCGTTAAAATCTGTCATCAAAAGAAGTGTCCGGCTCTGGTCTTTTCATTCTGACAGGGCAAAACTGTCCAGAAGGAAACACGCCTGGGCGGTTATTTCCGACTTCAAACCGGAGGTTGAATCACTTTACCTATCAAGCACGCATGCACTTTTTTGGAAGCTAAAGTTTATGGCACTAAGGATGGGAAAATGGCCTTTCTTAAAGCACCTACCCGAATGGCGTCGCCCTAGTGTTAACATCAAATCTAGGGAGTGCGGCTATCAACCTAAAGCAATGGAGCACATAGTCTGTGCATGGTCCCGTATTGCTTAAGACAGAAGGACCTTGCTGTGGGGTGAATGGAACAAACTCGGAGTTTGAACATGCCGACAGGCTATAGAATAGCTGCTATGAACCCAGAAAATACGATGCTTAACATCCGGTTCACTAAATTTGTAACCAGAGCAGCCAAAAAACTTGGGAAAAACAGGGCTGCAAATTCCTTGCCCCTAGCAGCACCGCCACGCCGCCCTTTGATCAATTTACGAACCCTTGATCATCCTGTGTTTATCTGAATACTGCCTTTTCCTCAATTTTAATTATTCACAAGCTCTCATTTTAGAACACTGTAGAACATTTACGCCCGGCTGTTCCTTTCCTGACTTTAAAAACAATGCTACGGTCTTTTGACTTTCTAGGTTCCAGACACCAACGGTTATTAATCAATTCTGGGACATTTTACTCCAACACATTTTTTAGTGAGATTAGTATACATTTGAAAAAAAACACACAAAAAACCATTTGTACATATGAAATACACGTTTTTTAAATTGTTATGGTTTTAAGTAATCAAACAACAAAGATTAATTGAACTAATTGAACTGGTGCTCATGTAAGGCGCTCCAATACCTTCGGGTCGAGTTTGCGCTATATAAATCTGCAAAAAAAAAAAAGCCATCTTTACATTTTAATACTTTCTGCATAAGAGACAATTTCACCAGTTCCTTGCACATTGAAGATGTGATCATGTAAAAAAGACATAGGACATAATGGCATGTACTGACTCCTACTTGAGAAGAGCCATTACCAGAACCATATCCGCAGATGATTATGAAAGAGCCATCTCTTCTTACAATGCCAAAAAGTTAAGGGTAGACATATACACTTATTCACTCAATTCTGAAAGAGTGTTAAGCTTTGCATCCTGCAAAGAAATTTCATTCCATAATGGCTAAAAGGATGGCGGCTTTAAATCTTTTTTCACTTTCTAAGCCCGCCAACTCAGATCTTTTCCTCCAATATTACTGCTTTGCACACATAAAATCATTAGTCTGGGACTCCTCTGATTGAATAGTCAATGCTGCCTTGAAATAGGACTCATTCTTAGCGTTGTATTTCAAAAAGTCTCACATGATTTTTCAAAAATGGGGTGTTCTTCAGGCACATGTTTTCCGCACAGAGAGAAAAATATTTGGCACCTATCTTTTTCTCCCGGGTTTTCTGTTGGGACTCGCTAGTCGATGGTGGAAAATATCCACCATTGCCTCCAATGCAAATAGTGATTCAGAAGTTTCAGACTCAAGGCTCCAAATTGCTCCAAATTGGGCCTGTCAGTGGGGTACCCAGACTTATATTTCTCAGGTGTGCTCCTCCATAATCTCTTCCCCCTGAGAGAAGATGTTTTGAGTGAAAACAGGGGACATATATTTCACTCCTATCTCCATGTCCTGAATATTCATGCTTGGAGTTTTAGAGGCTAGCACTCTTGTCTTTTCATCTTTCTCATGAGATGTTAGATGTCCTTTTAGCAGCTCGTGCCTTAAACCAGTGTGGTTAAATCAAGCAAATGGGTTGTTTTCACATCTTGGTGTTTGCTCAGTCTATAGATCCTTTACAGGCTTAGACTGTTCATATTTTGCAATTTGCTTTTATTTTGGGACCGAAAGTGCTTAAGGTTGGAATGGTAATGGGTGATTTGGCTGTTTTTGTGACCTGTTTAATTCTGCTCAGAAGGGCTCTTTGTTTAGGTTACTGGTAATGGCTAGGTTACTTAATGCTTTATAGAATATGTTCCCTTGAAGGCCTTCCCATGTTCCTGCATGGAATCAAAATATATTGTTAACTTTATTGACGGGTCCTCCTTTCAAGCCAATATACATCTCTTAGTTATAATTCATTTCTTGTATAGTGGCTTTATGGTAGCTATCACTTTTTCTAGGAGGATAAGTATATTCCAGGCTTTTACTGCTTTGGCTTCTTTCACTACTTTTCTTAAGAACAAGGTGACTCGACCGGGGAAGCCTTCTTTTCTATAGAAGGTTGTATCGGAGTTTCAGCTCTCTTGATGCATTTTGTTACCAGCTTTCTTTCTTACTTATCCTTTGAAGAAGGAAGAGTGACTTCACTGAACTGACTCTTTGAAGTCCTTTGCATTATGGTATTCTTAGAGCAAGAGAATTTAGGAAAGATTATTCTTTATTTCCTGTCAAGAACCAACATGGGCTATTAGTTCAGAAACAGACTATTTCCCTTTCCCATTGGATCTCCCTGCTGATGAAAGGTTGTTGTTAGTTGGTTGAGAAAGTTCATCATTGAGAATTTAGAGCTTTTTACAATAGAGGTGTGGCTGTGCAGCTTCAGCTCTATTATGAGGTATACCTGGTCCTCTATCCACTTTTTCACAAACATTTTGTCTCAAAACAGCGAGCCATGCCTATTTTGAATTAGTTAGAGCAAGCTTGCAGTCTTTCTTTCTTTAAGACAGAATGATATCCTTATCCCACCTCCTTCTGGTATGCTTTGGATTAATTCAAGTAAGGAATCTACACAAAGGAATATCCATGAAACTAGCTAGTTACTTACCTTTGATAGCATTGGTTCTTATGCATATGATAGTTCCCACAGATTCCTTATGCCCTTCCCACATGAGGACATATATGTGATAAGTGATTTCACTGTACTTTTTAACGGCTGTCTGTTGATTATCCATTAGAAAAAAACTTACAAGCATTTTTCCTCGTCACATTTTCTTTTTCTTGCTTAGTTCTATCCTTATATTACTGAAAATTGCATTTGTTCTTGCCCTCCCTCCAAATGTACTCAAACCTTCAGAAACCTTATATGCTAACTGTTGTAAATGTCTTAATTAAAAGATAAAACATGAGGTTGGTCTAAATATTGAATTTTCTTTTTCTATTCCTGGTGATAGGTTGCTGAACGTGAGAAAATCATGGTAACCTTAAGGGGAGAACTACTTGTGCTGCAGCAAGAGCTCGAAAGCAAGTGTGCCCAGATGGACAGATGCGAAGACGGCATTGACCAGCTTACCCAGGAGCTCCAGGCCACTCAAGAAGATCTGGCCAGAAGTCGGGAGCATGCCCGTCAATGTGAAGAACTGGTCCAGGAGCTACGAGAACGCTCTTCTGTTCAGCAGAAGGAGGTAACAACTCCCTGTGTAATATATTTGGAGTCCAGGATAAGCTATGTGCATACACAGAAAAAAGGAGGGAAAGTCAGATAAATGTAGACTGACATAAATTTTCTTCTGGCGGTACCGATTAAGGCAGATATATTTACCCAGACAGGGCAATACTCCACCATCTTGCAAAAGACTGACTCACTGATACATGTTTGTAAGGACTGCACACCAGGATAGACATATTGCCATATGTAAACATATATTTACAGAGGAACGCACTGCTCGCCAGTTTCCTTTTTTCATCTGAACACTGTCAGTTACAACTAGCTCAACGCGATCTTACTTTGCAGACCCCATTTAAGAATACTTTTTTTTTTGTTTTTTTTGTTTTTACCCGTGTTCTTTTACCTCCTTAGACTTAAACCTTGAGGTCAGGTAGCCGAGGCTCAAATTGCCCCTGTGTGCATGAACTCCATATCACTGTGAGCAATCTCTACTACATCACTCTTATTAAGGGAACCTTATCATGGGCCAACTTTGTTTTTGCTGATAACGCAGAGGAACTCTGCAATAGTGGTTTAAGTAATGCTTTTATATCAAGTGACTTTTGAGCTTTGCTTCAGGAACTGTATCAGGTCTTTCTGATGTAGCTGTAATTCTTTTTTTTTTTTTGCTAGTTTACTAACTTATATTAATTCCTTGTTCCTTGAAAAAAATGGCTTTTAGCCTCAAAACACTTCTTGGTTATCTCTTTTTGAAACTGAATTGTGATATCTACTTGAAATGAATGTATTTTTCATGAACTGAATGTCAACGTTGAATACAAGGTAAGAGAATAAATACAGAATCGTTGGACTCATGATTTAATATTTATATTTTTGCAAGTCTCTTTTGATGTTCATCTGCAAGCATTTTGTTATTGTATCAAATTTTGAGTGGCTGGGGGGTGGGGGGCAACTGGTGCATTCTGAGTGCGCCTGTAGCTAAGCACCTTTCTCCAAAATTAACCCCTTCGCTGCTAGGCCTTTTCCCCCCCTGTGCTAAGTCTTTTTTGGGCTATTTGGGGTAGTTCGCGCTTAGGCCCCTGTAACTTTTTGACCACATAAGGTATCCACGCCAAATTTGTGTCCTTTTTTTCCAACATCACAGGGATTCTAAAGGTACCCAGGGTTTGTGGATTCCCCTGGAGAGGACCCAGAAATTAGCCAAAATACAGCTAAATTTGCTTTTTTGGGGGAAAAAATGGGAAAAAGTGCTGCAAATGAAAGTGTCTGTTTTTTTCCCTGCAAAAGGTATCAACAAAGGGTTTGTGGGGCTGAAATCACCATTTTCCCAGCTTTCAGGGACTGACAGACTTTTGTCATAAAGCCAACATTTTTTACACAGTTTTGGCATTTTACTGGGACATAGCCTATTTTTGCTATTTTTTGTGCTTATAACCTTCTTCCAGTTAATGGTAGAAATGGGTATGAAAGCAATAATGGATCCTGGAAAGCTATACATTTTAGAAACGTAGACACAATTCTGAATTCAGCAAGGGGTCATTTGTGTAGATCCTTCAAGGTTTCTTTATGGAAACTAACAGTTGAAAATAGGAAGAATTGAAAATGATTTGAAAAAAACTCCCATTGGTGCCAACGTTTTCACCTGTAACTTCTTCTTATTATGACAGATGTTTGAAAGCAATATACTGTAACATCGCTGGACCTTTCTGGTTGTGGGGATATACAGGACTTGTAGGTTCACCAAGAACCCGACGAACCCAGAGCCAATACCTGAGCAGCGTCTTGCAATGGTTTTTTATTATGTACTGGGTATATAGCAATTCATTTGGGAAAATACATACAGTGAAAAATCGGGATGAAAGACACCTATGTATTTCTGAAATTAGAACAAAATATAGAGTTTAGAAACAGTAGGTATTTGCACATTTACGAAATTGTGAGTACCCATACTAGCATGAGAATTATAGGACATTTTTCAAAGTGACTTCTTTTTTACACATTGTCTTTAATTTGGAAGGCAGAAATGCATCGAAAGTCAATAGGTAATAACAGTTGCTCTACAATTCTGTGTTACCCTAAGTCTTCCGAGAAAAATGGTACCTCACTTGTGTGGGTAGGCCTAGTGCCCGCGACAGGAAACGGCCCAAAATGCAACGTGGTCACACCACATTTTCACAGGGAAAACGGACCCTTTTTTTGCAAAGTGCCTAGCTGTAGAGTTTGAACCCTAGCTCTGCCGGCACCTAGGGAAACCTAGCAAAGCTATACATTTTTGAAAGCTAGACACCCAGGGGAATCCAGGATGGGGTGACTTGTCTGGCTCTCACCAGCTTCTGTTACCCAGAATCCCTTGCAAACCTCAAACTTTGTAAAAAAAAAAACATTTTCCTCACATTTCTGTAGTGGAAAGTTCTGGAATCTGCTTGGACCCACAAAATTCCACCCACCCCGCATTCCCCAAAGTCTTGCGAGAAAAATGGTACCTCACTCTTGTATGTAAGCCTAGTGCCCGCGACAGAAAACGGCCCAAAACGCAACGTGGACACACCACATATTCACAGTGAAAACGGACCCTTTTTTTGCAAAGTGCCTAGCTTTAGATTTTGAACCCTAGCTCTGCCGGCACGTGGGGAAACCTAGCAAACCTATACATTTTTGAAAACTAGACACCCAGGGGAATCCAGGATGGGGTGACTTGTCTGGCTCTCACCAGGTTCTGTTACCCAGAATCCCTTGCAAACCTCAAACTTTGTCAAACAAAATAAATTTTCCTCACATTTCTGTGGTGGAAAGTTCTGGAATCTGCGTGGATCCACAAATTTCCTACCACCCAGCGTTCCCTCAGGTCTCCCGATAAAAATGGTACCTCACTCGCGTGGGTGGGTCAAGTACCCGCAACAGGCAAGGGCCCAAAACGTATTGAGGCAACATCAAAATTACCCATCACAAAACAACCTGGTTTTGCATGGGGAGTCACCTGGGTTTTTGGCCCTGGGCTCGGCGGCCATCTTGGGAAACTACCAAACCCACACATTTCTGAAAACTAGACACCCGGGGGAGTCCAGCGAGGTATGGCTTGCGTGGATCCCCCAACGGTTTCCTAACCAGAATCCCCTACAAACCTCAAATTTAGCTGAAAAAAATCACTTTTTTCTCACATTTCTGTGTGGGAAAGTTCTGGAATCTGCATGGATCCACAAATTTCCTACCACCCAGCGTTCCCCAGGTCTCCCGATAAAAATAGTACCTCACTCGCGTGGGTGGGTCAAGTACCTGCGACAGGCAAGGGCCCAAAACGTATTGAGGCGACATCAAAATTACCTATCACAAAACTCGCTGGACTCCCCTGGGTGTCTAATTTTCAGAAATGTGTGGGTTTGGTAGTTTCCCAAGATGGCCGCCGAGCCCGTGGCCAAAAACCCAGGTGACCCCCCCTTGCAAAACCAGGTTGTTTTGTGAGAGGTAATTTTGATGTCGCCTCAATAAGTTTTGGGCCCTTGCCTGTCGCGGGTACTTGACCCACCCACGCGAGTGAGATACCTTTTTATCGGGAGACCTGGGGGAACGCTGGGTGGTAGGAAATTTGTGGCTCCATGCAGATTCCAGAACTTTCCCACACAGAAATTTGAGAAAAATTTGATTTCTTCAGCTAAATTTGAGATTTGTAGGAAAACCTGGGGGGGGTCCACGCCAGCCATACCTCGCTGGACTCCCCCGGGTGTCTAGTTTTCAGAAATGTATGGGTTTGGTAGGTTCCAAAGACGCCCGCCGAGCCCGGGGCCAAAATCCCAGGTGACCTCCCTTAAAAAACCAGGTTGTTTTGTGATAGGTAATTTTGATGTCGCCTCAATACGTTTTGGGCCCTTGCCTGTCGCGGGAAGTTGACCCACCCACGCGAGTGTGGTACCATTTGTATCGGGAGACCTGTGGGAACGCTGGGTGGTAGGAAATTTGTGGATCCATGCAGATTCCAGAACTTTCCCACACAGAAATTTGAGAAAAATTTGATTTTTTTCCAGCTAAATTTGAGGTTTGCAGGGGATTCTGGGTAGGAAAATGTTGGGGGGGTCCACGCAAGCCATACCTCGCTGGACTCCCCCGGGTTTCTAGTTTTCTGAAATGTGTGGGTTTGGTAGGTTTCTCAAGATGGCCGCCGAGCCTGGGGCCAAAAACCCAGGTGACCCCCCTTGCAAAACCAGGTTGTTTTGCGATAGGTAATTTTGATTGATGTCGCCTCAATACGTTTTGGGCCCTTGCCTGTCACGGGTACTTGACCCACCCACGCGAGTGAGGTACCATTTTTATCGGGAGACCTGGGGGAACGCTGGGTGGCAGGATATTTGTGGATCCATGCAGATTCCAGAACTTTCCCACACAGAAATTTGAGAAAAATGTGATTTTTTTCAGCTAAATTTGAGGTTTGCAGGTGATTCTGCGTAGGAAAACGTTGTGGGGTCCACGCAAGCCATACCTCGCTGGACTCCCCCGGGTGTCTAGTTTTCAGAAATGTGTGGGTTTGGTAGGTATCCCAAGATGGCCGTCGAGCCCGGGGCCAAAAACCCAGGTGACCCCCCTTGCAAAACCAGGTTGTTTTGTGATAGGTCATTTTTATGTCGCTTCAATACATTTTGGGCCCTTGCCTGTCTCGGGTACTTGACCCACCCACGCGAGTGAGGTACCATTTTTATCGGGAGACCTGGGGGAACGCTGGGTGGGAGGAAATTTGTGGATCCATGCAGATTCCAGAACTTTCCCACAGAGAAATTTGAGAAAAATGTGATTTTGTTTCAGCTAAATTTGAGGTTTGTCGGGGATTCTGGGTAGGAAAACGTTGGGGGGTCCACGCAAGCCATACCTCGCTGGACTCCCCCGGGTGTCTAGTTTTCAGAAATGTGTGGGTTTGGTAGGTGTCCCAGGATGGCCGCTGAGCCCGGGGCCAAAAACCCAGGTGACCCCCCTTGCAAAACCAGGTTGTTTTGTGATAGGTAATTTTGATGTCGCCTCAATACGTTTTGGGCCCTTGCTTGTCGCGGGTACTTTACCCACCCATGCGAGTGAGGTACCATTTTTATCGGGAGACCTGGGGGAACGCTGGGTGGTAGGATATTTGTGGATCCATGCAGATTCCAGAACTTTCCCACACAGAAATTTGAGAAAAATGTGATTTTTTTCAGCTAAATTTGAGGTTTGCAGGGGATTCTGCGTAGGAAAACGTTGGGGGGTCCACGCAAGCCATACCTCGCTGGACTCCCCCAGGTGTCTAGTTTTCAGAAATGTGTGGGTTTGGTAGGTTTCCCAAGATGGCCGCCGAGATCGGGGCCAAAAACCCAGGTGACCCCCCCTTGCAAAACCAAGTTGTTTTGTGATAGGTAATTTTTATGTCGCTTCAATACATTTTGGGCCCTTGCCTGTCGTGGGTACTTGACCCACCCACGCGAGTGAGGTACCATTTTTATCGGGAGACCTGGGGGAACGCTGGGTGGTAGGATATTTGTGGATCCATGCAGATTCCAGAACTTTCCCACACAGAAATTTGAGAAAAATGTGATTTTTTCAGCTAAATTGGAGGTTTGCAGGGGATTCTGCGTAGGAAAACGTTGGGGGGTCCACGCAAGCCATACCTCGCTAAACTCCACCGGGTGTGTAGTTTTCAGAAATGTGTGGGTTTGGTAGGTGTCCCAAGATGGCCGCTGAGCCTGGGGCGAAAAACCCAGGTGACCCCCCTTGCAAAACCAGGTTGTTTTGTGATAGGTAATTTTTATGTTGCCTCAATACGTTTTGGACCCTTGCCTGTCGCGGGTACTTTACCCACGCGAGTGAGGTACCATTTTTATCGGGAGACCTGGGGGTCATTCTGGGTGGTAGGAAAATTGTGGTTTTTCTGACACCAGAATATTATGACACGAAAAATGCGTGACTATAGTCACATTTTGAGGTTTGCATGGCATTGTGAGTAAAAAAAACTCGTTGGGATACATGGGCGGCACACCACCCAGCACTCCCCATTTTTTTTTTTTACTTTACAGAAATATCTAAAGTTGGTAAATTTTCCCTAGAGACAGATTACACCTTAGCACAGAAAGACAGAAGAGACCAATATGACTGCCTATCCATCTGTTCCTCAAGTACACACACATACTGGTTGACTTTGGCACGAGGGTGAGTGAAAGGTTCAAAATTTATATTTTATTAACAAGAGATTTCACAAAAAGGAAATGCACTGTTTATAATTAAAAGGTTAAAAACCTGAACCAATGACTCGCAGCTCGTGAGCTGTAAAGCCACGACAAGGCACCAACCTCTTTACAGGCCGTTCACACACCTTTGATACTTGACACACACTTTCACACCACCAGCTGCGGCCCCACCACATTACAACACTCACATCCACAGACAATGTGGAGACAATGTACACCCTGGCAGACAGAGACAGAAAAGACAAATATTACTTCAAAATGAACAATTCCTTAAGTACTCACACATACTGGTTGGATTTGGCACGAGGGTGAGTGAAGGTTCAGAGCGTAAAATTCTATTAACAAGAGATTTCACAAAGAGGAAATGCACTGTTAATATTTAAAAGGTTAAAAACCTAAACCAATGACTCACAGTTTGTGAACTGTAAAGGCACGGCAAGGCACCAACCTCTTTACAGGCCATTCACACACCTTTCATACGTGACACACAAGACCATTCACACCGCCAGCCGCGGGCCCAGCACATTACAACATTCACATCAACAGACCGCGCCATTCAAGGGCCCATCACTTTCATACGCCCACATGACTGACACAGCAATCACACCGGCTGGTGGTTGACAGTGTCTGCAGTGGCGTATGACTAGCAGAGTGTGTAATGACCAGCAGCAAGTCACTGCTCACACACTGCCAGCCCACGCACACCGCCAGCCAAGCACCATCCCACCCACACCCCCAGCCAAGCGCCAGCCCACGCACACTGTCAACCAAGTGCCAGTCCACGCACACTGCCAGCCAAGCACCAGCCCACCCACACCGCCAGCCCACGCATACCGCCAGCCAAGCGCCCGCCCTCCCACACCGCCAGCTAAGCGCCAGCCCATGCACACTGCCAGCCAAGCGCCAGCCCACGTACACCGCCAGCCCACGCATACTGCCAGCCAAGCACCAGCCAGGAGAAGTGTGGCTCAATGGTTAGAGCGGCAGACCCTGATGCAGAGATCTGGCCCGGGACCAGGGTTCAATTCCCGCCTCGGCGGGTCTTGGGCTCAATTTCCTCGGACCTGATAATTCTCGCCTCGGTGCCTATTCTAATCATGGGTCCCACTCTGCAACTCTGGGCAATAGCTTGCTTAATCTCCACAACGGCCCCAACAGCGCTGGGATGCCTGGCTTCACCCTGGGGGTGCCCAGGAGTGGACATTTCACAGGGAAAAGCCAGGAAGGGTTCCACAGCGGTATGCGTACAGCGCCTGGACACCCCTTTGGGGGTATGGGTGCGCTTTACAAGTACAAATTTCATTTAATTTCATTTCAGCCCACACACACTGCCAGCCAAATGCCAGCCCACGCACACCACCAGCCAAACACCAGCCCACCCACACCCCCAGCCAAGCGCCAGCCCACGCACACTGTAAACCAAGTGCCAGCCCACGCACACTGCCAGCCAAGCACCAGCCCACCCACACCGCCAGCCCACGCATACCGCCAGCCAAGCGCCCGCCCACCCACACCGCCAGCTAAGCGCCAGCCCATGCACACTGCCAGCCAAGCGCCAGCCCATGCACACTGCCAGCCAAGCACCAGCCCAAATACACCGCCAGCCCACGCATACCTGCCAGCCAAGCACCAGCCAACACACACTGCCAGCCAAGTACCAGCCCACACACACTGCCAGCCAAGCGCCAGTCCACGCACACCGCCAGCCAAGCGCCAGTCCACGCACACCGCCAGCCAAGCGCTAGTCCACGCACACCGCCAGCCAAGCTCCAGTCAATGCACACCGTCATCAAATGTTTTTTAACAAGAAAGAAAACACAAACCAATTGCAACTAGATACAGAACTATAACTACAAAAACAACAGCAGTAACTAAAGGCATCATTCTAATGCCAACCGTGAAACTGAACAACAACTATATAAAACCATACAGACCAGGCAGTACACTATTAGACTCACGGTTGCTCCCAAAAACTCTTTTGAGTGTGATACAATCTGAAACATGTGGGGGCACACAGCCCAGGATTAGAAGGACAATCAGCACAGTGCATACGACTCTCCTTCCGCATACCTCTTCGCAAACAGACTCTACATCTCTTACAGGGATTGGTTTTTTTGGGCATGGGAGGAATTAAATCAGGAAAGTGGTGATCTTTCAATCTAGATATCAAAATGAGAATGGATCACTTGACCTGAGTAACCAGGGTTTTATGAAATTCGTGCAGTGTACCGATAAAAAACCCTCATTCACGTACAAAAGTCGGAAACGCGGTATATCTTGATTATCCGCCCTGCTCTTAAAAACGTGACAGCATCATCATAGGGTTAGTTTTTGTATGCTTCCTCCATCCGGAGGAAAACCACTGGTTATTGCAGTAGTGATCAAAGAAAGGTGAAAGTGTTTTTAGTGAAGTGAATCTCAAAATGTTAAAAACTCGTAGACCCCGATTTGTAAAATTTAATCAATCTGGGTTCGAGATATATTGAAATCTGTGTCGTGCGTGAAAAGACTAGTTAGTGGTCTAACGCACTGTGAGTGTCCATAAACAGGTCGACATGTTTCAGCCCCAGTGATTGCCCTTGTGGGTCAAGTGGGCTTTCTTCAGGACCTAAAAAAAGGAAAAGTGGTGGAGACCTTATTTTGTATGGGTCTCTATGTATCAGGGTGTATTGACCCGATTCTCATGCGGTCAAGTAGTACCTGTTCAGAGTAAAGGAGGAAACAAAAGAAAAAAGATGCAAGTATCATTTAGCGCATTTTCTCAAAAAATGGCGTGCTGTCTTTTCTCAGAAGAAATAATAATAAAGAAGAACATTAAAAATAACTAAAAAAAAAATGGCAATTCTTTCTCTCCTGCGTGAAATTCTGGCAAACTTTTTAAGAAACATTTTTCTCTTTTGTCTCCCATACATTGCTCAATATGGAAATATATTACCATATATTTGTCTTTAAACTCCTGAGGTGTCATGTTAAGATTGACAAGAAGAAAATTGGGTTAGTCTAATAGTTCTGCACCTTATTCTTGGTGATAGTATGGACCCCGATGTCATATGTGCAGTATACCTATAGTTGCGAGTGTTCCTCAGAGAAAGCGACTTGGTAGGCGGTCTGTTGTAATTACTGTTGATATACTAATGTGTGTTAAAGAAAGGTTAACTGAAGTTGTGGTAGAAACAATCTTATAGGAGTGTTTTTAATAGATGACCGCAGCTTATTCTCATTAGACCTTTCGATAAATATTAGTATATCATGCGCTAGCTGTTTATTAAATAAATGCTAATGACTAGATTTGAAGTACGTATTATCAAACAGCTCTAAAACGGCATGGTTTCATACCTTGAGTCTTAAATTGTGGATTTCAACGGGCAACCAGGGAGCTTGTTACCTGCTAGGGACAACAGTATAAAGCAATTTAGATTCTGTTGAGTAAAATACGTTACGGTTTTACAGCTTTCCGTCCTCGTGGCTCCTTCTCAATACCTGCTGTGCAGTGTAGTACGACTTGTGCTGACACTTCCTCTGGTTGCCTGGATGTGTTTGGCTTCCGGCTTGTGATGTTTTATACAGCCGGGGATAGAAATAAAGGAAAGACTAATTCCATTGTTAAAGAGGGAATGTCGACTTGTGCTGACACTTCCTCTGGTTGCCTGGATGTGTTTGGCTTCTGGCTTGTGATGTTTTATACAGCCGGGGATAGAAATAAAGGAAAGACTAATTCCATTGTTAATGAGGGAATGTCAATAAATGGTTATAGCGGTCTAGCAAGTTGGTTCAGAAGTGTTTTTATAAATAAAAATAGATAGTAAAGAATAAATTCTAATTGGAAGGTTTTTCTTATTGCAATAAATACCTGCTGCCCAGTGTAAAAATGCCTTGTGTTGACTCTACCTTAATGTATTTATTCAGCTCTGGTTTAAAAAAAGGGGGAGCGATATTTCGGCTTCTGATATATTAGAAAAGAGCCGGTTTTGAAAGGAAAAAATGGAAAGAACAGACTTAGTGTAGCTCTATCACTTCAGTAAGGTATACAACTTAGGCAATTCTCGTATACTTGTCCAACCCAAGAGTTTTATAGGGTGGTTTTCTAAAGTACAAATTATATTTTAATGTCCTATGCTCAGCCACGGAATATTATCATTGAGCCCTTGGATGTTCGTTTGAAGCCGGTGCACCCATCTCTGTTCTTTTTCGAAGAGTATTTTTTCTGCATTGTGATTTTTTGTTGCCAAGGTTTCCAAAATTACCCATTTTAAATCACTGGGGGTGTGTTTTGCTTCTATAAAGTGGTTGCTCATTTTTGTTGTGCTTCTTTTGCACTTGACGTTGCTCTTATGCTCGCATATTCTTTGTTTGGCTTTCCGACATGTCATCCCTATGTAACGTAAGGCACAGGGACACGTGATCATATAGATCACATGTGTTGTGTTGCAGTTCGTGTGGTATTTGATCGTCCACTTAAAATTCGGCAGAAGTTGGATGGTTTTTGTTGCGGTTGTCAAATTGCAGACAGAACAGGAACCGCATGGGTAATGACCCACCACTGGGGGGTTATCCCATAGCCTTGGGGTTGGTTCCTCTCGTATTTGTGGTGGTGGTCTGGTATGGACCAGGATATCTTTTAAGTTCCTGATTCTTTTATTTGCGAATCTTGGTTTTGGCCAATTCAGAGATCCTGAAGTCGGGATCCGCCAATTTTTGTTAACAAACTTTTTGACATCGTTTGAGGCTGTATTATAAGTACTTACACATGTTACCACATCCCTTTCTTGTTCCTATTGTGTTGTCTCCAAAAGGCTTTCTCTAGGTTGGTTTCTAGCCCTCTTTTGGCATCTGTTGATGGTTTTCTCAGGGTAATCACGGTTCCTCAATTTGTCGTATAGGTCCTTTGCTTGTCTTTTGTAGTCTTGAATGTTACTACAGTTACGTCTAAGGCGCAGGAACTGACTGTAAGGGAGGTTATCCCTGAGTGGTTGCGGGTGAAAGCTTTTGTAGGAAAGTAAGCTGTTCTTTGAAGTTGGTTTATAATATGTTTTCGTTTGGATTGTATCATTCTCAACATAGATGGTTAAATCTAGGAAATCCAATTTTGTCTTGTCAGCTGTGTAAGTGAACTTCAGCCATTCATCCCTTGTGTTGATCCATCTATGAAAGTTACTCAGACTTTCCATGTCTCCTTCCCAGATCAGGATAATGTCGTCTATGTAGCGCTTCCAAAAAAGAATCCTCTGTAGAAAGGGGTTCGAGATGTTTTGTATGTATGTTTCTTCGAAGTCGCTGACGTACAGCCCTGCCACACTCGGGGCAAAGGTGCTGCCCATGGAAGTCCCATGACATTGTTGGTACATGGTGTTGTTATATTCGAAGTAGCTCTCTGTTAAGGCTAACTTGCAGCATTCCAAGACGAAATGTCTAGGTGTTTTAAAGTCCCATTGTTTGTTAAAGAGTAGAGTCTCCAGTGTATCTAAGGTCTTTTGTTGGGGGAGACTTGTGTAAAGACATTCTACGTCTAATCCTACAAGTAGCATGCTTTCTTCTGAGTATGTTTGATCTTTCAGGAGATTCAACAGGTCTCTGGTGTCCTTTAGATATGTTGGTGTTTGTTGTACCAGTGGTTTTAAGTATTGATCCGCGAATTGAGAGAGTGGCTCTAGAATTGAACCGATCCCTGAAACGATAGGTCGTCCAGGTGGGGGTCTCCGTTCCTTCTGAATCTTGGGAAGAGAATAAAAATAAGGTACCCATGGTGTTTTGGTTATTAAAAATTCAGCCTCATTTTTTGTAACCCAGTCGTTCAATTCTGCTTCATTGATCATGAGTTCGATTATTCTTTGTAATCGTTTGGTAGGGTCTGTCGTGATCCTTTTATAGAATTTTGATCATGAGTTCGATTATTCTTTGTAATCGTTTGGTAGGGTCTGTCGTGATCCTTTTATAGAATTTTTCATCTGAGAGTAATTCTAAACACTGTTGGTCGTACCTTTCTTTGCTAAGCAGGACAATTCCTCCACCCTTGTCTGCCGGCTTAATTACTAGATCTCCATTCTGTCGTAGTTCGTCCAATGCCTGTTGTTCTGCATTCGATATATTCATGAAAGGTCTTTTGGTGTGATCTTTTAAATCATCCACTTCCTTCATCACTGCCTGTTCGAAAGTTAGTATTTTGATTGGGATTTGATGGTTCATGGGGCAGAAGTTGGATTTGCGACGGAGTGTCGTGTCTCCATCCATGACATGTTCTTCTTGATTGTTAAAGAAGGCTTTTAATTTCAGCTTCCTGCAAAATTCAGCCATTTCGCACTGTAGCTTGAAGGTGTCAAGGGGGTGTTGGAACATACCCAAGTCCTTTGTTGAGGACGTTTTCTTGTTCTTTAGTTATGGTTATGTCTGTTAGGTTGATTATGAGGGTGTCGCACTTGTTCCGGGTTTCGTTCCTGTCATGCTCCTGGTGTGTACCTGTCGCTCCTGGTCCGTCCAGGTCACTCCTTTTCGTCTTGTCCTTTGATTGTTCTGGCCTCTTCCTAAAAAAGGTGGTCTTTGTGTGTAATTCGGGCCCATCTGTGGTAGCATTGGTGGTCCCATTGATGGCGGTCCTTGGAAATACGGGTTCATCCACCCATGAAAGTTGGGATTAAATGGTTGGAAAGGAACTGATTGTGGTTGGTTGCCATAGTAAGGTGTGTGCCAAGCATTTGGTCTACGACGAGTTTGGCGTCTGTTCTGTCCCCTGTTTCTCCTAGGTGTGTAAGAATCATCCCCACTCCAGTCTGAGCCACCTGTGGAGGTCCCCGCACTGGAATTGTTGTCGGACATGTTGTCTGGGGCTTTATAGTCTTCTGCAGCATAGGGGTGCATTCGTTCCATTGAAAACCTCTTCAGCTCTTTCCCAAGTTTCTGTATCTTATTCTGTGTAATATACTCTCTTGTGTCGTTCATTTCCCGGTAGATCACATGTGTTGTGTTGCAGTTCGTGTGGTATTTGATCGTCCACTTAAAATTCGGCAGAAGTTGGATGGTTTTTGTTGCGGTTGTCAAATGGTGTGCAGTGGTGGGTCATTACCCATGCGGTTCCTGTTCTGTCTGCAATTTGACAACCGCAACAAAAACCATCCAACTTCTGCCGAATTTTAAGTGGACGATCAAATACCACACGAACTGCAACACAACACATGTGATCTATATGATCACGTGTCCCTGTGCCTTACGTTACATAGGGATGACATGTCGGAAAGCCAAACAAAGAATATGCGAGCATAAGAGCAACGTCAAGTGCAAAAGAAGCACAACAAAAATGAGCAACCACTTTATAGAAGCAAAACACACCCCCAGTGATTTAAAATGGGTAATTTTGGAAACCTTGGCAACAAAAATCACAATGCAGAAAAAATACTCTTCGAAAAAGAACAGAGATGGGTGCACCGGCTTCAAACGAACATCCAAGGGCTCAATGATAATATTCTGTGGCTGAGCATAGGACATTAAAATATAATCTGTACTTTAGAAAACCACCCTATAAAACTCTTGGGTTGGACAAGTATACGAGAATTGCCTAAGTTGTATACCTTACTGAAGTGATAGAGCTACACTAAGTCTGTTCTTTCCATTTTTTCCTTTCAAAACCGGCTCTTTTCTAATATATCAGAAGTCGAAATCTCGCCCCCTCCCTTTTTTTAAACCAGAGCCGAATAAATACATTAAGGTAGAGTCAACACAAGGCATTTTTACACTGGGCAGCAGGTATTTATTGCAATAAGAAAAACCTTCCAATTAGAATTTATTCTTTACTATCTATTTTTATTTATAAAAACACTTCTGAACCAACTTGCTAGACCGCTATAACCATTTATTGACATTCCCTCATTAACAATGGAATTAGTCTTTCCTTTATTTCTATCCCCGGCTGTATAAAACATCACAAGCCAGAAGCCAAACACATCCAGGCAACCAGAGGAAGTGTCAGCACAAGTCGACATTCCCTCTTTAACAATGGAATTAGTCTTTCCTTTATTTCTATCCCCGGCTGTATAAAACATCACAAGCCGGAAGCCAAACACATCCAGGCAACCAGAGGAAGTGTCAGCACAAGTCATACTACACTGCACAGCAGGTATTGAGAAGGAGCCACGAGGACGGAAAGCTGTAAAACCGTAACGTATTTTACTCAACAGAATCTAAATTGCTTTATACTGTTGTCCCTAGCAGGTAACAAGCTCCCTGGTTGCCCGTTGAAATCCACAATTTAAGACTCAAGGTATGAAACCATGCCGTTTTAGAGCTGTTTGATAATACGTCATTCAAATCTAGTCATTAGCATTTATTTAATAAACAGCTAGCGCATGATATACTAATATTTATCGAAAGGTCTGATGAGAATAAGCTGCGGTCATCTATTAAAAACACTGCTATAAGATTGTTTCTACCACAACTTCAGTTAACCTTTCTTTAACACACATTAGTATATCAACAGTAATTACAACAGACCGCCTACCAAGTCGCTTTCTCTGAGGAACACTCGCAACTATAGGTATACTGCACATATGACATCGGGGTCCATACTATCACCAAGAATAAGGTGCAGAACTATTAGACTAACCCAATTTTCTTCTTGTCAATCTTAACATGACACCTCAGGAGTTTAAAGACAAATATATGGTAATATATTTCCATATTGAGCAATGTATGGGAGACAAAAGAGAAAAAATGTTTCTTAAAAGGTTTGCCAGAATTTCACGCAGGAGAGAAAGAATTGCCATTTTTTAGTTATTTTTAATGTTCTTCTTTATCATTATTTCTTCTGAGAAAAGACAGCACGCCATTTTTTGAGAAAATGCGCTAAATGATACTTGCATCTTTTTTCTTTTTGTTTCCTCCTTTACTCTGAACAGGTACTACTTGACCGCATGAGAATCGGGTCAATACACCCTGATACATAGAGACCCATACAAAATAAGGTCTCCACCACTTTTCCTTTTTTAGGTCCTGAAGAAAGCCCACTTGACCCACAAGGGCAATCACTGGGGCTGAAACATGTCGACCTTTTTATGGACACTCACAGTGCGTTAGACCACTAACTAGTCTTCCCACGCACGACACAGATTTTAATATATCTCGAACCCAGATTGATTACATTTTACAAATCGGGGTCTACGAGTTTTAACATTTTGAGATTCACTTCACTAAAAACACTTTCACCTTTCTTTGATCACTACTGCAATAACCAGTGGTTTTCCTCCGGATGGAGGAAGCATACAAAAACTAACCCTATGATGATGCTGTCACGTTTTTAAGAGCAGGGCGGATAATCAAGATATACCGCCTTTCCGACTTTTGTACGTGAATGAAGGTTTTTTATCGGTACACTGCACGAATTTCATAAAACCCTGGTTACTCAGGTCAAGTGATCCATTCTCATTTTTTTTTTTTTTACAATAGATTTTATTGAAATTTTGCATCCAACGGGGTGAGCCCCCAACAGGCAGTATATATACATAACGCGCATCAATGAGACATGAGTCGCTGAGGAGGGTAACCCTTGAGGATATATAAAACATTCAAACCAACAGCCCCCACCACCCACCTCCCCTGCACCGCACTTCCCGCTTGAGACATTATACAGATGTAAAAACAAATAGGCATATTTCCGCACCAGCTAGACCTCAGTAGGAATTGAAAGTCATTATATGGTAAGCCTGTCTATGAGATCCTGATTTGTGGACGTGGGAAAGATAGAAAGGTCAATGCCGCGGTATTTAGCCCATACAGCCCAGATCTTCCCATGTTTCTGCGGGCAACCTCGAGCCTGAAACACCGCCACCTCAGCAGACATACACTTGTCTAATGCGGACTTCCAAGCTGCTACCCGAGGGGGAGAAGAGGACTTCCACTGTTGGGCTATGTCGCGCTTGGCCACTGTGAGTCCTAAGAAGAGCAGGTGTCTTTTGTATATGTTCCCCCTATGTCGTCAGTGCTATGTAGAAGAATTAGACGGGGGTCTGCTGGGAGATCCCAACCCAGAACAAGCCCCAGGCAGGACAACACACCCGACCAAAAATGCCGCAGCGCTGTACAGCCCCAGACCGTGTGCACGAAGGAGCCATCATCCGACTGGCATCTGAGGCAGGTGGGGGATGAAATAGCCCCCATCCTCCAAAGACGGAGGCGGGTGTAGTACACACGGTGGAGATATTTAAACTGGATCAGTCGGTATCTGGTGGACACAGCCGAGCCCCTGGGACTGGCCAGGGCCTCAGTCCAGTCGTCATCAGAAAGGGTCGGTATATCCGCCTCCCATGCCGCCCTCGTCCGGCCCAGGTTCGTCTTGGCATGTGTGGTCAGTGTCTGATAGAGCTGACGGATTTTGTGTCCCCCCCAGATCCCCCATCAATAGTCTACCCTCTAATGGGTGAAATTCTGGTAGTGTTGTAAGGGTTTTAATCTGGGGAGACAAGGCGTGGCGAAGCTGGAGATATTTATAGAATTGGGACTTATGTAAATCAAACTCCTCCTGTAGCATTTGAAAGGTTTTGAGTGTGGGTCCGCGCATCACATCCCCCAATGTCGAGATCCCTATAGTGTCCCAATGACGGAAACCGGGCAGAGCCGAGACCGGTCGGAGGTACGTGCCCCGCCAGAGGGGCGTCGCACATGTTAGCATGCCCCACCACCCCATGGACCTCAAAACGCGTCTCCATATCTGGATCACCGTACGACTGGCCGGCAGGAGGGCCTCTAGGGCCGAGTTACTATACAGGAGATCTAATAGCGGATACACCTCCAAGAAGAGTCGTTCCACCGCGTAAGCCGGATCGTCTTGCTGGCTGTACCACCAATCATTGATGACCAGCAGCTGGGACGCCCAGTAATAGGACCGCACGTCCGCCGCAGCGATGCCCCCGCAGTAGGTAGATTGGACACAGGTCGCCAAGGCCACCCGAACCGCCCCGCCACCCCACAGAAAACCGTTCAGAAGAGCATTCACCTGGCGAAACCAGGACGGCGGAATGGGGTATGGGTAGTTCTGTAGTCGGTAAAGCAAGCGGGGCAAGGACACCATTTTAAAAATAGCAGATCGGCCGTATAAAGACAGGGGGAGATGAGACCATACCGTTGTCTCCTCCCGAACCCTAGGAAGCAGAGGGGCAATGTTGAGTGACCACGCCATGGTGGGGTCTCTGGTAACGTGGACACCAAGATATTTAAATCCGTCTTGTGCCCTGACCAGCTGCGAGGCCCAGTCCAGACTCCCCTGATCACCACAAATCGAGAAAAGCATCGATTTGGACGGGTTGGCGTGGAGCCCTGTAGTTTCACCAAACACCCGCAGAATTTGCAGCACCCTCGGTCCGGTGACCCAGGGGTCTGAAAAAAGGAATAATGCGTCATCCGCATATAATGCTATCTTGTCCGAGTATTCGGGGGACCAATCCAGGCCCCTGTATACTGCATCCAGACGCACCCAAGCTGCCAAAGGTTCAATTGCCAAGGCGAAAAGAAGCGGGAGAGAGGACATCCCTGTCTCGTACCCCGCTGAATGTTAAAGGGGTCCGAGCAAAACCCAGCCACCCGAACAGAAGCCGTTAGGTCCGTGTATAAAAGTTTAACATAAGCTCGGAAGCGAGGCCCCAAATTGACCGCCTCCAATAATTTGAAAAGGTACGTCCAACCTAGAGAATCGAAGGCCTTGTCGATGTCGGCCAGTAGGACCGCCGCTGGGCGTCCCAGACGATGGGCCCCGGCGATGGCATTATGTACGCGTCGTATGTTATGCCTAGTGGAGCGGTGCGGCATGAAGCCGGACTGGTCCGGGTGGACAAGGTCAAGGATACATGTACGAAGGCGATCAGCCAACACCTTCCCCAGCAGCTTCGGCTCAAAATTCAGCAAGGATATGGGGCGATAAGAGCCCGGGTCTTCCGGCGGTCGGCCCGGCTTGAGAAAAACAACAATTTCGGCGTGACGCCAGTCCGGGGATAAGATCTCTTGCTCAAGCGCCTGGTGTAATGCGCCGAGAAGATGAGGCCCAGCGGTCCCCATGTGGGGACGTAGGAAGTCGCTGGGGAACCCGTTCGGGCCAGGTGCGCGGCCTGGGTGAATATTGGTGAGTGCAGCCTGTAGTTCATCCAGCGAGATAGGTTTGTCTAGGGCGTCTCGCTGCTCATCGGAAAGGCGCTTCGGAGTGGATATCTACGAGAAAGGCATCGATGGGCGAGTCGGCGAGTTCCCCACGGGCACTGTAGAGCGCGGCGTAGAACTCCGCGAAAACCTGTACAACTGCCTCCAGGGAGGAGCACAAGGCGCCCGTAGAGGAACGGAGTACCGGGACTTTAGTCGGGGAGGACCTCGCTTGGCAGAGTCTATGAAGCATCTGGCTGGACTTATCGCCCCATTGATATATCCGGTATTGAGTCGCCAGCCAGGCGTCCTTGGCCGTGTTCGTAAGCAACTGGTGCAGCTGCTGTTGAACCTGAAGCAGATTGCGGCGGGCACCCCCGTCCGAACCCTCCACCACGGCATCCTGGAGAGCACGTTGTCGCTCTTCCAGGTCCAGTACCTGCGCTAGGCGACGTTTCTTTTCTCCTGTGCGGTAACTAATATCTATCCCACGTATCGTGGGCTTGAAGGCTTCCCACAGTGAAATCTTGGAGGAGACAGACCCAACGTTAGCGACAAAGTAATCTGCCGTTGCGCGGTGAAGTGCCTCCCGATACTCGGGATCCCGAAGCAGCCACGGTGACATGCGCCAGCGATAGGAGGGGCGACTAGTTTGCAGACTGAGCGTGAGTTGGGTAGGCGAGTGGTCAGACAGGCCACGTGGGAGGATAGAAGCGGTCACAACCCTATGGGTATAACTATGTGGGAGGAACAGGTAGTCTAAGCGGGAAAGCGCAGGGTGTACCGACGACACGTATGTGTATCCCGCCTCGAAAGGGTGAAGGGCCCGCCATGTGTCCGTCCAGCCCAGGGTGTACGCAAGGGTATTGAGTTTAGTTCTAGAGGGGGGACGGTCGTGGGCCGCGCCCTCCATCTGTCCAGAGGGGCCATAGTGTCATTCCAGTCTCCCCCCAGTATGATCAGGCCGTCGGGAAATTCTCCCCAGAGCCGCGTCAGTCTGTCCACAAACGTCTGACTAAGGGGGGGTGGGGCATATATGCTACCAAGCGTTACCTGCTCACCCGCCAAAGTACCAGACACAACCGTAAAGCGGCCACCGGGATCTAGCCACTGTCTCGTAACCTGGAAGGGGACCCTACGGTGTATGAGCACGGCCGTTCCGCGTGCGCCCCTGGAGAAACCCGAGTGGTGCACTGCAGTGTAGCCGAACCTGGACAGGCACGGGGCCTTGTTGCCGAGCAGGTGGGTCTCCTGTAGGAGCAGAACATCGGCGGAGTACCGCTTGGCTTGGGTCAGTACTGCCCCTCTCTTGACCCTATTCAGCAGGCCCCGCACATTCCAGGACACTATATTGAGGTCCCCCGGAGGAGTGGTCCTAGCTGCATGGGCCATGAGCCATGGGTGGAGCAAAACGCGGATGCCTACCTATGTATGTGGGACGGTGCGGTGCAAACAACATATTACAAAACTGCAAAACAACCTGCCCAACCCCCTCCCACCACCCCCACCCCCTATACTTCCTGGAACTCGGAGTATCTGTCGCGGCAGAATCACGTCCAGGCCCTCCAACGGGAAGACCACGGCGGACCCTCCAAAGGATCCCTCCCTCCCACCCATACCCATAAACTGAAAACAAGGAGGCGGGTTCAGTCCAGCCTAGCCAGAGATAGTGTACTGTGTCCCACTGTCACAATGTCTGAGGTCTTAGTGTGACACTGCAGCCGACCCAATGAAAGGTAGAACAGCCAGGATAATGCCAACCCCACAGGTCCTCACTTCGCTGCGTCCGTCTTGTTCTGGGAACGCCAGTTGGATCGAGAGCGATGTCGCCGGTGCGATGTGTCCCCACCCTGACGGCCACTCACACGTGAGCTCTGAGAGGAATCTGAGTCCAGAGGTGGCGGGGAGTGTGGTTTGAGGTGCCGGTGTTCGTCTGTCCATGCAAAGACTTCCTCCGGAGTGTCGAGAAGTAGGATTTGGATTGGAAGAGTACTTTCATGCGAGCTGGAAACATAAGAGCGTAGGAAAGGTTCAGGTCGCGCAAGCGCCGCTTCGCCGCCACGAAGGACTGTCGCTGCTGCTGGACGATCCGGGTGTAGTCCGGGAAGACCATAATGGGGTGGGACTCATAGACCATGCTCTCTTTGTGCATGCGGGCAAAGCGCAGAACGGCATCGCGGTCAGTGTAATTAAGGAGGCGGCCAATGACCGGACGCGAGCGCTCGCCCGGCGGCGGCTTCTTAGTCAGGGCGCGATGTGCTCGTTCAATCAGGAAGCAGGGCGAAATATCTTCTGCAGGCAGCAGCGCCTTGAGCCAGGTTGAAAGGAAAGTTACCATCGAGGACCCCTCGCATCCCTCCGGAAAGCCCACCAGGCGGATATTGTTGCGGCGGGCCCTCCCTTCGGCGTCCTCAGCCCTAGCCGCAAGCTCCCTGGAGACCATGGCCAGTTTGTCGACCTTTTTCTGAAGGGTAGACACAGTATCCTCCACCGTGGAGACCCTCGTCTCGGCCTCCGTGATCCGGTCAACCGCCTTCCGGAGGTCTTGGCGAAGAAACGACACCTCGGATCCCACTGCACCGATCTGGGCCTCGAGGGCCGTGCGGGACTGCGTGATGGCCTCTAGGAGCATCGCCGTGTCCGAGGAGACGCCCCCAACGGCCTCCCTCCCGGCTGGGACGGCCGTGGTGTACTGGTCCATGGTAGGTTGTTTAGGCGCCGCTGTGCTAGGGTTGTTCTTACCCATGATGGTGTGTAGGGCCACTCTCCGGCAGACCAGGGCAAGTTAACCACAGGACCCAGGAGCAGGGAAAGGAGAACAGGCACCGCAGCGCGGCAGGTAGGGCACCCCCGGCTATATCACGATGTAGGCCCGGCCCCTGCACGGTCCGCAAGCTTCCACAGTTAGAAGTAGGCCCACCTGTGAGCCGCCACCAGGGGATCCTCCTCAGCCGCCGCAGGGGGGGGGGCGGCACCACGATGGCGGCGCAGTCACAGACCCAGGCCCGGCCCCAGGCACCCCCAGGGGCCCACAGCCAGCGCCGACGAAGGCCTCACCGCTTCCCGGGCCCGGCACAGCCCCAGCCCTCGCCACAGGGGGCCCCCTGGTCCCGGCAGCTGATTCCGCCCGCACAGAGGACGCCGCGGCTGTAATGCAGGACCCACCTCACGCCGGAATCCACAGCTCGGCAGCCACCTGCAGGGGGACCGATGGCGTCTAGGCCCCGACTCAGGCCCACCACCTCGGCGCGTGGCGCGGTTCGTCTAGATCCTGGTGGGCCGGGGGGGGCGAGGGTCTCACTGCCGCCACTCACTCCTCCTCAGGAGCAGGCCCGCTCCGATGATGTGCGCCCTCCAGGCTGACTCATCCGGGCAGCACTCTGTGGTCCAGGCCTCGCCGGCCGATCACTGCAGCATGCACGAGGGGGGATGGGCGCCGCGGCGGCCACACAGCGGCCTCTAACCACGGAACCGGGCACCCGGCGCGCCCCGAGTGGGCCGCCCACACCAGGCAACGGCCCCTCCGGCTCGCCTCACAGGGAACCCGGCTTCAGCGTTCAGCCGGCGCCTCCGTCCTCCCGGGCACCTCGTCCACCGCCCGCCGGCGGGGATCCGGCCCGGCGGCCGAAGCGGGCCCTCACGAACCCCAGGGGCACACCGCCCGAAGCCCGGCACGGCCCCCTCCAAGGCGCACCACAATTTCGGTCAGTGGGGACCAGGATGAAGGACGGATGATGAAACTGGCAAGGGCGGACGACGGAGCTCTATCGAGACGCGTCCGCCATGTTCGGCATCCAAGCCACGCCCCGATCCATTCTCATTTTGATATCTAATTTACGAATAAGGAAGCTGAATGGATCACAGTTCCTTTTTTCGCCCTCCCCCTTGATTTAACATGATCTTTCAATCTAGCCACATCCGCCACCACTCCAACTCTAGGAACACTTGCCTGTTCCACTACAACAAGGCTGCCTATCACAGACTCCTGAAGCTGAACAAAAGCCATCTTTGACGCAGGAGAACACTCTTTAAACACAACGAAAGCATTAAAAGTTGCTAAATTGAAGAGATGGACGGCCAACTTCTTATACCAAATGTAAGCCTTACGAACAGCAGTGTAAGGTTCCAACCTCTGATCTACTCTATCGACACCACCCATGTGCTTATTGTAGTCTACAATGCACACAGGTTTGCGCACTTCAGCAACCTGACCCCAAACAGTCACAGGTGAAGTACTCTCATCATGGATGGTAGTCAGCATGTACACATCCCTCCTGTCCACAAATTTCACAGCTAGCAGTTCCTCACTACGCAAGGCACTGCACTGTCGCCTCTGAAGCTTTTTGCAAACAAGCTCTTTTGTGTAACCTTTACGGTTAGAGCGGATTGTGCCACAAGCAAAAGTGTCCACTTTGAACAATTCTTTAAACAATTGCACAGCAGTGTAGAAGTTATCAAGGTACAAATGGTGACCTCTGTTAAACAGTTCTCTAGCAAGTTCCCACACAATTTTCTCTGAAACTCCCAAAGTGGACGGACAACCAGGGGGGTCAATAGTGGAATCCCTACCATTGTACACCCGGAAATTATAGACATATCCTGTCCTACTCTCAGACAACATATGCATCTTAATTCCATAACGTGCCCTCTTGCTAGGAATGTACTGCCTAAAAACCAAACAGCCCTGAACAGGACAAAAGACTCATCAACGGCTATTTCTTTCCCTGGAGTATAGATCTCTGAAAATCGATCTACAAAGTGATCAAGAACAGGCCGAATCTTAAAGACGGTCACAGTCAGGGTGATTTCGTGGCAACGCCAAAAGCATTATCAACAAAATGCAGCATCCGAAGCAAAAGTAAATTCCAATCACGACTCATAATTGCAGGAAATATGGCCGTTGCCATCAAGGGACTGGTAGACCAATATGAAACCAAGGACGGCTTCCTTATCAAGCCCATTAAAAAAGTCAAACCCAAAAACTTCTTCATCTCATCCAGATTTGTGGGACTCCACCGGGTAGCTCTAGAGCGGGGCCTAGGTCTGGCACTGTTGTCCCTCAAAAACTGTTCAGCATACAAATTAGTCTGCTCAACAATCTCAGCCAAATATACATCATCCATAAACAACTGAAAAAAATGTATAGGCAACAAATGTTCACAATCCACTCTTCACCCTGCATCACCACTAAAGGCAGGCAACACCGGCTGCACCATGTTTTCTATCAACCCAGAGTCCAGCACTTCCAGTAGGAAGCCTTGCAGTCTCAGGCTGCAATCCCAATGTCTCTTGCTGCACCATCGGCACATCAGTGTCCTCCTCTAAAACAGGAACTTCATCCGCACTGAGAGTAGCTTCATCATCAGATGATTCCTCGTGGACAGAAAACTCACTGCCAGAATCTTGCACTCCCTCCTCTCCCTCAGACCCACTGTCAGTCTCATAATCCTGCTCAGAGGAAGATTCAAAAAGCATACCAACCACCTGCTGAGCAGTAATTCTACGGCTAGCCATAATCCTTACTAATAACGGTAACTTGTCAAACAAGTCAACAACAACAAACACTTTGTAAAATAAGTAATAAACAAAATGTGGCTTTATCACAAAGACCTATATACTCCAAAACTATACCACTCACTTGCTTGAAGCAGCTAGACTCACCACCACCTACTCTGCACAGACACAGTAAGGACCAACAATATCCCACTAAAAAAGAAAATTACACATAAGACAACGCAAAACACATCGCAAAGAATTTCATGTTCAAAACACTAACTAAATATGCTGCTATTATGACACCACTTACAAAAAAGTCATTCATGCATGACATTAATACTCATTTGGAGTAAACACAACAAAAATGTTTTTCTTGCCAAAAAAATGCAACTACGCAAAACTGCAGATCAACCACTGCCGAAACCGCAAACAAGAATCAAAAGCTTTGCACTAGAATAAAAAGGAGAAATAAAACATTACAATCACATATGCAAATAATGCACTAGTCCACACACTATCCACCAGCCAAGCAAAGGTGGTAGGTGGGCCTAAAAGCATAAGGCCGATCTGCCTCCACGGGGAGCAGAAACAGCCAAAACATTCACCCTCATAAAGGGGGAGTGCCCTTGCCCAAGGGGCCACTCCCCAACACCAACATTTAAAAAGCCCTGGTGTCTAGTGGCTCCTGCCCCCCTTGGGGACAGATGGACCTGAAAACATATGGCCGATCTGCCCCCAAAGGGGGCAGAAACGGCCACAATAATCACCCCATAAAGGGGAGCGACCCTTGCCCAAGGGGCCGCTCACAACAACACTAAAACAATCCCTGGTGGCCTAGTGGGCATAAAATAAAATTAATTGTTTATTTGGGCCGATCTGCCCTCCCAGGGGGCAGAAACGGCCCAAATAAATGCTCCCCAAAGGGGAGCGTCCCTTGCCAAAGGGGCCGCTCCCCAAAAACATAATGCTCCCCCAAGGGGAGCGACCCTTGCCCAAGGGGCCGCTCCCCAACACACTAAAACAATCCCTGGTGTCTAATGGCTTCTGCCCCCCTTGGGGGCAAATGGGCCTAGAATAACAAGGCCAATCTGCCCCCAAGGGGGACAGAAACAGCCAAAATAAATGATCCCCAAAGGGGAGCGACCCTTGCCCAAGGGGCCGCTCCCCAACAACACTAAAACATTCCCTGGTGTCTAATGGCTTCTGCCCCCCGGGCAGATAGGCCTAGAATAACAAGGCCGATCTGCCCCCAAGGGGGGGGCAGAAACGGACAAAATAAATGATTCCCAAAGGGGAGCGGCCCTTGCCTAAGGGGCCGCTCCCCATAAACATATTTCCCCCCCAAAAAATCCCTGGTGGGCAACTGGGCACACAGTTACTTTTAAAAAACAAATTTTAATACGATCTGCCCCCCCCCAAATTGCTCCCCCAAGGGGCCGCTCCCCGACACAAAGGCCATTTAAAAAAATAAAAAAAACGGGCATTCCTGCTGCACGATCGCGCTCCATGCGCGATCGTCCAGCAGGAATGCTTAAAGAGACATCGGAGGAAAGGAAAACCCTTCCCTTTCCTCCGATGCCTTTTTAAACACCCCCCTCCCCCACCCTCCCCGAGGAGAAACTCACCTCCTATCCTCCAGGCGTACTGGAAGCAAATGGCTTCCAGCGCGTCCGGTATCCTCTAATGACATCAGCGCGCCTCGTGCGCTGTCATTAGATGACGTGGAGGGGGTCGGGGGAGGGGGGAAGCGGAATGGCTTCCCCTGCTGTCCCGGTGGGGGAAGCTTGAAGGGCGGCCCACGGGGGAGCGCCAGCGCTTCCCCCGTGGGTGGGTGCTAGGACGGCCGGGAGCCGTCCGACGCACACGCCCACCGTGACGTCAGACGGCTCCCGGCCGGCCGACGCACGCAAAGGGTTAAAAAAACAACCAGGAATGTTTGTAGTGTAGTCTCCTATAGTTCCACAAAGCAAAATTTTGAAAATGAGGGTTTTTCTACTCTTGCACCCTCAATGTGTTCCTCACTGCCTCCGGCACTCAGGAAAAATGCATCTTATCCTCCATTCAGAAAACAACATATAAACATTTCTGATCAGTCTGATAGCGTAATCTGCCTGGTGACATCAAAATCTTCTGCTCTGGTTGTCTGAACTCAAGATCTTACTGAAAAGACTTTTTAATTTACATGACATCAGAACTTGTTGACACGCCTTGCTCTTTTGCATGAAAGGGGAGACTCCTCAAATAATAGCAGCTTTTATTAAAAAACAATTTCTTAAAGCGGATCAGTTATTGACAGCAAAGGGATTGATGAATACTATGTAATTTATCAACTATTTAAATGTGACGTCTGCACTTTTAGATGTACCCTGGTTTTAATGCTATTACAAATGCACTTTAAAAGACCGTAGATTATCATATCAGTAGAAAAATTTGAAACACGTTGTAAGAAAGTAGGATCTGCTTTCATGGTCACTCTCACGTTTTGCTGGTGTCATTATGTTTTCCTGACTAGTCTGACTGGGATCCTGCTAATCAGGACCCCAGTCTCTGTGCTTCTTCCCTTAATTGGACATGGTGAGTACCTAGGTACCCTCCAGATTGGCTACTGGTGTACCCTTGTAAGTCCCTAGTATATGGTACTAAGGTACACAGGGCATAGGTACACCAGGGGTCTCCCATGGGCTGCAGCTTGTATTATGCCACCCATCGGAGACCACTCAAATTGTAACTACAGGTCTGCCATTGCAGCCTGTGTAAGCTGGTACAAACACCACTTACGACAGATATAGGTTTCCCTATATCTGAGGTCACTACACTTAAGAGTTATAAGTCACCCCTAAGGCAGGCCTTTCAATCCTGAAGGCAGGGTGGTGGGTCCTAAGTGTGAGGGTGCCCCTGCATGAGCAGGACACCCCAACAACCTTCGGAGCACATTCTCCCACGTTGTAAGTGCATCAGCCATTATAACATATAGAGTGGCAATGCGTCATTACGCGATGACCATCTCTAAACTGGATGTAACAAACCCTGTCATGTTTGGTGTCAAACATGTAGGAATCACTGTAAAGCTCCTCCGGGAGGCCCTCAGTGCTCCCGGTACCAGTCTTCCAGAACTGGACAGCAACCTAGGGCTGCTGCCGACGAGGGACACATTTCTGCCCTCCTGCTGCTGAGCCAAGCTCAAGCAGGGGAAGGCAGATCACCTCCCAGAACAGGGTTTAGTGTATTGGGACAGGGTGGGAGCGCTAGCCAGCGACACTGAGACTGCTTGAAGGGCACATTTGATGCCCACCTTGCATACTCCAGTTGAAACCAGTTCAGGGAGCCATGCAAAAACTGGACAAAGGACATGGGAGTATCCTCCCCCACTGTCCAGCCCCTCCTCTGGTGAGGGACCCCTGAATCGTCCCAACCCTTTCCTAAGGGTACTTAAGGGCTTAACTGTGCATGGGTCCCTGGATTCGTCGTGGGACAAGATTCAGATCACATACCACTTCAACTTCGATTGTCTGGACACTCTGGACTTCACTTTGGGAACTGAGACTTCAACGGGGAATATTCCTTCTGCTCCTGGTCTCGTCGTCCTGCTGGTCTTCTGCACCGTCTGTGCCCATGCTCCATACAGATTCTTCCCCAGGCCTGTGGCCATCCAAGACACCTGAAGGAATCTCCCTTGGATTGAAGGAGTCACTCCCCTTCATCTGCAGGCACCGCAACGCAGCTGACCGTTCTGCTGATCCTGGGCTCCCATGGACTCCGAAAGGCTCAGCAACACAGGGAGTGGTTCTGCAACTCCCTCGAGGCCTGCACTGTCTTCATACCGAGTTTGAAGCCAGTATCCCTCGTTGAAACAGTACCCCTGTACACTGTGTCAACTTGCCGTTGCCAAGGCTTGTTGGCTCTCTCCTCCAGAGATCTTCAGGCTCCAAGAAGCTCCAACCTCAAGCAACTCCTGCAGTCAAGATCTTCGTCCTCACCGCTTCCTCTGCACTGTGAGCCTTCTTCATTGGTGAGCTGCTCGAGGTCCTCTTGCGACTCCTGTGCTTTCGGCCCATGGGTCCTCTTGAGGGTCTTCTTTGGCATCAGTGGGCTCCCCTGCTTGCTCGGGGCCTGCTCTGACTCTCCTGCACTTGGTGAGTCCCTTGGACCTTGCTGGTCCCGACACTGCAGTCTTTTCGTCGACTACGTTGCTTGGCGTTTACAAGGCTTGTTGGTGCCCTTGCCGTATACTGACTCCCTAGCGCTTGACAAACGACGTGGGACAGCTCGTGAACGGCTCCTGATCTTCTACAGCATCGCCTGGTCCGCACAGCTGCAACTACAAGGGCACCGTCAACCTCTCCTGCATCCCCGACATCGGTGGGCACTCATCTTTCGTGCCTCCTGGTTACACCTGAGTGGCATAGACTCTGTCCCCTCTGCTTGCAAGTACCTCTCATCTTGAATCCACCTTTGGTTCCACCGTACTCCTTCGTCTTCTTCTCCAGCAGCACCTTTCCTGAAGTCCTCCATTGTGGTGTACGGCGGTTTCCGACGTCACTTGACACCTATGCACCCGGCTTCCCTGGTGTAGGGATCCTGGTTCCGGGGGTTTCCACGTGTGGGGTGGCTCTCCAACCTTCCATCTTCCACAGGGTGTCTTCAGGGTCTGCTGGGAAGGGTCCATTTTTTTTAAAACTGCAACCGCGACTTACCCATTGACTAAAGTTGAGCAGGCGGTCGTGTTCCCACACTGCACACAACCTCCGTGGGGTTCCTAGATACTCACCTTGGGTGGTTCTTTGGGTCCCCGGCTCTTCTACATCCTCTGGGTCCAATCCGGTCTTGAGTCATGGTTCGGTTTCCACTATTTTAGTATATGGTTTGGTCTCTCCCTGGAGACCACTGTGTATTTGTGCTATTTACGAGTTCTATTTCTTAAGTATTGTGTATATTGCGTTTATATCTCTGGGTAGGAGATAATGCATTGTGTTAGTGAGTGTTTGTAATAAAATAGATTTTTTTATAACTACACTGTGTGATTATTTTTCACTTAACCTATACCATAAGATTAAGTACTGGTAAAACAAGCTGCTTTACACTCCTTCTGGACTAAGCCTGAAGGCTGCTCTCCACAGCTACCACTTAGAGAGATTTCCAAGGTTGTATAAGACCACTAAAATCACCATAAGGATTGTCTGGATTAGTGCAGGGTTCTACACTTACATAAGTGAGCACCATATACTAAGCCAGCCTCTTACACAGCTGAAATAGGAGAGGCACTGTGTTATTTAATTATTTCATTACTTTTTAGTCTCAAGGTGATTTTGCACGAACACACTTGCACTTTAAAATAGACAAAGGCAGAAAAACAAATGGTCTTTAAACAAACAGATAAAGCTATTGCATTGGAGCTGATTGTAATGAATATTCCAACACATAAGTATCTGATTTTTATGTTTTAGCCATGATATTTTTAGCTGAAAATTGTTCAAAATGTAATCTAATGTCAGAAAGAAGTTGCTTACATTTAATGTATTTGTTATTTTTTTTCTATTGGTCTAGCTGTGTAAAAGATTATGGTTTTGATTAACTGAAATAAATGACTTCGACTTTGAGGCCACATACAATGTTTTACCACGCCCACATTTTTTTTTAATGTAAATGGGTATAGTACACAAATGTGGTGTATCCCTCAGGCACGAATTTTAGCATCCTATGGTAGCCTCTCGCTGGCCTCTCCTGCAGTATAACGGTGTAGTTGTCAGACTAAGAGTTGTATTATTATTAGGGCTCCCGGTTTTATGGTATTTATTTTTTGGCCATTTGCGTCTGTATGTATCCATATTTATTTTTTGGCCATTTTATCTGTATTTATCCATATTTATTTTGTGTTTTGCGTATAAATGAAGTTGTAAAACTGTACATTTCCATATCTATTTAACTGATGGACACGTACTCACACTTTGTCTGTCGTGTTTTAGCTATTTAAGCTGTCAAATATTACATAACAATACATCCACTGGTAAATTCTAGCATTATACCATAAATATAAGTAGACATATGCCGTTAATTAAAGAAATTTCATCCTGTTTTTAGGTCTCGCCTAGCGACGCAGCGCATGCGCTGCTCGCTTGCGAGATCTATTGTCGTCGAATTTGCTTGCGAAGGGAGACAAGAGATGTGCACGCGTACGGACCGGACAGGAGATGTGCACGCGTACGGCACAACGCGCGCATGGCGCGCTTTCACTTTCCCTCCCTCCCCCTCGTCGGCTCCAGATCACCTCTGAAGCTCCCGGGGACCCTGCACGGCGTCAGCAGTGTCGGAGCCATTTGCATAACCAGTGGCATTCACTTCGGCGAGTCCTGAAGTATAGAGAACAAAGGTAAATCCTCACCGGTATATCAGCGGTTTTATACGCCAAAGTATACATGCGAGCTGTTTTTGGTGTCATATATGCCAGAGAAAATGTAAATGAATGTTACTAGCGCATGGACGGCCGTAGCTTCAAGCACCATTGAAACCGGGTTTCAGCTGTTTTTGGTGTCATATATGCCAGAGAAAATGTAAATGAATGTTACTAGCGCATTGACGGCCGTAGCTTCAAGCACCATTGAAACCGGGTTTCAGCGCACCTTTCTATCACACACTAATTCACTTACTACTTTGCACTGACACATGTTTTTCATAGATCAAAGTTGCACTGACGCATGTTTTCCATGTGTCAGCACAACTGCTGCTCCTCTCCCTGCAATGTGTACACCACCGAAACTGGACCCAGGCGGAGGCAGAGTCGCACTACAGAAACTGCATGCCTTGCACAGCACGTGACCAAGCCGAAAGTCACACGGTACCCCCCGCCTCACACAGAAATATCTGGTCAGCCAAAACATGCCTACTCATATCTTTTGCTGGCTTTGTTTCCGGAGGGTTGCTTGCCAGGCGCATGAAGCTGGTGGCACATGTCCAGCCTACTAGTGGGAGGACAGAAACTTCTTTCAGCGCATTTACTTTAATGAAAGATCTCAGGACTCAGTTCATCAAAGAGGACTCTCTGTGTGAGTTGCTTGTTCTCTGCCACTAACTTGCCTTGTGATTAGATACTCACTGAGCGAGGTTGGCCAGATTTTTTTTTTTAACCAGAAAAATAAATTTCCAATAAAACTGACAAAGTGCAACAAGGGAACCAATTTTTTTATTTAAATACTAACACATTTTCAGTAGGAAAGATACTTTACCCTATGAAGATATATCCATGCAAAATCCACCTACCGCTATTCCTGAAATGGTTTCACCTCAGAATGCAGGCTGGGGCAGAAGCTGCTGCTGTGCAAATTCTGAAATGCATACTTTTTGGCTCCAAAGATTAAGCGAAAGTTCGGAAAATGTCATTAACTACGGGAACTTTCACTTACATGTTTTACTGTTCATATCTTTATAATGAAGTGCACACCTGAAGTATGTTCATTCTTAGGAGTCACACATGAAATAGCTTCATCCACATGAAATAGCGTCATCCATTTTTCACTGTGCCTTATCAGTTTGTTCATGTGCTGACTGCAGTAGCATGATGTAGTAAACCTGGCTGGAGATGAGCCTTGGCATTAAGTCATAAGGCAGGCTTCTGGCACAATCATATGTATTCCATATCACATTAAAGATTACATTATATCTTGATTTTTGAAAAGAAAGCGTGTATTTTTAATGTCCACCTCAACAGTACTCCTTGCTTTGAGTTGACCAAAGGAGGAAGACCAGCTGAGTGGCCCCTGCTGACTGTCGACCACGACCTACAGATTACTCACCACAGGCCATTTATTACGGTTATTGGTGGAATTTTGCCTTAAGCTTGTTATTCAAATTTACATCATTATGCCAGGTGTTGTACTTACTCCTTGCTCGTGGCAACATTTTGTGCGAGAGTACAGGAGCAGTGTGAACGACCAGAACGCAAGCAGCTGTTGTTCATGGCACTAGTGGTTTTGAACAATTTTTTTAGTATGAAACACATTTTAGCATCCAAAATAAAAGCGAGGACAAAATGCGCTAAAAATGAATGCTAAATGCTGCCTATGCACCTCATGTAATTTTTGCAGAATTCAACGAAATTGCATAGAAGCAAACTACACAAATGTCGGGCACTACTAGCCATTCTGCCGAGATAACAAGTAGGACAAAACACATTCGAGAAAAGATTGTGAAAGAGTTTGACGCTCGGTCAGGCTTTTGCAATGGTCCCCACTAGATTGAAAATGAGGGTGAGCAAGGCAAAGCGCATTTCCAAAAAACCACAGGCCACGGTGTTATTGTCTCAAAGTATTGGCCACTTCTGCATTTACACGTCTCACAAAGTCAGAGCAGAGCAAAAGCTATTTTATTGCACTAGGAAATTATAAAATGTATCGGTCTCATTTTCTCTTCTCAATCATTACTTATCAAGTGGAGCCCACGTACAAGATAAGATTAAAAAATCAGCCTAAAATGCTTCACAGGAAGCACCACATAAACGCACGCCATCAAAAATGGTGCTGTCTTTCTCAGTATCTTCCTGTGAAAGAAATCAGAGGGTCACATGATCACACATTAGCAAGGCAAACACAGCATTCATTTCTCTCCATTCAGTGAAATGGGTACCATTAAATTAGTATTATTAACACCTGTTATTTAAAGAGCTTTGAAACAGGAGGCGTGTGGTGGGTATAAAGCACAATATATAAACAATTAATAACATTGGACAAGGACTCTTCTTTGCCTATGGTGTTAGTCATGTTAGGTTCAGTCACAGGAACAGAGACATAAATGCCAGCGATATTTGGGGTTGTCTATGTGCCTAACCTCAACACAGCCATCTTTACAGTCCACCAACCTATTCAAACAGCTGGATAAAACAAGCATTTGCAATGCATTAGGTCTCGCGTTTGTGAGACTTTGAGCTATTGCCATTGTAAATGGCAATGCCTTTATTTGGGTTTTAAAAACCTGCAAGAGGTGTGTAAACACCCACTTTGTACTTAGTCCTTGCTTACTAGAGGCTGTCCGTAAAGAGGCGCAGTTACTGCCAGCCTTGCTTCTCGTAAGCAACGACTATAAATACAAAGTGCATGTTTATGCACTGCTCACAGCTTTTCAAAACACATAAATAAAAGGCATTGTCATTTACAATGCCAATAGCTCAAACACTCGCAAATGCGAGACCTATTGCATTGCAAATGCTTGTTTAATTACCCATGCTGTCCATCTGCTCAGCTGCTGGCCTATAATTCATGAAAGACAGCACGCAGAGTCACTTAAAAGAAGCACAATTTTCTGTATTTGTCCACGTTTAAAAATAAATGCAGACAGAAAACACATTGTTTTCTGTCTGTATTTATCTGTAAAAATCCGTAAAAACGGAAAACAGGGAGCCTTAATTCTTCTTCATAGAAGTATAATCTCTCTAAATGAGGAAAATACGAGCCTGTCCAAAAACAGTCCTGAAACAAGTATTCCAAAGAACCGAAAAAGCCTGTGAAGAAAGACCACAATTATCATGTCATGAAGAGCGACCCAGTATATGAAGAAGTGCACAGTTCCACAAAGTGGCACGAAATAGCATTTATAAAGGCATACCTTGGTCGCAGTCAAAACAGTGTGTGACCATAAAAGTATGTGTAGTCGAAAATATGCCTTGATAAGCCTACAATGAAAAGTAAAATATACAAGTCATGTAGACTAATACAGCAAACGATAGAACATCGTCCAGTTAGTCCTAAATGTCTCTTCCTGCGCAAAAAGCATAGAGTCCTCACAATGGCAAAGCGTCCTAGTGTGCAGTGCTCGCAGCATCTGTATTAAAATAGCCCACGTGATTGCGGCGTCAGTAAGAATAGAAAGACGACTTTCATATTAATGCTACTCAAAGAATGGCCGCCATCTATAAAAGATTCAGATTCCTTGATATAAACCGAGGGAGATGAGGGAAGCTTTCTACTGTCATTGTAAATCGCACAAATGGCTCAAGAAAATGTGAGGTTATGAGTCTAAAAGAAGACCTCCATATGTTTTCAGGAAATTATCTGAATATGTGGGCGAATTCATATCCCAAAAACACATAGGGGGTGAGTACTCGCAAACTTCTGGGAACTGAAACCCCGGATAATCCATATATTTGTTGTGAGATTATCATGCAGTGCTGCAGAGTGTATAGAAAAATAGTACGTAACCAGTAGGCAGCCAAAAACTGTCTAGAATGTATAGGTGCATCTATAAATAGATTCTGAGTAGAGAATTAGGAAAATAAGTGAGGGAGACATGACCCTCAATTTATACATGCAGTGAAATAGGAAAGGAAGGAGGGAGTAACAAAATGGTGGAAGGATAACCATTTCGTATTTGGTACAGATCCAATGTGAAGTTTTGAACTATGCATATATTAATGTATAAACATTAGTGTCAAAAACATGTACTCGTGTAAGTGACGTAAAACATAAATATGGCAGTTATATCTGGGGAAGTAAAAGGTATCCCAGAGGGGTTCTAATAACAAGCCCTCATGGTTGCCATGTTCCACTTTAAACAACAGATTTTCACATACAAGGTATCAAGAACTTATCAATCCATTAAAAAGATATTGAGGTCCCGGTCTACATTGAGGCCCATGTCTACCGTTGTAAGTTGACTGATCCTTCTACTTTCCAACTGTCGCAGTGCCAACGTAATATACCTCCCCTGGGCATAGGGCCCAGTGTGCCTATGAGGTGGAAGCTAATCTTGAATTTCTCACGTTGACCATGGTTGGTGTTATAGTGAACAGCAAAAGGGTAGCTGTTATTTCTAATCGCATGAAAGTGCTCATGAATACGCTCCTTTAAAGGTCTAATGGTGCGGTCAACATAAATGCGTCCACACTCACAAATGATACAGTACATCACATACCTGGTGTTGCAATTAACACATTTAGTTACCACATATGTTTTGTTGATATTATATTGAAAGGTAGTGATTTTATCTCTTGTATATTGACAGACATTGAACTGTCCACATTTGTAGAAACCCTTTAGTGGAGTAGGTAACCAAGTGTTTGAAACATTAGGTGTCATATAGCTATGACCTAGTGGGTCGCTAATAGTTTTTCCTCTGCTATGAGTTAGAGTTAGTCTGGTGGGAATGTCCTTTTTAAGGTCTCATCCATCATAAGGATATGCCAGTGTTTATGCGTGATTATGTAAACATTGGAACTGAGCACACTGTATGGGGTGACTAGCGAAAGTTCTTCATGACATCTGCCAGGCAGCTACGTGGGCTTCCCTGCACACGTTTACCAAACACTACTGCCTGGACAGCCAAGTCCGGAGAGACGGCTTCTTCGGCCGTTCTGTTCTCCAGGACTTTCTGGTGTGAACTTGGTTCGCAGACCCACCACCGGGGTTGGTATTGCTGGGGTATCTATTCTAAGGTGAGGAATCCATAACTAATTGTCTCTTTCAGATGAACAAGTTACTTACCTTTGGTAACGATATATCTGTAAGAGACATAGATTAGTTATGGATTGCTCACCGCCCCACCCATCCTGCCGGTTCTGCGAACTGACTTCTAGACTAAGGGACTCCCTTTCAGGGCCCTAGTTTTCGTGCACCAGTGGTCAGTGTCTTGCATGGCTCTGCGCTTCTGGCGTGGAATGTCGTGTAAAAAACTGACGTCAGCGCGCGAGGGCGGCGTCTAAGTAGATACCGCAACGTCATTCTGGCGACCACGACGCCAACGGCGAACGCGGAGTCGACCGACGCCACCTATCGACGCGCAGGGGTACTGCTGAGGAAAAAATTATCCGGATCCAGTCTGATGCCTGGGGGTAATTCTAAGGTGAGGAATCCATAACTAATCTATGTCTCTTACAGATATATCGTTACCGAAGGTAAGTAACTTGTTCGTCAGCCCTTTCTTTCAGTGCACTCCGATGTGGAGTCAGAGCTTCACTCCTAACTTTGTCGGTTATACTGACACCAAAATTCAGCAAAGATAGTGTGCCAGGGAAACAGTCTCCCTCTCCCAAGGAAGACCAGTTTCACACCACGAATGTAGAAAGCAGATGTCCATCATGAATCCACATGACATTTGCTTGTAATGCCTCAGCTCTGGCCATGATTCAAATTCCCAAAGACTATTGGGGAGCGAGAAGCAAAGCTTTACATTGTGGTATATAAGAGGCAGTCATCCATTAAACAAGGTTCCTGATCCAAGTCCTTGGGTAAGTCCACGTCACGCCAGAAGAGCAAGAAGGCGTTGTGAGAATTTTTTGGCCTGGTGTAGGGACCTTCGGCTTGAACCCTTCATACCAAGTTGTCAGAGGTTCTCTTGTTTGTCTTTGGCCCAGCACATTTTTGTGGAGGGCACAGATAAATGCTATATGTCGACCCTCTGGACGTTTTTCTTATTGCCATTACTTCTGCGTGTCGTGTCAGTCGCCCCAGATACTGTTAGTACAACCTCCTTAAACCACGTTCTCCAACATTGGATCTTATATATATTCGCATGCTTGAATCATTCCCCGTCGTCAGGCTGGGAATCCCCGGTGTATTAAAATAGCAGTATTCAGTGTAAAATATATATAACAAACAATATATAATGTAAAATGGTTAGATGCCTGAAACAACATAGTATGTTTAGTAACACAGCCACCTCATTTGAAAAAACCCAAACTTCAGCCAATGGGGTGGAAGCTTAAGCACTCCTACTCCCCCTAGAGACCACCATATCTCAGATTCCTACCTCACATCGTAAGTGAGGGAATACCCTGTCAGAGCTCTGCTTTAACCTTTCAATGAATCTGAAATTGTTTCTATTTTGGTCTGCCCTGGATTTGAACCACCCCTATCTTCAGTACCTGACAAGTAACTGTCACCAACTGTCACCATGGCTGACAAAGAGAAGAGGTCTCTTGTGGCAGCAGGACAGTTTAAACTGATAACCAAAACTGTCAATGTATTTATTGCCATTATCCTAATCGTAAGTCTGTGTAATGCAAGATGTGTAAGTCTTTCTTTCACTAAGACTCTTAAGAATAGACAAAAGAGGTTGGCATTATTTCTTATGAATAAAGAGAATTTTACTCCATCTAAAGGAGATTCCCTCTTTTCACGAGATGATTCCGTGAGAAGTGCCCCCCCCCCCTCCCCGAGTACCTCCATGAAGGGAGCCCATAAGAGGAGAAATTTACAATTTCCTGAGCATGATCTACTTGGCACAGTGCTTGCAGCCACCTCCTCCGCTGCCAAACCTGAGTTTAAGAGCTACAGAGGCTCACCTGTGACAAAAAAAGACAAAATCTTCAAAGGAAACCTCGTAGATGACGAGACCGTAGATGTCAAAGACATTTACCCTGTTGGCGATGAACGACATCAAGCATTTCATCCACAAAGACACTGTCTTCGTCGAGCATACCATTGATGACGAGAAGACCGTCGACAACAACTACACCGTCGACATCGAGCATGCCGTCGACGACCGTACCGCCGATAAAGATGACCTTACCGTCCCCGATGGCAACCATACCATCGACGACGATGAACATACCTTCAACTGCATCACCTTTCGGAACTACGCAGTCAATACAAAACATGGGAGAATTTCTTTTTGTCACCTTTAAGGGTGAAGATGTACTTCCGGTACAATTATTACAGTGAGATCAAGAAGAAGCAGCTAGTGATAATGCCTCCCTGATCACTTACAGCCCAACTCAATTGGATGTGAGATATGTCCCAGATTTTGAGGAGGATACAATGAACAATGAGGAGTCCTACAGTGAATATGTGTGTCAGCAGGAGTACAAGTCTGGAAGTACTCAAATGGATTTAGCCTACTGCTAGCGCCGGGACACCTCTGTAGAGGTAGCTGTTCGCGCTTTATAAATGTCGGTATTATTATTATTTAAGACAGAAACAACCTAGATATTACAGAGAGCCAGATGTTGTCCAAGTGCCAGTGGTCTATTTTTACTAAAATAAATTATTGCTGCAGCAACCATCTAATAATCCCAACATGGGGTTACCTGCTGCTCCCATCCTCCCTCCTCCTCAACCCGCTCCTTTACCAGTTTCACCTCCTAGGCAGCCATCACCGAACCTCCTCCTCCGGTGCCAAGGGTATCGGTCCATGGAGAACACATGGATGATGTATTCTCGAATGGTTATACCTATTCTGATGTAGAAGGTGAGTTACCTACAGACGGTGATGGAAGGGATGAGGATGGCCGAGATGTTATTGTCCCAAGTGGAAACGATGGGCCAATTCCACAATATGCTACAGATGATATCTCTAAGTTTCATTTGTTGATTGAAAGAGCTGCCAAGAAATTAAACCTACCAATGTCCTTTAGATCAACCATGTTTTCTGTATGACTTTTAAGAGCAACCTTCGAAATACGTTCAATCCATACCTATTCTTGATTATGTCTGGTCAAAAGGTCTGAAATTAATGAAGACACCTGCTATGGTTCCAGCTGTGATACCTTGTCTAGAAAAGAAATACAGAGCCCCGGATTCAGCTCCGGCTTGCCTCACTGGTTATACTAGACCAGATTCAGTAATTGCTTCAGCAGCTCAGAGAAGAACCAAGACCCCAATAATACCATCATCTAGTCCGCCAGACAAGGATAGCAAACGTATTGGTAATCTGGGTCGCAGAATTTCTTCAATGGCAGCAACCGCAATTAAGACAGCCATGCCCTGGCTTTCTAGGTAGTTACGATTGCCAGATGTGACATGACATACCTCCATTATTGCATGTTATTCCTGAGGAGGAGAGGGAAAAGGCAAGAGCTATTGTAAAGGAAAGAGGAACTACCTCTTCTTTTATTATTGACGCAGCAATTGATGCTTCAAGTACAGGTTTTCTCCAGTTGCAGAAGGGACTGTACTAAGGAGGCAAGGCTGGTTAAAATTCACAGACTTCCGTACTGATGACCAATCTAAAATCTTAGACATTCCTTTTGATTGGCTCTCTCTTTTTGGTAAACATTCTGATGAAGCTCTGCAAGGCCTTAAAACAATCACTGATACAGCAATGGCATTAGGACTCATGCAGTATTGCAGATTTGGGACATCTACTTTTCGTGGCTCACGAAGATCACAAAATTTCAGAGCAGGATTCAACCAATATGGAGGTCAAGGACGCCCTTATTATCCTCAAAGGCAGTTGGATACGATCAAGGATACTCCTTTAATCGAAACCAAAGGCAAACTTACGGGAGGTCTACAGGAAGGAAAAGAGGTTCCACACAAATATGAATCAATGCTAATGAGAAGAGAGCCTGGCACCCAGCTCTCCCCTCCTTTTACGTCTGGTCCTCAGAAGTTTGGGGAGGGGGTTTCCCCTTTTGCTCCCACATGGAAGAATATAACATCAAAGGGGTTTTACAAATTGTCCAGTCAGGGCATACTTTAGAGTTAATCCAGAGACCCCCAGTTTGTCCACCAA
The DNA here is from genome assembly GCA_963921515.1 of Calotriton arnoldi. NCBI lineage: Eukaryota > Metazoa > Chordata > Amphibia > Caudata > Salamandridae > Calotriton > Calotriton arnoldi. The sequence goes on from CAWUFW010000809.1 coordinate 3,323,027, forward strand.
GAAAGAGACATCTTCATTTGAAAGAGCTGCAAATGGAAATTCTCATGCTTCTTTCTAAGGGAGCCATAGAAATTGTGCTCAAGTCGCAAAGGAATGAAGACTTCTATTCTACGTTCTTCCTAATAAAAAAAGGAAAACAGGTCATTGGAGGCCGATAGTGGACCTCAGACAGCTGAGCAAATTTCTAAAGAAACAGTCATTTTGGATGCTTACTCTGCAAGAAGTCCTCCTGATGATGCTGGAAGGGGATTTTTTTTTACCTCCCTGGAACTTCAGTATGCTTACTTCCACATACCCATTCACCGAAAACACAGGAAGTACATTATATTCTCAGTAGCAGGTCAGCACTACAAGTTCAAGGCGCTCCCTTTTGGGCGCAAATCAGTGCCAAGAATAGTCACCAAATGTCTCACTCCAGTTGCCGCTTTTCTCAGGAGAGAAGGTCACCAGGTGTTCCTATCACTTGGATGACTGGTTAGTCAAAGCGCCATCCAGAGAAAAAGCTTCCACGAAGGCTTGCATCAATCTCTTCCGGAGACTAGGCCTCACTTTGAGCAGAAAGAAATCTTCGTTGGTGCCCCAAACAAAGATCCAGTTTCTGGGCGCGATTCTCGACACTCAGTTGGGTAAAGTCTTTCCATTAGCAGACAGAATAAAAAAGTTACAGACAATATCAAAGATTATTGCTGGAAATCAATCAATCAAAGTGAGGCAATACAAATCCCTACTAGGTATGATGGCATCATGTATAGGTCCCATTCCATTTTGCAGGCTTCATATGAAACCTGTTATACTAGAGCTGGATTCGCAATGGAAACAGGTAGATGGCTCCTGGGAAGATATGGTCTGAGTCACAAGGCGCTTGAAACAAGCTGTGATCTGGTGGAAAATTCCAGAAAGCTTAACTGCAGGTCTCTCTTTCCTGCCAATAACAGAAAGGTTATTACTCACCACGGTTGCGTCCATGGATGGATGAGGAGCCCACCTGCAAGAGCTTTTAACAAGAGGTCTTTTCTCAGATGCAGAGAAGAAGCTCTAAATCAGTATGTTGGAACTCTGCACCATAAGACTGGGTCTACACGCATTCCTTCCCAGATTGGCAGGTTAGCCGATCCTGGCCAGAACAGACAATACAACATCCATGTTCTACATAGCCAAGCAAGTAGGAAGGCTGTACAGGATCCTTTCAGGAGAAGCTCAGCTGCTGTGGAACTGGGCCATTTCTCACAGGATAGAAATTACTGTGGAACATCTGCCAAGCTGCAAGAACGATCAGGTGTATGCGCTCAACCGGCAAATGGCGGATTGTCAAGAGTGGGAACTAGAACAAAAACAGGTAGATTACATTTTCAATCAGTGTGGTCACCCCACAATCGATCTGTTTGCAACTCCGAGAAACAAGAAATGCCTCTACTTCTCAAGCAGGTTTTGGTATCCAGTGACGATGGGCAATGCTCTTTTGATCAGTTGGTCCAAGATATTTGCCTTTCCACTTTTTCCCCTGATCCCCAGGGTGTTGAAGAAGGTGAAAGTAAAACATTGCACTCTGATCCTCATTGCTCTCGCATGGCCTCCCCAGTACTGGTACAGCGAGCTGCTGCAGTTGGCAGTACGTCCAGTCATTCTGTTTGAAGGTGCATCCCAGGATGTTGTCCAGACATCATGGAGAACTTCTCCACCAAGATCCCATGTTGCTGAAATTGACAGCATGGTACCTGACCACCTAGAATTTAGCAATTTGGATCTATCACAAGAGTGTAAACAGTTTCTAGTGCAGGCACATGCTCCAGCAACCAATAAGACTTACAACGCTAAATGGAAACGTTTGTGTCTGGTGCAGGAATAATGGTCATCATCCGCTTCAAATGAAGCCTTCTCATATCTTGCCATATTTGGAAGGATTGGCCAAAAGTGATCTAAAATATTCTTCAGTCAGGGTCCATCCGGCGGCAGTATCGAGATTCAGAAGAACTGACAGTTCAACATCGACTTTGTTTTCCCAAAGGATCATTAAACAGTTCATGAAAGGGCTTTTAGAGCATTTCCACCTTTTCAACATCCCCCGGTTCCATGGGAACTTAATACAGCCCTCAGTCAGCTGATGTTATCTCCTTTTGAGCCTATACATAGAGCGTATTTAAGATTTATTTCATGGAAGACAGCACTACTCCTGGCTCTAACATCCGCTAGGAGAGTGGGAGAGATTCAGGCATTCACCATCAGAGAACCTTTTCTCTGGTTCACAAAGTGATACTCAGAACCAATCCTAAATAAATTCTTAAGGTGCCTACTGACTTCCATTTGAATGAGCCGATCATTCTTAGATCCTTCTTTCCTAATCCATCTTCACCAGCAGAAAGATCATTACACTCTCTAGATTTGCGTAGATGTCGCAAGTTCTATATAGACAAAACCAAGGACATACGCACATCAGACTAGCTATTTGTATCATTTGCACAACCACGAAAAGGCCAAGATCTGTCAAAACAGGGGATAGCACGTTGGCTGTCATCTTGCATTGCTTTCTGTCAAAGGCAATCGTCCTCTCCAGAGAAGAGTGAGGGCGCATTCCACCAGAGTATGGCTTCAACTGCAGCACTCTATGCTGGGGTGCCTTTGAGAGACATCTCCCGTGCAGCCACATGGAGGAGCAGGCATATGTTCGCAAATCATTACTGCTTAGACGTGGACGCAGAAGCTGATGCAGCAGTGGGATAGGCAGTCTTGAGAAACTCTTTCACTAAAGGTGAGCCTGCTTCCCGCTTTGTTGTATTTCATAATGTGTACTGCTTGCTATTCTGTTTCAAGCACGTAAATATATAAAAGTTCCAATATTGTAGAAACAATTAGTTACTTACCTGTAACTCCAGTTCTCCAATATTAGTATCTTTTGTATATTCACATGCGACTCTCCCTCCTCCCCGGTCAGAGGCTCATTGTATTTTATTCTCACACTTGTACTTTAAAATCTGAGCTATGGTGGCCTCTAGAGTGAGTAGGAGTGCTTAAGCTTCCTCCTCATTAGCTGAAGTTTGGGTTCTTTCAAATTAGGTGAATGTGTTACTAAACATACTATGTTTTTTCAGGCCAATAGCTGTTTTACAATATATACTGTTTGTTATATATATTTTACACTTTATACTGCTAGATCTGAAAGAAACACATAGTGATAGATTCCTTACCTTAGAATATCCCCAGGCGTCAGACTGGATCCGGAAAGTTTTCGTCAGCAGTACCCCTGCGCGTCGGTACGTGGTGTCGTGCGGCTCCGCGTCCGTCGTGGTCGCCGAGATGACGTCGCGGGCGCTACTTAGACGCCGCCCACGCGCGCTGACGTCAGTTCTTTCTTTTTCCGCGCCAGCAAGCGCAGATCCGGGAAGAGCAGGAACCCCCAGTCAATTTTTGACTGACTTTTTGAGGCTTTTTGTCTCTGTTTTTCTTTGAGTCTTCGACTCCTGGTGCAGTAGGATGCCCGGTTTCAAGTCCTGCGGGGATTGTCACCGCATGATGTCGGTGACGGACCCGATCCGTGTGTGTCTTTTCTGCCTGGGGTGCGACCACGACCCCAAGTCGTGCTCCGACTGCCGGGCCATGGCACCAAAGACTTTGCGGGAGCGGTCCCGAAAGTTGCTGGAAGCCCGGCAGTCGGCTCCGCGCCATTCGAAGTCCCGGTCCAGAGGGAGGTCGAGGGACCGTGCGCGGAGTCATCATCATCGATCTTCGGTATCCAAGTCTTCGCACTCTGGGTCAGGTAAGACAAAACACAAGAAGTCGAAGAAACGCCATCATTCTCCGACTTCCCCTCGCCGGTCGCGCTACGCGGCTGAGGGTATGGGTGGTGCCACCCCCGCGGCTCCGGCGGAGTCCATGGAGTCGCCGCCCGACTACCCGCCCTTCCCGGGGTCGTCGGCGACTCCGGCCCAGATACAGGAGTTCCTGTCGGCCATGGCTCGCCTCTTTGGGCCGTCGGGTCCCGCCGGTGCGCCTTCGGGCCCCGCGGTCCCGCATGGGTGTCCTCGCGTTTCCTCGCCGGCGGCTCCGGCGTTGCTGTCGGCTCCGGCCACGGCGCCACAGGACACCCTTGGATCCAGGCCTGGATCCCGGTCGACGCCGGTTGACCTTGTTATGCCTCCACCGACGTCGACTCCACCGGCACCGACCCTGACGCCACCCGCACCTCGGGACGACGTCAACCTCAGTTTCAGCCCCGAAGTGGACACGGCGCCGAGCCGGCGTCGATCGATGCCGTTCTCGACCCTGCTTGGGGATTTCTATCCCCATGTCCCTGCTCCTTATTTTCGACCTGTTGAACAGCCTGAGGAGCAAGGGGAGGACTGAGAGGGGTCTGAGGACCCTCTCGCTGCAGCCTGCGAGTCTGAACAGGACTGGGCTGAGGAATTGGGGGACGCCAGTGGTCTGGATACCTCACCAGACCTTGGCATGCTGTCTCCTCCTACCGTGGCTACGGAGGAGGGCGCCAGTTATGCAGTGGTGTGGCGTAGGGCGGCCGAGGCCCTACACCTCGAGCTCCCTACTGTGGCCGTCAGGACTAACCTCCTGACAGAGGTTCTTCAGCCAGCAGCTACTTCTGCGGAGCCGCTGCTTCCTTTCAATGAAGCCCTCTCTGACGTTCTTTTGGGCACTTGGTCCAGGCCCACCACAGGGGCTCCTGTGGATAGGAACGTGGCCCGACGCCATCGCCCGGCCCCGGGTGACCCCATTTTTCTCTCCCAACACCCCACTCCCGAGAGCTTGGTTGTCCAAGCCTCTACTTCCCCAACCTCCTTCCCTTCCGCACCACCGGATAGGGAGTCCAAGAAGCTGGATCAGTTTGGGAAGAAGATGTTTTCTTCCACCAGCTCTGCGCTGCGGTCCGTGAACACCGCATGCCTCTTGGGCCGTTATTCCCACTCTCTGTGGGATACGGTGGCGAACGTGCTGCCCCAGTGTCCGGAGGAGGCCCGGCCTGCTCTCTCCCAGGCTGTTGCAGAGGGGAGAGACGCAGCAAAGTTCATGATTAGTTGTGGCCTAGACACCGCCGACTCACTGGGCAGATCGATTGCAATGACGGTGGCGGTTCGCCGTCACGCCTGGTTGAGGACCACTGGATTTTCGGGGGATGTCCAAAACACCCTTATGGACATGCCCTTTGATGGCCGTCGCCTCTTCGACGACAAAGCGGACAGCGCGTTGGAGAGGTTTAAGGACTCACGGGCTACGGCCAAGTCCTTGGGACTCTCGGCAGTCCGCCCTCCTCCGCCTTCCGCTTTTCGCTCCTTTCGTGGCACAGGAAGGGGCGCCCGCAGCGTTCGCAACAGAGCCACAGGCCGGCGCAGCAATCATCCCAGCGCGGACGCGGGTTCCGCCGTGGCGGACAAAGGGGCCAGCGGGCGGGTCAGTCCACCACCACCCCGGCCACCACTGCCTCCAAACCTTCCTAGTCCGAACTTTCAGGCCCATAAAACACCAGTGGGCGGCAGGCTCCGCCGTCACCTCCCCCACTGGCGCACCATCACTTCGGACAGGTGGGTTTTAGAGATAGTCCGGAGGGGCTACTCCCTCCCCTTCGAGACTACCCCCCCCCCCCCCAGCCATGCCACCTCAATGCCTCATGTCGGGGGATCACTTGGTGCTTCTTCAGCAGGAAGTTGCGGCCCTCTTGGCCAAGGGGGCCATCGAGCGCGTTCCGACGCACAAAGTAGGTCGTGGTTGTTATTCCCACTACTTTGTGGTGCCCAAGAAGGACAAAGGCCTGCGTCCTATCTTAGACCTCTGGAACGTCAATCGCTTCCTCCGCAAAGAGAAGTTCAAGATGCTCACTCTAGCTCAGGTCTTGTCTGCTCTCGACCCACAAGATTGGATGGTGGCGCTGGACTTGCAGGACGCCTATTTCCACATCCCCGTCCTGCGAGCCCACCGGCGTTACCTCCGGTTCACGGTAGGCCACGAGCACTTTCAGTTCACCGTGCTCCCCTTTGGCCTTACCAGCGCCCCTCGGGTGTTCACCAAGGTGATGGCGGTGGTCGCAGCTCATCTGCGCAGATCAGGGGTCTCAGTCTTCCCCTATCTCGACGATTGGTTGTTGAAGGCGGGCTCGCCACAGACAGTCGTCTCCCACCTCCAGACTACGGCTGACCTCCTGCACTTGCTCATGGCTGGAACATCAGGGCATGTCCCTGGTGGTTCAATACCTGGCAGGTTCTCTGAACGCCAGGGCGGACGAACTCAGCCGCAGGTGCATGCTCGATCACGAATGGCGTCTTCACTCGGAGGTGGTGCAAGGTCTCTTTCAGCAGTGGGGAGAGCCTTGGTTAGATCTATTCGCAACCGAATAGAACGCGTAATGTCATCAGTTCTCCGCGTTGGAATTTCCAAGGCGGCACTCGCTCGGCGACGCTTTTCGTCGCGAGTGGAGTTGCGGTCTGTTGTACGCCTTTCCGCCTATACCACTTCTGCCCAGAGTGCTGAAGAAGATCAGGCGCGACCGGGCCCAAGTCATTCTTGTGGCTCCGGACTGGGCTCGAAGAGTATGGTATCCCGAGCTACTCAGTATGAGCATCGATCCTCTGATCAGACTGCCTCTTCGGGAGGATCTTCTGTCGCAGCAGCAGGGGATGGTCCTCCACCCGAACCTGTCCAGCCTCCACCTCTTTGCGTGGAGATTGAGCGGCGGCAGTTGATTCCCTTCGACTTGCCTCCTGAAGTTTGTTACGTTATTCTGGCAGCCAGGCGTCCCTCTACTAAAGTGGTATACGCCTGCAGGTGGAACAAATTTGTGGCATGGTGCACAGCAAAGGCTGTGGATCCCCTTTCTGCCCCTCTTTCTGAAGTACTACTGTTCCTTCTTTCTTTGGCCCAGCAGGGCTCTGCTCTGGGCACTATCAAGGGCTACCTTTCTGCTATTTTGGCCTTTCTCAGGCTCCCTGATCAGCCCTCTCTTTTCAAGTCCCCTGTTGTAAATAGATTTCTCAAAGGCATTACACACCTTTTTCCTCCTATTCCTTTCGTGATGCCTCAGTGGGACTTGAATCTGGTTCTGACATACTTGATGTGCGATCCCTTTGAGCCCCTTCACAACTGTCCTCTTCGTCTTTTGACATTAAAGACTGCCTTCCTGGTGGCCATCACTTCCGCCAGGCGGGTGAGTGAGCTCCAGGCTCTTTCTTGTAAGCCTCCTTTCCTTTCAGTCCATCCGGACAAGGTTGTGCTCAGGCCCCGTCCTTCCTTTTTGCCAAAAGTGGTTACGGCCTTTAACATTGGGCAGACTATTACCTTGCCCACCTTCTTTCCGCCTCCGCATCCTTCCAGAGAGGAAGAGCGGCTCCACCGTCTGGACCCAAAACGTGCGTTCTCTTTTTATCTTAACCGCACACAGCAGTTCCGGGTGGACGACCAGCTTTTTGTTGGCTACGTTCACACCAAGAAAGGTCGGGCGGTCCATAAGAGAACCATCTCCCGCTGGGTTGTCTTATGTATCAAAGCCAGTTACTCTTTGGCTAAAAAAGAACCTCCGTTGGGGCTGCGTGCTCATTCCACCAGAGCTACTGCAGCCACTACTGCATTGGGACGTGGTGTCCCCCTGCAAGACATCTGTCAGGCAGCCACGTGGGCCGCGCTGCACACATTTACCAAGCATTATTGCCTAGACAGCCAAGTCCGGAGAGACGGCTTCTTTGGCCGTTCTGTTCTCTGTGACTTTCTGGTGTGATCTTAGTTCGCAGACCCACCACCGGGGTTGGTATTGCTGGGGTATCTATTCTAAGGTAAGGAATCTATCACTATGTGTTTCTTTCAGATGGACAAGTTACTTACCTTCGGTAACGATATATCTGTAAGAAACATTAGTAGTGATAGATTCCTTACCGCACCACCCATCCTCCCCGTTCTGCGAACTGATTTCTAGGGTTAAGGTCATCCCTTTCAGGGCCCTAGTTTCAATGCACCAGTGGTCAGTATCTTGCATGGCTCTGCGTTCCTGGCGCGGAAAGTCGTGTACAGAACTGACGTCAGCGCGCGTGGGCGGCGTCTAAGTAGCGCCCGCGACGTCATCTCGGCGACCACGATGCCAACAACGGACGCGGAGCCGCACGACGCCACCTACCGACGCGCAGGGGTACTGCTGACGAAAACTTTCCGGATCCAGTCTGACGCCTGGGGATATTCTAAGGTAAGGAATCTATCACTACTAATGTTTCTTACAGATATATCGTTACCGAAGGTAAGTAACTTGTCCTTTAATGTACCGGGATTCCCATCCTGACTCTGGGGAATGATTCAAGCATGTGAATATATAAAATATACCAATGTTGGAGAACTGGAGTTACAGGTAAGTAACTAATTTCTTCCTTCCTAATAGATTGGTGCTAAAGACTCAAGCTTCCTTTTTGCCCAAGATTGTGTTGCTTTTCCACGTGGGTCAATACATTGCGTTCCCTGGCCTTTTCTCTCCTCTTCCTCCATTGAAAGAGGAGGAGAGGCTCCACCAGTATACCCCATGGAGAATTCTCAGTTTTTATATTGATCGCACAAAGGAATTCCATGTAGACATTCAACAATTTATGGGCTTTACTAGTACCACGAGGAAGGTGTGCAGAAACAGACCGTGTCCAGGTGGATCGTACTTCGCATAAAATATTATCTGTCCTGATCAAGAAGGAACCCCCTGAGGGCTTGCGGGCTCACTCTACTCCTAGACATCTTCCAGGCTGCAACATGTGCTTCTATTCATCCATAAACTGAGCACTACTGCTTTCACAGTCAAGTCTGCAGAGAAAATAATTTTGCCTGTCGGTTCTGCTGGTCTTTTTTGGTGTTTGTCCACTTCTCTGACCCTCCACCTTTGGGGAGGTAAGGCTGGGGAATCTAGGTTCCAGGTTGTAGGGTGTCCCAGGACGATGGAGGAGGATAGGTGAGACCAATGTGTCCCGACTGCCAAGTGGAACAATAGACCGGTATTCACAAAGCGACAAGCCGGTCCATTGGGTAATCCCCTATTAGAGGGAGACCTGAAGCCCCAGACAGGGGCATACCTCACTTACTTCTGGTCCTGTCGAAGTGCTGCCCGACTTCAGGGCCTTCAAGGCACGAAAAATGTTGACCACTCCACATTAGAAGCTATCCTGGTACTTGATGACCACATGATAGCACCATTGTTTTTAGTTAGACCTGGTATCTACTCCCTATAAAACTTTGTTTTTTAGATACCAAAGCCTAATTAAGCCACCACTCACACTTTTCACTAGTTACACTGTTAGGTAGCCCCCTCACTTGCATTCTTCTTTACAGCATCCTCAGATCAAAAAGATCTCATAAAAAGAGCCCCCAGGCCCATCAGGCATTGCAGCGCCGGCCTGACGAGGAGCGCCCAATGATGAAGCATGACACCCTAACTGGTGTGTGAGGGCTCCAAGATCTGACCTGCAGATCTTCCTACGACAGGACTATCAGCCTCAAGGGTCCACCTTTAGGGACCACCTTTGGCTAAGTAGGAACTAACCCTATCTTGAGATCCATGGAATCTATGTTAAAAGCATCTATCAGAAGTACTAGTTAGTAACCTTCGTGTAAGGAAGTGCCTCTTTTTGTATGGTCACCCCCAGGTTTTTGGACTGATGTGACTGGTTTTTTAGACTCTGAGTGCATTGAGACCTGCTTATTAGACCTCAGTGCCAGTGCCCTGACAGTGTATGTCAAATTGGCTGTACCCAGTTGGAAATGGCTAACTTACCTGTAAGTCCCTAGTATATGGAGGGGGTACCCATAGAGATTGCAGCACTGGTTGTGCTACTTTGGTGGCCCTCCAAGCAAAACAAGTCTCCCAGTCTACCACTGTGGACTGGTAGAACAGTTGTGTGCTGCTGGCCCAACTTTGCCATTGAAAGCAGTGGCATAGTCTCCACTTCCCCTATGCATCTGGGTAAGTCACCCCTCTGGCAGGCTTACTGAGTCCTAAGGTAGGGTGGGGCATATGACATCGACAGGACGTGCAGTTTACATATTCTGACAGTAAAAATGTGAAACTGCCAATTTTACTGTGGAAAGGCTTGTTCGCCCAATTGGCGAGTGCAGGATTACACGCTGACCCCTCAACCGTGCTAACTTCTGAATGGTGTGACCAAAGTGGACACTCCAAGGTATTAAACAACTCATTATATTAAGCTCGACTTGAATCTCAAGTTGAAATTAATGTAGCTTGTTGCCATATACTGCTTTTACAAAGCTGCCACTTTGTTGCCTTAAAACTCCTGTGCCTTTCCAGGCACACACTGAGCTTTCTTCCCTCCTGTCCAATCAGGAAGGGAAACAATGAGGAATCACAGGCCAGGTAGGTGTTACCTCCGTCCTGCAGGAAGCCTCATGTGTGTTGGCCCCAAAAGGCAGGCCTCATAGAGAAAGACACCTTTGAAGGGCAATTGTGAAACACTAGGGTGGAGGTTTGCCACATTGTTTAGACAGACAGACAGGCTTGCATGGGTAGCAGAGTGGAAAGCAGTTGTCAAACTGGTTTCCCCAGGGGCATGTAGTCCTGAGGTAGCCACACCCCAGGCGTGGGCTAGTGAGGTCCACACTACGACAGAGGGGTCTCACCATCTTGAGAGTGTGCAGAATGGTGCATCCTGGGGTATCCAGATACCACACAGAAAGTGGTCATCAGGTAGTAGGGAGCCTGGTAGCCCATTGACTACCAACCGCATCCTGCCCTGGGGGCATTTTCTGAGCATAAACAGGACACCCCTGACAACCCAACCTCACATCTCAGCTGACCTGGAAGGAGGACTGAAGAAGGACTGCCCTGCTGCATTTAGGGACCAGCAAAGAGAGAAGCTGCACATGGTAGCGAGCAAAGAGAGGGACTGTGCCTGCCATGTCCTGCTCAAGGAGAAGTTATCTCCAGAGCCTAGCGAAGCCTAGAGACTCCAAGGGCCAGCCGACTGGCCTTTTGTTCTCAGCAAAGGGGCACAACAATTGAAGAAGCCCGCTGGGGCAAGCTACTAGCCTAAAGTCTTCCAGTCGCTACCATCGCCGCCGTGCAGCACCTCAAACTAAGACCCAACTCAGAGATGCACCAGAGTTCCCTGAGACCGGGGGTACTGTTGGAGAGCTGCTGGGACCCTTAAAGGATGAGCGATCGACCCTGCAACCAGGACCCCTGCACCATCTTTGTGGACCAGGGAGTGCCTGTAAGAAGGCCCCCGTTGCATCCACATCATCCTTGGAACATCGTCCGCATCCTTCATCCCTTGCATCAGGACCGACCCATAGGAATCCATTGCAACGCAGATAAAGTGCCTGGAACTGCTTGAAGACTGCTTCTCTCGTGGAGGTAACTGTTTCTGATGACCTTGCTGGCCCCCCTGACTAGCTCCTTGCCGGAGTTGGTCACCCCAAGTAACTCTACCTGACCGCATTGACAATTGCCCAAGTTTCCTTGAAAAAGTTTCTAAGTGTCAAATTTACTGAATTTGCTAATGCTTTTTTCCGGTTGAGTGAAATGCTCAGATTTATCATTACTTGTAAATTCCATATCTCTGGAGCGCTCTTTTGGATCTTTTTTGTTTTTGTGTCTAAATTCTTATAAAAATGCAGTCTGTTTTTATAAATTGGTGTCAGATTTCTTGAGTGGTGTAAATTTCTTCTTCAGTTCTTTTAGTGCTGTTTAAATGCTCTACACTAGTTCCTCTGTGTAAGCCTTGCTGCTCAGTGCCACAGCTATCCCAGATTGAGCTGAAGGTTTGACAGACGAAACCTACTGGTCCTAAAGGAGGTTGGTAAGTGTATTACACGGTGAGGTCACACGACAACACAAAATAATATACAGTTTCCTCACACTTCAGTAATGCGCTTTGTGATGGATACTCTTTCTAACTGCAGATTCCTTACTAACCTCTCGCCTCTCTGTTCTGAGGAGTGCATTCCTGTGTCTTTTAAAAAGTTCCTGCGGTGTGTCTAATGTGCTGACCGAGTAGGAGTCTCTCCTCGTGGCTCTGCTTCCGGACCTGCACAGCTTGCCATTCCTGCCCCACTATACAACTCATACCGAGCCCTGCCATAAATCCGAGCTGCCCCTGAACACCGGGGCCCCAAAGGCACCGCTTCCTGACTTGATGCTGCCTGCTCAAGAGGCTCACACCTAGCAGAGCGAACGTGTGGCCGACTCGAAGATGGCGGCTGCCACCGGAGCTGCTCTGAGAGCCTACTCGACAACCAGACTCTGCTTCCAGAGCCCAGTCCAGGATAGGAGTGGCCAACCACAGCTCAAGCCAGCATAGCACACAATCAGAGGGGACTGGCTGCTCCCTCCAGGAGGGGATTGCTCTCCCTCTAGCTGAGAGCTCTGCAGTCCCAGCACAACCATTGTAGGCCTATCATAGAAGGGGCAGTGGGCCTGGTGAGGTCCAGGGAGGACTCTCACTCCATGGGCCTCTGATGCACGCTGCCTAGGGGGAACAGCTCTGTACTGCGGGCCTTTACCACTGGGCCCTACAAACAGCGCAAAGAGAGAAGCTGTCTCAACCTCTGGACACTGATGAGAACAAGGTAGGAACATGGCAATTTACACCTTTGTGATGCTCCTGCCAAAGGCCCTGGTGCCCTCCAGTTACCACGTGGATCCCCAGTGAGAAACAAGGAGACCAAGGGGGCACCTCTCAGAGAGTGGGCTTTCTCCCACCTTGTTAAACAACAGTTGCACTGCAGTCATATTCATCACCCCTCGACTGAATTGGTGTTATCACGCATGGGCGTTTGCCAGAGGTTTATCTCGTTATGGCCCTCCCCCGTACTGCACCTGCATCCAGAACTCCCTCCCCCATCCACGGGACGTTTTCACAACCCGGGGGTACCTCTAAGCCAACTAAGGCATAGTACCTTCCTAAATCAGTGCTAAGTGCAATTTTATATTATCTGATAGAGACATCTAGCCGCAGATTCCTTAACTTAGAATAATTCCCAGGCGTCAGACTGGATCCCGAAAAAATCTACAGCAGTACCTCTCCACGCCGGGAGATGGCGTCGTATGGCTCCGTCCTGATGTCGTCCACGGATATGACGTCAATGGAGCCATATAAGTCACTCCTGGCGCGCTGACGTTAGTTTTCCTTCTTTTCCGCATCCCAATGCAGATCCTGAGAAGCGGTTACCTCTGGCCTGTTTTTGTTTTCAGGCTTCTCAACGCCTTTGGCATCCGGGAACAGTGTGCGATGCCTTTGGGCTTCAAGGCGTGTGAATCCTGTACGCGGCAGATGTCGGCGACGGATCCACACGCGATCTGTATGTGGTGCTTGGGAGAGCACCACGACTCCGAGGAGTGCGACGGCTGAAGCCGAAGTCCCTGCGGGAACGTCGCATGAAGTTGCTGTCCGCCCGGATGTCCCGTTCGGAGTCCTCACACCGCCGGTCTCCTTCTCGTGCTGGGGCGTCGGTTCGGGACAGGTCGCGGAGTCGTTCCCGCTGACGTCGCTCTCCTGCCACAGGTAAGCACAAGAAAAAGAAGTCACGGAGGTCGTCGACCTCACGCGACGACGGGGTCTGCTGCTCCCGGTCTCCACCGGACGCGGGCCCTCGGGAGTCAACCCCCACTTACCCACCATTTCCTGGGGCTGGGGCGACTAGGGCCCAGATGGAGGCCTATTCTTGGGCCTTACTAGCCATCTTTGGGTCACCCCCTCTCCCTGGCGCGCCTTCGGGCCCCACAGAGGGGGTGGGGGCTCAGATCGGGATTTCGCCGGCGGGTTCGTCCTCAGCGCCGGTCGAGCACCCTGACTCCGACTCCGGAGTTGCTGCGACGTCGGAACACGGCCCGGAGGGGCATCCTATACGCACGTCCAAGCCTTCCATGTCATCTCCGCACAGCCCTGTGAGGCTCCCTGCGCCGGCTGCGGCTGCAGCCCAGTTCTCAACTCCGAGTCTACTCCGTTCCTCTCCGCAGGTTCCCATCTCGTGGAGGTCGCGTCGACGCCGGTCCGACATCGGACGGACGAGGCTCCTTCGGGGAACATCGACGCCGTCTCGACGCCGATCGACGCCGGTGCCATCCCTGGCTGTTCATTGGTTGGTGGAGGATGTGGAGGCTGAAACTGAGGAGGCCCCTGTGGTTTTGCCACCCCCAAGGAACCCATGCACTGGCAGGGCCTTGGATGTCCTCAGGCTGTAGAGCCCTCACGGTTTGGTGGCCGGATTAGCCTCATGCCGTCCCCTACGGATGACTTGTTGTCGCCACCTCGGATGGCCACGGCGGCTTTTGCGAGGGCGATTCGCAGGGCTATGGACATTTTACAGGTGCAGCCACCCTCAGTCTCTCTGCCCTCTGATCCCTTGCTGGACTTGCTCCATCAGGGCACCGTGGAAGTGGAACCTTTGTTGCCTTTTGGCGAGTCGTTATACGACACTCTTCTGGGGACTTGGGCGAGGCCCTCTTCGGGGAACCCGATGGATCGTGCTATTGCACATCGACATCGCCCTGCTCCAGATGACCCTGTCTGTTTGTCCTTCCATCCTAGGGCTCAAGGGCTGGTGATTCAGGCGGCTTCAGTCTCGCTGCCTTCTGCCCCTCCTCCGTTACTCCCACCCACTTGGGAGTCTCGATGGTTGGAGTCGTGTGGCCGCCATGTATTTGCGTCCACCAGTGCAGGCCTTAGATCCCTGAACACGTCTTGCGTGTTTGCACGGGCTACTTCAGCCCTTTGGGATTCGGTCGAGCGCCTCCTTCCCTCTCTTCCGGAGGGTCCTCGGACTGACCTGAATCGTTTGATTCGTGATGGCCGGGAAATGGCGCAATTTTCCTTTCAGTCGGCCATTGACGCCACTGATTCGGTGGGTCGAGCAATGGTCAGGTCCGTTGCTCTGCATCGCCATGCCTGGCTGCGCGATGGCTGTTTCCCTGCCAATGTCCAGGAGCGTCTTAGGGATTTGCCCTTTGATGGGGTCACCTTGTTCGACAGACATGCTGACTCGGCGGTTCTACGTCTCATGTCTGAGTTTCCATGAGTTCCATGGTTTATAGTCCTCTTTGTGGACTTTGGCTTTTAGTTGCAGTATTGTCACTGCCTTTTCTGGTGCTCCGTCTCTGGGTTCAAGACGTTATTGCCCAGACGGACTGTGCGGCTTTTCACCGTCTTGTCCTTCTTTTGCTATAGCTGACCAGCTGTTTCTGCACTTCTTTTTGAGTCCTCTGCCTAAGAGCTCGTCTCAAGAGGTGTCCCTTGCTTTTATAGGGATGTGCCATACCCTATGTGGGGTACTCGTTGGCTATTGTATAGCTGTTCTTCCTTGCACAGGAAGTTTCGAAGGCTCCTGCGGAGTGTTCTTCGGAATAATTACTTCTGCCTGTACTGTGGGTCTCCTGATTCGTCCCGCTCTTCCTACTGTAGTAGGACGTCCCCTCTAGTGCGACCCTTGGGTTTGGTGTGGCTCTCTCCTGGGGCTTCTGGGTTGTTGTCTACGGTTGCTCCGTCGATCTCTACTGCCTCTGTGGAGGCACACTTCCCCGAAGTGTTGTTTGGGTTTCTGCCACGCCTGGCTGTCCACGGCGTGTTCTTTCGGCTTCGCTGTGCTCTTTCTGCCTGTCGGCACGTGTCCCTTGGGGGCATGCTGTTCCATTCTGGAACAGTTTCTTCCGTATTCTGTGTGGATTCGACATGTGTATTCACGCAGGATATGTTTGCTGTCACAAGGTGCCGGCGGTGTTCCTTGCGCCCCTGTCTTGAGTGCGTTCTATTCTGGTCCATTCCTGGTGTGAGGAAGTGCTTACGTCTTCCCTCATGGCTCAGGCCCTGTGGGATTTTTTGCCTATAGGCGGTGGAGTGTCCGCCAGCTACGTCACTGCTGTGCGTTGCCTTGTTTTCTATTTCCATCTGCACTTCCCTGGCAGGGACTCCGGTCCCTTTGATAATTGCCACGCAGAGGTTTAGGTGCTTCTGCTCCTGGTCTCTCCTGCTGTTTCTGACCCACTGTGGTCTAGTGGTTGAGGTCTCTGACTCTTACTCCAAAGGTTATGTGTTCCACTCCAGGTGTTTCACTGGTTGTGGGTTCTCAGTCAACACTAAAGGCGATATTGCTTTATTTTTCTGTCAGACTTATGTCTGTGTATTTCTCACTCACTCGTTCTTCGTGAGTGTAGTGGTCAGTGTCCCCGCCTGTCTCACGGGAGGCCAGGGTTCCTTCCCCGTTGAGGGGTTGCTGTCGCTTTTTAGGTGTCTTGACATTGTTGTGTCCTGCGCTGCTTCACACCGGTGCTGTTGGTACCTCTTGTGGAGTCTCTTTTTACCCGGGGCATGCTCTTCGAGTTTTTTCCCCTTGCTTTTCATTTTTTCACAATTTGTTTATATATACCTCTCCATATGTATATCTATATATATGTCTTGAGCCTACCCAAGGCGAGAGAGCACGCATACTAGGTTTTTTCCCTTGCCCTAGTATCGGGGTTTTTTACTCTCTCTCTCTCTCTCTCTCTCTCTCTCTCTCTCTCTCTCTCTCTCTCTCTCCTCCTCCTCCTCCTCCTCCTCCTCCTCCTCCCCCCTCCCCCCCCCCCCCTCTGTGTCTTGCCGGTTTTCCTTCGCCATTTGTACCTCTGGGTACGGTTGGCTCCTTGACTACCTGATGCGGCGCCCGTCTTTTTTTGCCGCTGCATGTGTGCTGCTGATGCTCCAATTCTTGGTCTTTTGCATAGGGTGGTGCAGTTCTTGTGGTACACACTGTCTCCTTGTGTGTATCCTGTCATCCACATACATGTATCTCCTGGTAGTCATGGTTCTGTATATTTCGGCATGGTGACGTCTGTCCCCATACCTTTCTTTTTTGTCATCCACTGTGCTGTATGCTTAGTTTGTATGCTCTGACGCTCTCATACTGTCTTGTCCCTTCTCTGGGACTGTGTCTATTGCGGATCCATGGTATCTGGTGCTCAGTTGACCTTCTTTTTGCAGAAGTTTATTCTCTTTCTTCCATTATGCACTGACCTTGTTGGTTCCGTGTCTTCCTTTCGTCCCTGCCTGGACGTGGGAGGTCTCGTCCGTCCTCTGACGGGTTGGGGTGCCTGTGCCTCACCTTCTTATAGCGCCCTTACAGAGCTTCATCGGTCTGGTGTCAGCCGCGCTGGCATTTGCTGTCCCCACCGTCTTTTAGTCAATGTTATTGACAGCTTAGTTCTCTTTGGAATTTGGTGGGTTTTTCAGTCGCAGACCCTCCTCCAGTGGGGTATGGCTTTGGTATCTATTCTAAGTTAAGGAATCTGCGGCTAGATGTCTCTATCAGATGAACGAGTTACTTACCTTCGGTAACGATGTATCTGGTAGAGACACAGTCTAGCCGCAGATTCCTTAACGCCCACCCATCCTCCCCGCTCTGCGAGGACCTTTTCAGGTTGGGTTCTACCCACTTGCCTCCTTATAGGTGGCCTTGTCTTCCTTTGGGGTGGTCTACTTCACCTCCCTCCTGGTCAGAATGGCTCATTCTGTATTTATCTGTTGCTTCTCCACCCATTCTCGTATTGGGTGGTGGGTTCCTATATCCTTTCACGCTCCTGCACCCTGGTTCTTCCAGGGTGGGGATTAATCATGTTCTTTTCCCTCCCTTCCACCCTCATCTATTTTTTATCCATTACTTGGGGTCTCTTTGACTATGCTGCAGTCAATTGATGGGGGTCTATTTGCCTATGCTACGGTCAATAGGCCTTTTATACGGTGTATGGTCGCACATTCTCTGTTGTTGCACAAATGTGGTCTATTATCATTGGTCATATTGTTCCAGTCTTGTTACCCCTTACAGTTACATCCTGTGGTTGCAGACTGCCTATCGTTTACCATGACATTCATTTCCAATGCCGTTTTGCCTCATGGGAGGGCATGGTACTCTGCTTCTGCGAGACTGTTTCTAAGAGCGGATACTCTGCTCTCTCCCTTCAATCCCTTACAGTCTGGAGGGCTCGTTCGCTCTCATTCATGGTGTTGTTTTTCACCATTTCTGTTATTTATTGTCATTGTTTCAATGATTTTTTATCTTTTTTGGCACACTGTTCCTTCACTCTCACAGTTTTTTAAGTGGCTCCGCTTTGTGGCGCGGAAAAGTTTCACAGTAGAAAACTGACGTCAGCACGCCGGGAGGGACTTATATGGCTCCATTGACGTCATATCCATGGACGACATCAGGACGGAGCCATGCGACGCCGTCTCCCAGCACACAGAGGTACTGCTGAAGATTTCTTCCGGATCCAGTCTGACGCCTGGGGATTATTCTAAGTTAAGGAATCTGCGGCTAGACTGTGTCTCTACCAGATACATCGTTACCGAAGGTAAGTAACTTGTTCGTCTGTCGCACAAGCGCCATGATAACAAGGAAGCTACTTACTTCTTCCTGCGCAGCTGATATGCCGTAAATTTACAATGCACTCTTGAAACTTTACGTGTGCACATAGGGCCACCATGGCAACGCTCGGGAGCAAGAAAGACTCCACCGTCAAGGCTAGGCTAGCTGAAGCCTCCTCGAAGAACTCTGATATCTCCAAAGACATATATTTTGAGGGGCTTTACAAAAATTACTCCCACTCAACGATCCCTAATCAGGGTACAGCGGAAGTGCCCATAATCTGGTGCTTCGTGGAGGACCTTTTCAGCAGACTCAGTGAGGACGTGTGAGGACGCTTCAGCTCTAAGAAATGATGTAGCCACAGACCTCAAGGAGGTCAAACAAATCTTGGAGGACCTGGACCAGAGAGTCTCGATGCTGGAGGACTCTGGTGATGCCAGAGAGGAGGAACTAGAAAACTTCACATATGAGATTACAGAACTAAAGGAGCAGAACGTTGACTTACAATCCCATCTTGATACATACAGAACAGATCTTATTGTTCCAGTTTCAGAATCAAAGGTGCTCTACGTAACGCAGAGAAGGGTGACATAGAAGGTTATGTGACAAGACTCTTCAGGCAGATACTTCAGGAGCTGGTAGACAGTGATGTACACCTTGACCATACTCTCCGGACAGGCAGATCACCAAGCCCCTCTTACAACTTGCAAGATATCTTAACATGTGTCCATCACTTCAGGCAAAAGGAGGACATCATGATCCTGGCAATAAATACAGGACCAATCACCTTTGAGGGTGCCAGGGGGTGGCAATATTAAACCTTATATCCTGTCTCCCTTCAAAAGCCTTGCTTATTAAAACCAGCTACCAAATTCTTAACAAGACAAAGGGATAAAATACAATTGGAGCCATTCCTTTCTGCTTACATTTCTGTGGAATAATGAAATGCACTCAGTCCGCACCATAGAGGAAGCTTAAGGGCATTAGATGGCTATCGGACATTGGCTGGTTGAATGTCTGAAAGTCCATTAATCGAATGTATGACTGTATTCCGCATGCGGTCCGAACGCCGTCTTTTGTACAAACGTGTCTTTAGGACGCATTTGTTCAGCACGCAAGTCGTTTTAATGACTTGCCTTATGGGGGGGTGCTGGATGTTGGAACTATTTAATTTACTATTCCAACTCCAGCCTGTGCAAAAGTAGGAAAAGTGTTGGACTTTAAATCCAACACCATTCCACCAATGCGCCCCCCTAAAAGCAAGTCGTTGTTACGACTTGCGTGGTGAACGAATGCGTGCTAATGCCGCTTTCGTTCTATTGCCGGCACTGTGTTGGCACAGCATGAGTTATACTTCGTCTGAAAGGACTTTTCCCCCATTAATCCTTCAGCCAGAGTCACTTCATTCTATTCTAATCTATTGACAGACATATGCGAGGCTGGACTACTATTTGACCTCCCTCCAAGTCTAGGCTGTCACCACCCATGCTGAAATATGGACTTATGCCTTATCAGACCACTCTCCCGTCCTGATCACTTTTAAAACGCCTCTAACTCCCCCAACCACTGGCTGCCCACACCTGGAAACTTAATGACAACCTCCTATGAAATGGCTCCATCCAGACAGAGATACAAAAAAATACAAACACCCCAAACACCACAGCCTCCTGTTGTGGGAAACTCTTAAAGTGGTGGTCAGAGGCGCCATTATGGCCATCTCCGCCAATTCAGTGGTGATAGGAGGGATAAAAGACCTAAACTGGAGGGGCGAGCAAAGGATCCCAAGGTGGCCCACAAGACTTGGACAGTTGAGACTAGCTAGGAACAACTGAAGACCTTGGACTATGACAAAGCCGAATTTGCTCCTCTCTGCACAACAAAGAATTCTACCCTGGGGGAAATAAAGCAGGGGGTTGTTGGCATCCACGCTGCATGGCAAGCTACACAGAGACAGGTTTGCCCTGATTTGCTAACCCGAATGGCATGAGGGCCTGAACAGATGAGGATACTCCACAAGCATTCAAGCTATTTTACATGAACCTTTACACAGCAGAAGACCAAGACCAAGAGGCAGCTAATTTATACCTTTCCTCAGCCCACATTGCACGGCTTCCCCATCAAGAAGCTGATGCACTTGAATCGGACAACAGAATAGATGATGTGATACCTGGCATTGCTAAGCTGCAAATAGGAAAAGTCCATGGTCTTGATAGGTCCACACTAGCTTTTTACAAAACTTTATACTCTTTCTAGCACCGCTCCTTTCACACCTTTACAATTCTTTTGGCGAGGCCGTTGTACTCAAGGACACTATCTGTGAAGCAGCGATACCTTGGCTAGGGAAGGACCTCTACTTTTGCTTCTACTATAGGATTCAAGCTAGTCTGGCTGATAAGGGCTGAAACCCCAAAACTGGTCCCAGGATGCACGTTTCTGGCCCAGGGAGGACCTGGCTTGGCAGTTCGGGCTCGACTGTTCCCATGAGGAGCAGGGTAAAGACTGTTTTGCATATGGCTGGGTCTAAACTGGGGTGGCATGGTGAGCAAAAGAAAGATGGATTTAACCCAGATCTCTTGACTGGAGGTGGATGTTTTGATTTGTTCCGCTTCTGTCCATCATTTGTGTTGCTTTGGATATTGGAATCAAAGACATACCCCAATGAACAAAGCTCCAAAGACTGCTCCATCCTCGCCCGGTGGGGGATATAGACGCTCCCTGTTACTCCCTTGTTATTATAAACTCCCCCTGAATTTCCTGTGTCCCCTTCCTTTCCTTCCCTCACCAGACCTGCTGTCATAAGTGTTCATTCTAGCCTCACTGGCCAGTTGTTTGTAGGTGAGTGTATATGTTATCCTCTTTAAATTAAATTCATTGAATGGATTTGAACTTAAAATCCCACGTTAATTTCGGCACACCGTCATTTCTTATTTTTTGTAATGGATCTGTGTCCGAGGGCATGAAAGAGTGAAAGACATGGGTGCCTTGTGTGTACAACGCCATATATGTCAGTTTTGGGAGGGGTTGCTAGGCCGTTGCAGAGTCCGATGGCATCATGTGCAATTTCTGTTTAGAAAAATCAGTGGTTAGAGTATCCACCAGAAAAAGCATTACCAAAGGTAAGTAACTTGTTTGTCCCCAGCACATATGCATAGTAAAACTACACAAAGTTCTGATTTAATCAGAGGCAATGAACTCATTGCCCGACATCATGTGGTAGGGATACCCACATGTTGATAATCATAAACAACCTTTGTTCTAGGAGTAATGGATTTACCACAAAGGTAACTTTTATCTTACTTCACATTTATATTCCTGTCATTCCCAGCTGGTTGGGAATTGCCTTTGCTGACACGCAAGGCCAAAGCAAAATCCCCTCAAAATGCTCTCACATTTAAAGTATTTTGGGGCACTCTTTGTATGTACATGTTCCTCTTTATGCTTGAGCTTCACTCATTAGCTGTGTATCTCCAACCACCATAGCCAGTTAGTGTTTTATTCCAAATAATAACACAAAAACGGGAGAGGAGGGTCCAAGGGAAAAAGTTTATAGACCTACAAGGAAGATATCCCCTATTCAAATATATTAGTAAAACAAAAAATCCTCGGGTCTGTACAAATGCGCAAGATACTAGAAGATAGCGGCTAAAAGTCTCACAACAAAAAATATATATATACTAGGGAGAGATCCCTTTAAGGACGAATACCCTCACCCACCATAGGTGGCATGCTTCATCATATGGGTTTCTCCTCCCAGTGGGAAACCTGGTCCCACTGAGGGCTACAACCTCCTCAGTGTGAGGAAGGAGCTCAGGGATGTTTTACGGTGTTTCTACACTCTCAAGGATGCTAAAATCCCATAGATGGATAATAGTATGGTGAGACGCAGCGCAAGTGAAATATGCATCAAAAAGTGGTGAAATTAAAACTACCTAGTGGGGGCAAAAAATACTTTATTCACTTGCTCACACTGGTAGTTAAAAACAGTGCAGCGAGCAGTATGGATTTGAACTGCTCGGTATCATCAAAAGGTCGACATGTTTCTGCCTAAGCGAATATAACAGGTATCTAGGCTTTCATCAGGTTAGGAAAGTTTAATGCTGCTGCTGTGTGAGAGTGAAAAAATAGAGAAAAGAGATAGTGATACTAAACCAGTAATCCTATGTATCCTTTTCGGATTCTAATGGATGTATCTGTATGAGTGAGACAAAACAAAGACAGACGCCACAAGTCAAACACTCAGTAAACCGTTATCTAAAAGAAATTGTGCTACTGGAGAAGGAAAAGCATTCTATCTCCTCAAACGCAATTGGGTATTCATATCTACTTCAATAGATCCACTTATCCAATGTGTTGGATAAGTGGCCACACCTCAGCATGGCAACAGCTCAGGGAAGGGAGCCCGCTCTACAACAAAGAAAAGGGGTACACATATAATACAAACATGTGTCAAGCATTGAAAAGCTAAATGTTGACACTGAAACAGACTAAGTCTGTTGATCACAAATGTACACAGTCTAAAATAAAGGAAGACAGGAGACACTCTATGGTCATGAGTCACTTCACAAATAAGTGTGGGTTATGTTGCTAAAGTGCACATCAAGTGACATTAGTAATCAACCAGAGACGCCAGGGGACGTTGTTGATGGATGGTGATGCGATCTCTAGAGATTTCTGTTCATTTAAAGATGCTAATACAATAACGTGTGTGACCGAACAATGTAAGCTGTATAACCATGCAGGTCATTTTTTAAATGATAAAACCCATGCGTGATAAATTAGGGTTTACCTAGGGCAAGCCAAATGATATTGTCGGAGCTGCCATGCTGAAAATCGATGCTATTGGAGTGTCATGGAACTGACAGATACTCTCAAGGTACAGGCTCTCTTAGTATAAGGACACAGTCAATCATAGCTACGATGCAAATTAAGATGAAACAAAACCTCAGTGAGCACTCAGAGGCACTTACCTCTCCGTCGGTACCCCGTTGTGGTACATGAGCTGCGACCGGAGGTACCGGCGGGAGGTTTGGTCTGGGGTATAAGTACTCTCCAGAAACTCGCGCGTCTTTGGCTGTGTCATTCCGTTCGCTTCTATTAACTCCCAGCAATACCAGAGCAGGTGTTATCATAATTTTTAACCCCAGTGACATATCTAAAAATCTCATAATAGAATCTAACAAACACTGAAGACATGGACAGGTCGCAAACATATGCACAAGGTCTGCTGCCGCCGCCCCACACCGTGCACAATGAATCCCTGAGAGCCCACCCCATTGCTTTATCCTTGCTGGGGTATAATATAATGCGAAAACAGTTTTATAATGTTGTGCTTGGAGCCCAGCAGAGCACAAAACCGTCTGGGCTAAACCCAGAGATTCTACCAGCCCCTCTTGTGTAACACCCACTCGTTCCACCCATTTATTCTCATGCTTACCTAAATCATCTTGCTTTAATTCAATCAGCTCAATATACAATAACCTAATAATACCCTTAGTGCTACCCCGAATAGTATCTAAAACTCTGTTTCTACTAAATCCGCTAAGCCCCCCTTTTGTACCCAAAAACTTCGCAGCTGTAAGTATTTGAAAAAACTCCCCCTTTCCAACCCATACTCCCGCTGAATGTCCCCAAACTGACGAACCCCTACTTGCGTTATTAAATCCCCAGCAATCCGTACTCCTTCGTTGCCCAAGAGGCCATTACCCCATCTGAAAAAATATCCGGAAGCATAGGATTTTTATAAAGCAGGGTATAATAATTGAATCTTCCCATACCGATCATTCTTTTTAATGCCCACCAAATATTAGATGCAGCAACAAGGGTCTTAAATTTAGTCCTTTTATAGTAGCTATGCTCTGTAAATTTAAAAAAGCAATTTTCGGCCTGATCCCCCAATAACAACTTATAAACATCCGGAATTTCAATTTCCCTATCATTATCCCGGGAAGGTGCACCAAACAGTATACCCATATATTGAAGAGCAGCAGCCCAATAATAAGAACGAAAATCCGGAACTGCAAAGCCACCTCTCTCTCGTGGTAAACACATAAAGCGAAGAGCCCTCCTAGTTTTACCCTGTGCCCAAATAAAACGATTAACTAAATTTTCCAAAGCTATAAACCAA
The DNA here is from genome assembly GCA_963921515.1 of Calotriton arnoldi. Classification (NCBI taxonomy): domain Eukaryota; kingdom Metazoa; phylum Chordata; class Amphibia; order Caudata; family Salamandridae; genus Calotriton; species Calotriton arnoldi. The sequence continues at coordinate 3,347,451 of CAWUFW010000809.1, forward strand.
TGTTTAGAAAATTCCAACGGAATTGCCCTAAACAAATAAAGAATTTTGGCAGAAACATCATTTTCACCACATTACGCCTCCCAACCAATGAAAGATGAAGATTATTTAACCGCTGGAAATCCCCTTTCGCCTTCCTAAGTATTGGTCCAATATTCATGGCAACTAAGCTGTCTAGATCAGACATAATTGAAATTCCCAGATATACACCTGACTTTGTAACACGAGGGTCCTCAAAATTAACAAACTGATTCAGTATAATTTGGGTCTTGGTTCTATTCAGTGCATATCCAGAGTATCTACCAAACTCTTGCGCAATATGCTCTACCGTAATTATTGCCGAGGAGGGATCTGCTGTGAGAACAGCTACATCGTCAGCGTAAGCTAATACATTAGATTCTATACCCTGACAAATAATTGGGGATATTCCATTACTGACCAGTAATAACCGAATTAAAGGGTCCAAATATATAGCGAACAGCAGGGGAGAAGCTGGACACCCCTGCCGCGTCCCCGTTGTATAGCAAAAGATTGTGTATATACACCATTCAGCCTTAAGCGAGCCGTAGGTGTTAAATAGAGTACCTGAATAGTTTTAATAAAGCCCTCCCCTAACCCAAACCATCTCAATGATTCCCATAAAAAACCCCAGGAGACCCTATCAAATGCCTTTTCAGCATCAAGCAGCAAGGCAGCCATAGGGTCCCCTGAGGCCTTCATTGCATCAAAGAGTGTTATCACTCGCCGTACATGCTGAGTGGTCCCCCGACCTATTATAAACCCATGTTGACACGGATGAATACTTTTCTTTATAATTTTATTTAGTCTTGTGGCGATAGCTTTCGAAAAGATTTTTACATCACTATTCAATAATGTTATGGGGCGATAAGAGCCGGGCTCCTCGGTGGCTTATCTTTTTAAAAAGACCACAACGTCCGCACCAGCCCAAGACTCGGTGCGGGGCCCCCCTTTGAGCCTGCAGAATTACCTCACACAGATCCAATCCAATAATATCTAAAAATATTTTATAGAACTCCAATGGGATCTGATCTGGTCCGACTGCCTTACCCGAAGGTAAATCTAATAAGGCTCTCGTTATCTCTTCTTGAGACAAGGCACATTCCAAATTCTCCCTATCAGCCAGGTTAACTTTATTTACAGCAATTCTATCTAAGTATTTTCGGGTTTCCAATGGCGTCTCTAATGAGTCTTCTGTATATAAATGATGATAAAAAGCCTAAACGTCTCTCGAATCCCGGAGGGGGTCTGTTATTACCCTTTTATTCTTGTCATAAATTTCCGTTATCTGGCCAGCCACGGTTTTCTGTCTAGCTCTTACTGCCAATGTATGCCCCACCCTCTCATTATATTCATGGCAATGCTCTTTTTTGCTAGATAAATTTCAGCAGCCTTTGCAGCAATATGTTCACCCGCCTCAGCCTTTTTAATAGCAAGCCGAAGTATAATCTCATCAGCCGACCTGCCCTGGCTAAGAGTGGCAGCCAATACCTCTTCCAGTTTTATCAGATTAATTTTAACCTCCTCCTCTCGTTGTCGTTCCTTTTTCTGTCGATAAAAACTATAGCTAGTCGTCTCCCCTCTAACCCCCGCTTTAAAAGCGTCCCATACGATTCCTATATTTGCACTCCCTCGGTTGTACTCCCAAAATTCTTTAATCCAACCCTTCATCAATTGTATGAAGCGATACATGCCATCTTTGGGCAGCCCGACTCCGCCGGTGCGCCTTCGGGCCCCGCGGACTCGGCTGGGGGCTCTGGGCCTTCGACGCTGGAGGCTCTGGCCTCGGCACCGCAGGGTCCCCTTGAATCCAGGCCTGGATCCGGATCGGCGCCGGTCGACCTTGATACACCTCCACCGGCGCCGCTTCCACGGGCACCACGTCCGCAGCCGGCATCGGCTGGGGACACAGCCGACGTCGACCCCGGCCTCCACCTCGAGGTAGACACGGAGCCGGACCGGCGTCGACCGACGCCGGCTCCGACGGGTACTTTAGTGCCCCTGTTCTACCCTGGCTCTTTGAGACCAGATTGGCAGCCAGAGGAGGGTGAGGAGGTCTGGGAGGGATCTGGAGACCCTTTAACTGACCAGTTAGGTTATGAACCGGACTGGAGAGAGGAACTGAGGGAAGCCAGTGGTCTGGATACCTCACCACAGCTTCGGAGCTCCTGCTGCCGTTTAATGAAGCCCTAACAGACATCCTTTTGGGCACCTGGTCCAGGCCCAACACGGGGTCTCCTGTGGATAGGATGATTGCCCGACGCCAACGCCCGGCCCCGGGCGACCCCACTTTCCTCTCCCAACACCCCACCCCTGAGAGCTTGGTGGTCCAAGCCTCCACCTCCAAGGGCGCATTCCTTAACGCTCCACCTGATAGGGAATCTAAAAAGCTGGACCATCTTGTGAAGAAGATCTTTTCTTCCCCAGCTTGGGACTGCGGTCGGTAAACGCCGCATGTCTGTTGGGCTGTTACACCTACTCCGTGTGGGATACGGTTGCGCAAGTGCTGCCTCAGTGCCCGGAGGAGGCCCAGGCCTTACTCTCTAGGGCACTTGCCGAAGGGAGAGACGCTGCGAAGTTTACCATCCGCTGTTGGCTGGATACCGCCGACTCACTAGGCAGGACGATTTCCACGTCGGTAGCCCTTCGACGCTACGCCTGGTTGAGGTCGACTGGTTTTTCAGGGTATGTCCAATCCACACTTATGGACATGCCCTTTGATGGCCGTCGCCTATTCGGTGGCAAAGCGGACATCGCGCTAGAGCGCTTTAAGGACTCTCGGGCTACGGCCAGGTTCTTGGGCCCCTCCACCACCCGCCCTGCGCAGTCTGCTTTTCTCCCCTTTCGTGGCTACGGAAGGGGTGCCCCCCACGTCCCGCCCAGAGCCACAAGGCAGCGCAAGCTGTTCAGCCCCAGCGCGGCCGGGGACGTGGGAACCACCGCCGTGGTTCTGGGGGCCAGCGGGCGGGCCAGTCCACCACAGCCCCTCCTGCAGCAGCCTCCACACCCTCCTAGTCCGACCTTTCAGGGCCACCAAACGTCAGTGGGTGGCAGAATTCGCCATCACCTCCCCCACTGGCGCACCATCACGTCGGACAGGTGGGTTTTGCCAATAGTCCGAAGGGGCTACTCCCTCCCCTTCGAGACTACCCCTCCATCCATGCCACCTCAGTACCATCGCATGTTGGAGGATCATCTGGCCCTTCTCCAACAGGAAGTTTCGGCACTCTTTGCCAAGAGGGCCATCGAGCGAGTTCCTGTCCCAGAAGTAGGTCTTGGTTGCTATTCCCACTACTTTCTGGTGCCCAAGAAGGACAAAGGCCTGCGTCCTATCTTGGATATCAGGAACGTCAACCGCTTCCTCTGGAAGGAGAAGTTCAAAATGTTGACGCTAGCTCAGGTCCTGTCTGCCCCAGACCCTGGAGACTGGATGGTAGTGTTGGACTTTCAGGATGCTTATTTTCACATCCCCGTCCTGCAGGCCCACCGGCGTTACCTGCGATTCACGGTAGGCCACAAGCACTTTCAGTTTACCGTGCTCCCCTTTGGCCTTACAAGCGCTCCTCGGGTGTTCACGAAAGTGATGGCGGTGGTCGCAGCTCATCTGCGCAGATCAGGGGTTCCAGTCTTCCCCTATCTCGACGACTGGCTGTTGAAGGCGGGCTCGCCCCAGGCTGTCGTCTCCCACCTCCAGACTACGGCCGACCTCCTGCATTTGCTTGGGTTCTCCATCAACGTGCCAAAGTCACACCTGCCTCCCTCTCAGACGCCCCTCTTCATTGGAGCGGTTCTGGACACAACGCAGTTTCGGGTCTATCCTCCCGAACAGCGAGTCCGGGATATTCGGGCTATGATTCCGATCTTTCAGCCTCTATCCCGGGTTTCGGTCAGGATGACCCTCAGGCTACTGGGCCTGATGGCCTCCTGCATCCTGCTGGTGGACCATGCCAGATGGGATATGCGGGTTCTGCAGTGGGACCTGAAGTTCCAGTGGGCACAACATCAGGGGAACCTGTCCGATTGCGTCCAGATCTCGGAGGGCACTGCACACCAATTGCAGTGGTGGCTAACAAACCAGGATTGGGTGGACGGCAGATCACTCTCCCTTCCCCAACCAGAGTTCACAGTGGTGAGTGATGCATCACTTCTGGGATCGTGCGGCCACATGGGGGAGGCGGAGATCAGAGGCCTCTGGCCACCGGGGGCGTCTGGGCTCCACATCAACCTTCTGGAGGTTTGGGCGATTCGTCTTGCACTCAAAGAATTCCTTCCCTCTGTCCGGGGAAGAGTAGTGCAGGTGTTCACGGACAACACCACCGCCATGTGGTACTGCAACAAACAAGGTGGGGTGGGGTCCTGGACCCTATGTCAGATGGCCCTCCGCCTCGGGACATGGCTGGAACATCAGGGCATTTCCCTGGTGGTTCAACACCTGGCAGGTTCCGTGAACGCCAGGGCGGACAAACTCAGCTGCAGGTGCATGATGGATCACGAATGGCGTCTTCACTTGGAGGTGGTGCAAGGTCTCTTTCGCATGTGGGGAGAGCCTTGGTTAGATCTATTCGCCACCGAAGAGAACGCGCAATGTCAGCAATTCTGCGCGTTGGAGTTTCCAAGGCGGCACTCGCTAGGCGACGCTTTTCGTCGCGAGTGGAGTTGCAGTCTTCTATATGCCTTTCCGCCTATACCACTTCTGCCCAGAGTGCTGAAGAAGATCAGGCGCGACCGGGCCTAAGTCATTCTTGTGGCTCCGGATTGGGCACGAAGAGTCCGGTATCCCGAGCTGCTACACTTGGCCATCGATCCTCCGATCAGTCTGCCTCTTCGGAAGGATCTTCTGTCGCAGCAGCAGGGGACGGTCCTCCACCCGAACCTGTCCAGCCTCCGCCTCCTTGCGTGGAGATTGAGCGGCGGCAGTTGACGTCGTTTGACCTGCCTCCCGAAGTCTGTGATGTTATCTTGGCAGCCAGGCGTCCCTCCACTAAGACGGTATACGCCTGCAGATGGAACAAATTTGTGGCATGGTGCACAGCAAAGGCTGTGGATCCCCTTTCCGCCCCTCTTTCTGAGGTTCTCTTGTTCCTCCTTTCTTTGGCCCGGCTGGGCTCCGCTCTGGGCACTCTAAAGGGCTACCTCTAGGCCATTTCAGCCTTGCTTAGGCTTCCTGATCAGCCTTCTCCTTTCAAGTCCCCTGTTGTAAATCGTTTCCTTAAGGGCATTACTCATCTTTTTCCTCCTGTTCCTTTCGTAATGCCCCAGTGGGACTTGAACTTGGTTCTTACATATCTTATGTGCGCTCCCTTTGTGCCGCTCCATAACTGCCCTCTCAGGCTTCTAACTTTGAAAACTGCCTTTCTGGTGGCCATCACCTCTACTCGCAGGCTGATTGAGCTACAAGCTCTTTCTTCCAAGCCTCCCTTTCTGGCTGTTCATCCGGACAAGGTCGTCCTCAGAACTAGACCTTCCTTTCTTCCCAAGGTGGTTACTTCTTTCCACATTGGCCAAACCATCACTTTGCCCACCTTCTTTCCGCTTCCGCATCCTTCAAAAGAGGAAGAGAGGCTCCACCATCTGGATCCAAAACGTGCGCTTTCCTTCTACTTGGATCGCACCAAACAATTCCGGGTGGACGACCAGCTTTTTGTTGGTTACGTGGGCACTAAGAAAGGTCGGGCCGTGCACAAACGGACCATCTCCAGGTGGGTCGTTCTGTGCATCAAAGCTTGCTATTCTTTGGCAAAGAAGGAGCCTCCAGTGGGACTGCGCGTCCATTCCACCAGGGCGACAGCAGCTACCACTGCTTTGGGACGGGGAGTCCCCCTTAATGACATCTGTCAGGCAGCTACGTGGGCATCGCTGCACACGTTTACCAAACACTACTGCCTGGACAGCCAAGTCCGGAGAGACGGCTTCTTTGGCCGTTCTGTTCTCCAGGACTTTCTGGTGTGAACTTAGTTCGCAGTCCCACCTCCGGGGTTGGTATTGCTGGGGTATCTATTCTAAGGTAAGGTATCTATAACTAACTGTTTCTTTCAGATGAACAAGTTACTTACCTTCGGTAATGATATATCTGAAAGAAACACGTTAGTGATAGATTCCTTACCTTAGAATACCCCCATTCGTCAGGCTGGATCCGGAAAGTTTTCGTCAGCAGTACCCCTGCGCGTCAGAAGGTGGCGTTGTGCGGCTCCGCGTCCGTCGTTGGCGTCGTGGTCGCTGAGATGACGTTGCGGCAGCTACTTAGACGCCGCCCTCGCGCGCTGACGTCAGTTCTTTCTTTTTCCGCGCCAGCAAGCGCAGATCCGGAGAGAGCGGTACCCCCAATCATTTTTTGACTGAGTTTTTCAAGGCCTTTTTGTCTCTATTTTTCGAGTCGATCGACTCCTGGTGCAGTAGGGATGCCCGGCTTCAAGTCCTGCGAGGAATGCCATCGCATGATGCCGGTGACGGACCCGCACTGCGTGTGTCTCGACTGCCAGGCCATGGCGCCGAAGACTTTGCAGGAGCGGTCCCGAAAGTTGCTTGAAGTTCGGCAGTCAGCTGTGCGCCGCTCAAGGTCCCGGTCCCGTGGGAGGTCGAGGGTCCGGTCGCGGAGCCACCACCATCGTTCGTTGGGATCGAAGTCTTTGCACTCGGGGTCAGGTAAGACAAAGCACTCGAAGAAGTCGAAGAAGCGCCGTCGCTCTCCGACTTCCCGTCGCGCAACGCAGCTGAGGGTGGTGCCACCCTTGCGGCTCCGGCGGAGCCTAAGCAGTCGCCGCCGGCTTACCCGCCCTTCCCGGGTCCGTCGGCGACTCCGGCCCAGCTGCAGGTATTTATGTCAGCCATGGCTCGCCTCTTTGGGACGTCGGAGACCCCGCCGGTGCGCCTTCGGGCCCCGAGGGTCCGACTGGGGGTCCTTGCCCTTTACTGCCAACGGCTCCGGCATCGCTGTCGGCTCCGGCCCCGGAGCCACAGGACCACATGGATCCAGGCCTGGATCCCGGTCGACGCCGGTTGACCTTGTAACACCTCCACTGACGTCGACCCCTCCGGCACCACTTCTGACGTCGCCTATCCCACTGGAGGACGTCGCCCCCGGTTTCAGCCCCGAAGTGGACCCGGCGCCGAAACGGTGTCGCTCGACTCCGGTTCCGACGCCGATGGGACCTTTCTATCCCTATGTCTATCCTCCTTATTTTCGGCCTGTTCATCAGCCTTCGGAGGAAGGGGAGGACTTTGAGGGGTCTGAGGACCCTCTCACAGCACAGTGTGAGTTAGACCCGGACTGGGCAGAGGAACTGGGGGATGCCAGTGGTCTTGATACCTCTCCTGACCTTGGCATGCTCACTCCTCCTACCGTGGCTACGGAGGAGGGTGCAAGTTACGCCGTGGTGTTGCGTAGGGCGGCCGAGGCCCTCCACCTCGAGCTCCCTACAGTGGCCGTCAGGACTAACCTTCCTGACAGAAGAGCTTCAGCCGGCGGCTACCTCTTCGGAACCACTGCTGCCTTTTAATGATGCACTTTCAGACGTTCTTTTGGGCGCCTGGTCCAGGCCCACCACCGGGGCTCCTGTGGATAGGAACGTGGGCCAACGCCATCGCCCGCCCTCGGGCGACCCCCTTTTCCTCTCCCAACACCCCACCCATGAGAGCTTGGTTGTCCAAGCCTCTGCGTCCCCGAGCGCATTCCCTACCGCACCTCCGGATAGGGAATCCAAGAAACTGGAACAATTTGGGAAGAAGATTTATTTCTTCCGCCAGTTCAGGGCTGCGGTCTGTGAACACCGCATGCCTCTTGGGCTGTTATTCCCACTCTCTGTGGGATACGGTGGCGCAAGTGCTGCCTCAGTGTCCGGAGGAGGCCCAGACAGTGCTCTCTCAAGCTATTGCTGAAGGGAGAGATGCAGCAAAGTTCACGATTCGGTGTGGCCTTGACACCGCCGACTCGCTGGGCAGGGCGATTTCCACGACAGTGGCGCTCCGTCGCCACGCCTGGCTGAGGACTTCTGATTTCTCTGGGGATGTCCAGAACACCCTGATGGACATGCCCTTTGATGGCATTCGCCTTTTTGGCAACAAGGCAGATAGTTTGTTGGAGCGTTTTAAGGACTCGCGGGCTACGGCCAAGTCCCTGGGCCTTTCTGCCACGCGCCCTCCTCCGCCTTCTGCTTTTCGCTCCTTTCGTGGCCACGGAAGGGGCGCCCCGACACGTTCGCTTCAGAGCCACAGGCCTGCGCAGCAACAGTCTCAGCGCGGCCGCGGACGTGGCACCCGCCCAGACGGGTCAGGGGGCCAGCGGGCGTGTCAGTCCACCTCCACCCCGGCCACCACTGCCTCCAAACCTTCCTAGTCCGGTTTTTCAGGCCCATCAAACGCCAGTGGGCGGCCGGATTCGCCATCACCTCCCCCACTGGCTCACCATCACTTCGGACAGGTGGGTTTTACAAATAGTCCGAAGGGGCTACTCCCTCCCCTTCGAGACTACCCCTCCAGCCATGCCACCCCAGTACCACCGCATGTCGGGGGATCACTTGGCACTTCTTCAACAGGAAGTCGCGGCCCTCTTGGCCAAGGGGGCCGTTGAGCGCATTCCTACGCCAGAAGTACGACGTGGTTGTTATTCCCACTACTTTCTGGTGCCCAAGAAGGACAAGGGCCTGCGTCCTATCTTGGACCTCAGGGACGTCAATCGCTTCCTCCGGAAGGAGAAGTTCAAGATGTTAACTCTGGCTCAGGTCTTGTCTGCCCTCGACCCTGGAGACTGGATGGTAGCGTTGGATCTGCAGGACGCATATCTCCACATTCCTGTCCTGCCGGCCCACCGTCGTTACCTGCGATTTACGGTAGGCCACGAGCACTTTCAGTTTACCGTGCTCCCCTTTGGCCTTACCAGCGCCCCTCGGGTGTTCACGAAAGTGATGGCGGTGGTCACAGCTCATCTGCCCAGATCAGGGGTTCCAGTCTTCCCCTATCTCGACGACTGGCTGTTGAAGGCTGGCTCGCCCCGGACAGTTGTCTCCCACCTCCAGACTACGGCCGACCTCCTGCATTTGCTGGGGTTCTCGATCAATGTGCCGAAGTCACACCTGATTCCCTCTCAGAAGCTCCTCTTCATCGGAGCCGTTCTGGATACGACGCACTTTCAGGTCTATCCTCCCGAACGGCGAATCCAGGATATTCAGGCTCTGATTCCGATCTTTCAGCCTCTATCCTGGGTTTCGGTCAGGATTACCCTGAGGCTGCTGGGCCTCATGGCCTCCTGCATCCTGCTGGTCACTCATGCCAGATGGCATATGCGGGCTCTGCAGTGGGACCTGAAGTTCCAGTGGTCGCAGCATCAGGGGAACCTGTCCGATTACGTCCAGATCTCAGAGGGCACTGCACACCAGCTGCAGTGGTGGCTCACAAACCGGCATTGGGTCAAGGGCAGATCCCTCTCCCGTCCCCAACCGGAGCACACAGTGGTGACGGATGCGTCCCTCCTGGGATGGGGCGGCCACATGGGAGAGGCGGAGATCAGAGGCCTCTGGTCTCCGGCGGAGTCCAGGCTCCATATCAACCTTCTGGAGCTCCGGGCGATCCGACTTGCACTGAAGACATTCCTTCCCTCTGTCAAGGGGAGAGTAGTGCAGGTGTTCACAGACAACACCACCGCCATGTGGTACTGCAACAAACAGGGCGGGGTGGGGTCATGGACCCTATGTCAGGAGGCTCTGCGCCTCTGGACATGGCTGGAACATCAGGGCATTTCCCTGGTGGTTCAACACCTGGCAGGTTCACTGAACGCCAGGGCGAACGAACTCAGCCGCAGGTGCATGATGGATCACGAATGGCGTCTTCACTCCGACGTGGCGCAAGGTCTCTTTCAACAGTGGGGAGAGCCTTGGTTAGATCTATTCGCCACCGAAAAAAACGCGCAATGTCAGCAATTCTGCGCGTTGGAATTTCCAAGGCGGCACTCGCTCGGCGACGCTTTTCGTCGCGAGTGGAGTTGCGGTCTGTTGTACGCCTTTCCGCCTATACCACTTCTGCCCAGAGTGCTGAAGAAGATCAGGCGCGACCGGGCCCAAGTCATTCTTGTGGCTCCGGACTGGGCTCGAAGAGTTTGGTATCCCGAGCTACTCAGTATGACCATCGATCCCCCGATCCGATTGCCTCTTAGGGACGATCTTCGGTCGCAACAGCAGGGGACGGTCCTCCACCCGAACCTGTCCAGTCTCCACCTGCTTGCGTGGAGATTGAGCGGCGGCAGTTGATTCCTTTCGACTTGCCTCCTGAAGTCTGTGATGTCATTCTGGCGGCCAGGCGGCCCTCCACTAAGTTGGTATTCGCCTGCAGGTGGATCAAGTTTGTGGCATGGTGTACAACAAAGGCTGTGGATCCCCTTTCTGCCCCTCTTTCTGAGGTCCTACTGTTCCTTCTTTCTTTGGCCCAGCAGGGCTCTGCTCTGGGCACTATCAAGGGCTACCTTTCTGCTATTTCGGCCTTTCACAGGCTCCCTGATCAGCCCTCTCTTTTCAAGCCCCCTGTTGTTAACAGATTCTTCAAAGGCATTACTCACCTTTTTCCTCCTGTTCCCTTTGTAATGCCACAGTGGGACTTGAACCTAGTTCTCACATACTTAATGTGCGCTCCCTTTGAGCCTCTTCACAACTGTCCTCTTCATTTGTTAACTCTGAAGACTGCTTTCCTGGTTGCCATCACCTCTGCTAGGAGAGTGAGTGAGCTCCAGGCTCTTTCTTGTTAACCTCCTTTTTTGTCTGTACATCCGGACAAGGTTGTCCTCAGGACACGTCCATCCTTTCTGCCGAAGGTTGTTACTGCCTTTCACATCGGGCAGACCATCACTTTGCCCACCTTCTTTCCGCTTCCTTCCAGAGAGGGAGGCTCCACCATCCGGACCCAAAACGTGCACTCTCATTTTACTTGAGTCGCATACAGCAGTTCCGGGTGGATGACCAGCTCTTTGTTGGCTACGTTGGCGCCAAGAAAGGTCGGGCCGTACACAAGCGGACTATCTCCAGATGGGTTGTCTTGTGTATTAAAGCCTGTTATGCTCCGGCAAAGAAGGAGCCTCTGTTGGGGCTGAGCGTCCATTCTACCAGGGTGACGACTGCCACTACGGCATTGAGACGGGGTGTCCCCTTACATGACATCTGTCAGGCAGCTACGTGGGCCTCGCTGCACACTTTTACTAAGCACTATTGCCTGGACAGCCAAGTCCGGAGAGACGGCTTCTTTGGCCGTTCTGTTCTCCGGGACTTCCTGGTGTGATCTTGGTTCGCAGACCCACCACCGGGGTTGGTATTGCTCGGGTATCTATTCTAAGGTAAGGAATCTATCACTAACGTGTTTCTTTCAGATGCACAAGTTACTTACCTTCGGTAACGATATATCTGTAAGAAACATTTGTTAGTGATAGATTCCTTACCGCCCCACCCATCCTCCCCGTTCTGCGAACTGATTTCTAGGGTTAAGGTCATCCCTTTCAGGGCCCTAGTTTCAATGCACCAGTGGTCCGTATCGTTCCTGGCGCGGAAAGTTGTGTACAGAACTGACGTCAGCGCGCGAGGGCGGCGTCTAAGGAGCTGCCGCGACGTCATCTCGGCGACCACGACGCCAACGACGGACGCGGAGCCGCACGACGCCACCTTCCGACGCGCAGGGGTACTGCTGACGAAAACTTTCCGGATCCAGTCTGACGCCCTGGGGTATTCTAAGGTACGGAATCTATCACTATCTAATGTTTCTTACAGATATATCGTTACCGAAGGTAAGTAACTTGTGCATCTGTAAGAAACATAGATTAGTTATAGATTCCTTACCGCCCCACCCATCCTCCCCGTTCTGCGAACTGACTTCTAGGGTTAAGGACTTCCTTTCAGGGCCCTAGTTTTGTGCACCAGTGGTCAGTGTCTTGCATGGCTCTGCGCTTGTGGCGTGGAAAGTCGTGTACAGAACTGACGTCAGCGCGCGAGGGCGGCTTCTATGTAGCTACTGCGACGTCATCCCGGGGACCACGAAGCCAACGACGAATGCGGAGTCGACCGACGCCACCTTCCGACGCGCAGGGGTACAGCTGACGAAAAACTTTCCGGATCCAGTCTGACGCCTGGGGGTAATTCTAAGGTAAGGAATTTATAACTAACCTATGGTTCTTAAAGATATATCGTTACCGAAGGTAAGTAACTTGTTCTTTAATTATCAAATAACTTGTGTCCCTCTGCCACACATGCCATTTATGATGAGCTTCAAGCAGTGCATTTCATGACATATGTACAGAAGGTAAACTCATACCTTTTTTTTAATAGTACAGTAGTTCATTAAACAACTATAGGCACTAGAAGTTAAATAGCACATTTATGTGTGAGAATAAATCCATACACAGTAAATATTGTATGGGTAAATCACATGGGATGAGAGCCGTCAATAGAAATACTTGCACTTACACTTTTATCGATTACCTAAGTTTTCATACACTGTCAGTTGTGCACTTGCAGAAAAAGATATTGAGTTGTTTTGTTTTTCAGGCAGTGGAGTTGGAAGAGACAGTAGTGAAGCTGCAGACTGATTTTGCATCATACAAAGTCACCCACAGACATTCAGACTCCAGTTTTAGCAACATGATTAAAGAGGTTGAAGAGCTTCAACAGGTATGTCTTTAAGCTCCTGGTCTGTCGGGTATGGATTTCCGATTTGTGCTATGACTACCGTTGCTTCTGGATCTCAGGTATAATGACATATGTCCCTCAGTTGTTCTACCCTTAACCCACTCCCTTATCAATAGCTTTCCTTTGTATTTCATTGAGGCATCAAGACCCTGGTGTATTTCCAATGTGATTTTATTTTTTCTAAGTCTTTCATAATCTGTCCAATCTACTTCCAGTTAATTTGTGCCAGTAATTGCAGGTGGTATGCAGCTGCACTCATTTGTAGGTAATACCCATTTTTTTCCATCTTCAGACTTTTGATCCATAGCAAAAAAGAGAAAAGGGAGGAAGAAGAATGAGGCAAAAAATAAGAAAACAGTGACAAACCGGAAGCAGTGATGAAAAAGAACCTGTAGGACTGAGATGAATAGACAGGAGGTGTAGGTTATTGGACGAAATTGGAAGTCTATTCAGCCTTGGTATGCCTCAGATCCATCATTTGGCAGTGCTGGCAGTAGGCTGCTTTGAAAATCAGTAGGTCCCTGCGCTTAGTTATATTTATTTATTATCTATTTATATTCATTCACACTGATTTTTACATCCCATTGACATAGAAAATCATAACATTGCTGTGTCCGAGCTGTCAGCATTTCAGTCTAGATCTCCTCTCAATTAAAATCTTTTCTATGGAATGAAGAAGGCATGTTCTTACCTTTTCAAGAGTATTTAATCAGTTGATGGTTGTGACATATTAATCCAGTAATGTCTGGTATGTACAGAATAACAATAAACATCTGTTATTCAGCGCCAAGATGCCCCGTTGCTGGGGTGAACGTGTGCTTTACAAATACACATGTTATGTTATGTTTGTTATTTGGAATATATTTTCTAGAATTGTTCTGTTGACCCCCTGTAGAACCAGTCATGCATATCAGCCTCTTAGTGCTCAGTCATCTGGATCTCCTGTGTCTTGCCAATCAGATTTAGGACATTCATTTAACATTACAACTGCCATATTCTTCTAGAAAAAGGATGGATGGGTGAAAGTCATGGCTCCCAAACTAGAAGGTTGTGTTACTCTGGACATTGGATGTCGGACCATCAAACTTCATTTCTTTTCTTTGTTTGGCCAGGGAGCAGAATGTGCAACTAGATACCCTGAACAAAGTAAACCATGAACAAGTGTTAGATAAATAAGCATTCTGTTAGCCAGTGATAACACATTTAACCAAAGTACTAGTCCATGTGCTTCTACTAGAGAACGGGTCTAGGCCAAAGCATTCCTGGGACAGTATCATGCTCCTGATCTAGTAGGCAGTCTGTTATGCATTCCACCCTGTGCAAGAGGCATAGGCAAACAAAGGATTATCCGCTATGTTAGTACAATCTAAAAATTCAAATGCTTCAGATGGCCTTTCTCAGCCTATGGGCATGTGACACTTAGCAGCGGGACCATAAGCTGCTTCTATACCTGTTTTAATACAGAGCTTTGCAAGTAACCCCCACTTACCCATACATATGTCATATTCATCAAGTCTGAAAATGTGTGCGCACATGCTTATGCCCTTCTATCAGACGCCTGCTTTGTTGACCTATTTCAAGAGTGAGAAATCTGTCGCAGATTAAACTGTTAGGGCCTCAAGAGACTATCATGATACCAGTGGTTGTTCTTTTCAGAAATCTCCCTCAGGGAATTCTCCCACTGTTGGCCCTCCCTCATCTGTGATGAATCAAAATTACCAGACCCTTTGTTTGAGGGACTGCTGGATCATAGTTTGCTGTACCCTTCCCAGCTCAGTACCAGTGCAGCTCTCCAGGCCCTCAGCCTTTGACACCTGTCCTTCTGACTGAACTGGTACCACCAACCCCAGCCTAACCTATTTTCTGGACACACCCACTTGAGGAAAGGGCTTCAGGAAGGAAGAATGTCGCTGGGGACCCTCCTAGATCCAACTGTGCAAAATACCACACATGGGATAGATGGGTGCCAAACGGGATTATCACAGAGAGACCCAATCCTGCAGCATGCAGCTAGGCGCTACTATGCTGTCATGGCTTTTGGGTGGTGTAGTACATTGTGATATCTGCTTCACTGCTGGGGAATGAAGGGCTTTAATGGCCACAACAACTCCTCCAAAATCCATTGCTTATCTTAGAACCCCAGGACCTCAAGCAGGTTCAGAAGATTTGGAGAAAACCTTTCTCTGGACACAAAGTACTGATCTTCCAGGTACTGCCCATTCCTTTTGTCCAAGAAACCCCAAGGTTAGACTGCGGTGGCAAAGCCATCTTGCCAGTAGGGAAAAGCTTCCTACTTTTAATGGGAAAGAAGTTTAAAAGTCTTTAGACTTGCAGGATTGAGATGTAGCAGTCTATTTGTCTTTCCTTGTGGCTGGCAATCTTCATTATGGGCTTTCCAATACTGATATGAATTTGACTGCTATGCCTCGTTGCTCCTGTTGATTTCGCTTTTCGCAGGAAGAGTACTAGTTCATGCTCAGTCTGGACAATTAAATTCTGAAGCAAAGGCTTCTAGTGACCAGAATTCTCATTGACATGGCCATCAGTTACACGAACTGTGATCTAGCCATATGCTGGTAGTCATGGCTCGCGAGTTGTTGGAGCTAAAGCAAAGACTCACAACAAGAACGTAAGCGATCTCCTCTTTGATGGGAAGTACTTCTTTGATCCTTCAATGGGTAAGGTCCTCTAGCTGTATAATAAAAGCATTGCCAAATGACTGAGTGCCTTCCAGGTTTAACAATCTCCTCCATTTACAGCTGGTAAATGGTTGGGAGTCTACTTAGCCCACACCTCCTTCCTGAAGGATTCAGGCAGGAAAAGAGCAAACAGTTCAGGGAGTAAAACAAAACCATTCCACCACCACCATTCAAAGTGAAG
This sequence comes from Calotriton arnoldi, assembly GCA_963921515.1. NCBI lineage: Eukaryota > Metazoa > Chordata > Amphibia > Caudata > Salamandridae > Calotriton > Calotriton arnoldi. The sequence goes on from CAWUFW010000809.1 coordinate 3,362,999, forward strand.
AAGTCCATGTGTGTTCCATTGGACAACCCACCCAACTCTGCAACATGTTAGAAGGTGGATTCCCCACTAGTGAGAGAACAGGCTTTTTCCTTCTCTACCATCACTGGATTTAGATTGCCAAATACACATTGAACCTCTCATTAGCAAAGAGAAACTGTGCTGTACAGCTGCAACAACCTCTACTACCCAGGCCGTCTCTACCCAAGTCAGTATCCCAGGAAGAAGAGCTAGAGCGGCTCCTCCTGTCGTGACTCATAAAGGCGATAGGAATGCTACCACCATTACTTGAATAAAGGGGAAAATGAAAGAGGGCTGTGCCCCATCATGGTCCTTTATGATTTAAACCAGTTCCTTCCACTGCAGCAGTTGGAAATGCTTGGCATTTACAACTGTGCAAAGTAATGACTGGAAGTGCTCAATTGACCTTCCGGATGCCTACTTCAACATACCTGGCCTGAAGAAACACAGGAAGTACCCCCCAATTAATTGTGGAAAATCAACGCTACCAGTACAAGACAATGACATTTGATCTCAGTGCAGTCATTTAGTCATTAACAAAGATTTATTTCATGATAATTGCCTTATTGTGACAGCACAAGATTCAGTTCTACCATACCTAGATGATGTCTCTGTTGAGCAGTGACTAAAGACAGTGTGGAGTCCAAGTCATCCCTAACACCAGAGACCCTACACAAGCTTGGTATCTCGGTGAACCAGCCCAAATCCTTCTTTTTTTCCTTCTACGAGGATCAGTTAATAGGTACATAAGCTCCAGCCTTACAGAGACCTCTTATCCCTCCACCAAGGCTGACTACTATCAGTCACACAGTGCATCACTTCTTCACCAACAAGACTTCACAGGCTGGTGATTCTAGAGACTTCTGGTGTTGTAAGCACCAGTTAAAGAGTTAGTATCCCACACTAAAATCCACATATGCTCCCTGAAACTCTATTGATCAGAGCACTCACACCAGATTTGGGAAGATCGGTTAAAGCCCTTCCTGGTCCATCCATTCTTGTTTCGGCCTTAAAATAGTGGGGGCATGCTCACAACTTCTTGGTTTGATGTGCCTTCATTCTTCCCCTCCTCCGCTCTCAGGCACCACTGCCACTTCAGAGCATAGGTGGGGGCAAATTGTATGAACTCCATATTAGTGCCTTGTGGGGCAAATTAAATCTGTCATTGCACATAATCATGGTGGAGCGGAAGGCAGTCTTCTTGTCTTGGTAGGTTTTCCTTCCAGTGCTGAGATCTAGGATTGTGGTGGTCCACACAGATACCACTACAGCTCTCTTCTACGTCAGGAAATAAGGAGCTTTTATTTAGCCTCCTGCCTCAGGTTTAGAGGAATGTTATATAATCTGGATACTAAAAGGACCTTAGGTTGCCTTTTTTTACGTGTAGTCAGTTTTAGAAAGAAATTGTGTTATGCCTTTTCACCAAGAGAAAAAGTAATGCCTCGGATTATATTATTCCCTAGATAACTATATGAATGAGTCTGTGGATGCCTACTATAGATTTGGAAATCTGTCCCCCATCAATTTGTTTCCAACATTTTGTGAGCACTGAGCAGCATTTGTATACCAAAATAGTAAGCAACATCCAAACCTTAATGGAAAATGTCTGCATAGATGTGTTGTTAAAGTCATTGAAGTCTGTGAGGAGCATACTCTGCATAGATAATGCACATTATTAGTGGTAAGCAACAGCACTTCAGGGGGGGGGGAAATGTAGTAGCAAACTTACATTTTAAGCAGATTATAGGTTCAGCGATCAGAATTTGATAAGGTTTTAAAACCACTATCTAATGGTTGTGGGTTCTTCTCAAGACAACTTTGCTGAATAGTTCATTTTAATGGACGTTAGACGAAGGATTGAAAGTGTACCCTACAAGAGAGTTGACAGTTCTTTCTCATATATATTTGGGGAATTGAATGATGTGTTTTGTATTATGAAGAATATTAAAACAGCAACATTGGTTAAGACCTGTTAAGATCAGAACTTTTATTGGGCAGCCTTGCTCTGGGTCGGTCCCTTGATTACAGTTTCGTGAGAATATACGACCTATTCCAGTCTTGTGTGCACATGTGTACTTACACCTCTGGGTAAGCCCTCCCACGGTACTTAATCTACTTAATGCAAGTTTTGAGTGTTCCCTTTACTATTGTATGTACAGCATTGTACCACTATGTTGTGTATTTACCTCACAATCTTTTTTGTACATTTATGTATTACTTTTTTGTCTATACTATATGTTTGATTGATCAGACTTGTGTTATATCAATGACCTCTGTAAAAATGCTCTGACACTCCTGAACCTTGATCATGTTGTGCAAATTAATAAATAAATATGTGATGTGAGGTGGCAAAGGAACCTTACCATTGTGGACATCAGGGCTCAGTCACTTGATTCACAGGACATCCATTTGTTTAATCAGTCAAATTACTTTGATGAGAATTTCTAAGGCTGTCAACAATGCTTCTGTGAAGACTTTTACTGGGCACACATTTGTGGACATTTCAGTCCTCAGAATTAGAATTGACTGCCATCATGTTATTTTTCCCCCTGGCATCAGCTTCAGTACTAGGGTAAAAATGTTTTTCCACCCCTTTATTCCTTTTCTTTATAATTGGTAGAATCTGTGATAAGCCTACTCCTGTGTGGCAGTGAGTTTTGATTCTTGTTTGATGTTTCTCACAATCGCTTTATCAGTTGGCTTTGGTGATCAAACATAGTCTCAAATGCCTTTTTCTTAATGTCTAGAAGCTCAGTCTTGCTGAGGAGGGAAGTGCAATGCATGAGCAGCAAGCCACGGAGTGCCGTAACCGGGTGCAGGACCTTGCCACAGAGCTGATGAAAGTAACCGAACAGAAGAACAACACAATGAAAGGTAAGACTCAGAATGGGGAGAGCAAAAGATGCTTGAATTTCTTCACCACCTATTTTCACACATAATGAGACCTTACCTCCACTGTTTGTGACTACAAATATGGATGGACTGATAGCCTCCCACCTTAGCAGATTTGCATTGCCCCCGCTTCAGGAAGTTCATCTGTATAATATTGAGACTTGTATTCTAGGTGTTTATTGAAATGTGATGTGTTGTGATTTCTTTCACAGATGTGCCCTAAGTTGTTTTGTTTGTAGACTTCTGTTCCAGACCTTTTTTGAGCTTTTTTGTACTTTATGAATCTTCACCTTCTTTAATTATGAAGGTGATATAATTTCCTCAGAGAGTATTTCTGTGTTGAATAATTTTTTGTTGTTCAGTCCCAGAGGTCAAATTTATCTTAAGAGAGGATTTGTAGTTTATTGTATTTTCCGGTTTTATTTTTAAACATTACAGATTGATATAGTATTATTGTCCACTCGTGATAGATCAGTTTTAAACCATATGCTTTTAAACTGATGAAAGTTGTGCAAATATTGACATCAAGAGAGTCCCAGTGACTAATAGTTCCATCTGTGAACAATCGTAGAGGCAACACACACCAAACCAATAGTCCCTCTGGTGAAGAGTCAACTCTCTTCAAACACAAGCTGTCGAAAGAGTTAAGTCTCCGTTACTGTACTCAAATAGTTTTCAGGAATGGTAAGACGCTCCGAAGGCAAGCCCGTCTGTGCCCGAACGTCGCCAGGACCCCTGTTCCTGTGAATACAGAGGTTAGTGATTCCACTAGACTCTTCTACTCTGCAACAAATTTACATCAGTTTAGAGATTTTCTTCTAGCCCCTTTAGCTACTCGTTGCACAGACCGCTTTCCGCTCTGTTTGTAGAGCCCTACAGCTTGTCGAATGTGCAGTTTTTCCTGTAAATGCGACACTATAAAAGCTAATACCCACGAGTAAACAATGCTATTGTTACTAACTACGTCAGTCAGGACACAGTTCACATATTTTCTGAGACTATTGTATCTTCTGCCCCAACCCAAGTTTCTTTCGGTCCAAATAGCCTTCTTTACAATATAAGAGCTCTACCAATGCATGCAACAGAACTCTGGGATTTTATTTCTTCTCCGTCTCCGGAGGTCTGTTTTTTAACAGAAACCTGTATGAGCTCTATTACCCTTCTGTCAGTTACTTTAGCTCTGCCAGGAAATTACTATATGCTTAGACTGGACAGAGAGGCTAGAGTGGGAGGCGGTATTCCCATTGTTTTTCAAGATACTCTTAGAGTGTCTTTGATTGACACACTAATAGCTGACTGGGCTGAACTTGGTATCTTTAAAATAAAGTTCTCTTCTGGAGATCACTGGAAAGGAGCACTTGTGTATCGCCCTCTGGATCCAAAGAAAGAGTTCAGCCACCGCTTGACTGAATACATTGCCACTCTCGTACTGTCTGTCAAAAAATTCATTTTGCTAGGTGATTTGAACTACCATGGGAAAGACTCTTCTAACCCTGAGGTTGCGCAACTTATCACTGACCTCGGCTTGCTGGGGCTGCATCAGGAAATAAAAGGCCCAACCTTCTCCGCAGGCCACACTCTTGATTTAATCTTTACCAATTCTAATGCTTTGCTTTGTGAGTCTCCTTTACTTCTCACCTGGTCAGATCATTGTCTGATGTGGCGCCAGATCCTGAAAACTGATAGGGCAGTTAAACCTAACAGTGGTGGCCAGGTAGCTTTTAGACCATGGCGGTCTGTAACCCCTGACTCTTTTTCTATAGCCTTTGAGTTTTCTGTACTCTCCCAGGACCTAATTATGGACACAGATTTAGCGCAATTTAATAAGATCCTAAATTTGGCATTTGATAGCATTGCACCTTTAAAAACTGGGTCTAAGACTCTGCCACAACCCCGGACTCATTGGTATTCCAAAGAGCTGAGATGAGAGAAGTCCTCTTTAAAAAGTTGGAAAGAAGGTGGAGAAGGACAAAAAAACAGTGTGATAAAGATGCATATAAACTGACTCTGCCCTCATACCAACGGAATATTAAATTGGCACACAAATCCGATATTATTCAAATTGAGCAAGCAGACAATTCCTCTAAAGAATTGTTTAAAGTCCTTAATGACTGTGCTAATTCTCCAGCCTGCTCCCAGACTATCCCAGGCTTGCAAGATCTATGTAATTCCTTAGCGGATTTCTTTGAGGACAAACTAAACCAAATCTATTTGGAATTTACTGTTCCTGCTGACCAGTCTGTTGAGCCACAAACCTATGATTCTCCTCCTCTAAACTGTAGTTGCAGCATGAAAAAGCATGCACCTTTTTCCATTGAGCAGATCCAAAAGCCAAATCTGGCTCACCTCTGGATCCATGTCTTCCTTGGATCTGAGCTGTACTCTCCCACCATTGCACCTGCTGTCTGGGCATTGTTTAATCTGTCTGTTGACACGGGGAAGATTCCCCTTGCTTGGAAATCAGCTCAAGTTGTACCTATACAAAAGAACACCAATGTTGACCCTAGTAATCTAGCAAATGATCCTCCTATTTTGTTGCTCGCACTCCTGGGCAAGTCACTGGAAGATTTAATAAATACACAACTTTCAGCCTATGTTGAGGAAAATCAGATTTTGGACCCATCTCAATCTGGTTTCAGATCCTCCTACAGTACTGAGACTGCCGTGCTTGCGGTGACTTATTCAATTTGACTCTCCCTGAATAAAGGTATTCCATCAATGCTGGTGCTGCTAGATTTATCTGCAGCCTTTGATACCGTGTCCCATACTAGGCTGATTAAAAGGCTGTATGAGATTGGCATTTTTGGTAGGCTCTCCAGTGGTTCTGGGATTTATTTGGAAATAGATCTCAGACTATCTTGCTGGGCACTTTCTAATGGATACATCTGCCTGTGGATTCCTCACCTTTTGAATTACCCCTGCGCCAACATTCCACGGAAACTTTTTTCTAGCTCTCCTACGTCAACGAGGACGTCACAATGGCACGGCTCCGCTCGCGACTCCGTATGACATCATCGGAGCCATAAGAAGACCTCGTCGGCGTGCTGACGTCTGTTCCCTTTTTTCCGCGCCGTCAACGCGTAACGGTTTTCTGGGACTTTCCAATTGGTTTCGTTATTACTTTGTTTCTTCTTCACTCTTGGAGTAGCAGTGCGATGGCTACTTTGAAGAAGTCTGGAGTTAAGCTTTGTAGAGAGTGTGGGGGACATATGTCCATCACTGATCCCCACGATGACTGTCTCTGGTGTCTCTCATCGGATCACGACGTCGGAGGCTGTTCCAGTTGTCGGAAGATGAATCCGAAGGCTTTGAAGGAGCGTGAGGCTAAGCTTTTTATGGCAAAAGCAAGGAAGGAGAAGAGGGGTCGTAAGAGGTCAAAATCGAAGTCGTCGACCTCGCATACTTCGAAGTCGAAGAAGCACAAGAAGAAGAGAAAGCATGGTTCTCAACACCGTTCTTCGAAGGGTAGGGCTTCGAGGTAGCCTTCTCCGGCTCCGCGATGTCGCTCTAAAGATGTCATCTCGCCTTCGCCTTCTCCTTCTCCTCAAGCGACTCCGACTCACTCACCGACGCCGAGGGGTTCTCTGGCACCAAGGATATCTCCGGTTCCAAGAGATTCTTTGGAGCCCAGGGAGTCTTCTCCTGTGCCTGTGGCCTCGCCTGTTCTGGATCCGACGTACCCGGCGCCGGAGCCTCGGCCTTCATCTCGGCCGCAAGTGGATTCAGACTCGGCTCCTTATCCACCCTTTCCTGGGCCTAGGTCGGATCCTTCGCATTTTCTTAATGCGATGTATGGCATGTTTGCCAGGGCAGCCTACCTTACCGGTGCGCTGTCTGGCCCCGGTAGGGTAGGCTGCCCAGGGGTTTCAATTTGGGCGTTTCTCATCAATATGCCCAGGCAACCTTTATGCCGTCGGCGCTATCCTGGCACTTTCCGGCTCCGAGGTTTTCAACGCCGGATTCTCAATCTCCGGCGCCATCTGGTGGTCCTTCTTCCTCTCGGCTTCGATCCGCGCCGTTGCCTGCTTCGGAAGGTCTTCCTTCGACGCCGATTCCGAAGTTGCGGTCAAGGAGGGAAGCCCAAAGACTGCTGGAGGAGGAAGAATATCGGCAGGATGAGGCTGTAGAAGGTGAGATCGACGACTCTGTTGATGAGTTCGAGGGCCTTCGAGAGGCAAGTGGTCTAGACACTTCCCCTGAGTGGGAGCTTACTTTGCCAAAGGCCTTACCTTCTCAGGATGTTGCACCATACCATGCTGTCATCAGGAAAGCTACTGATCTTTTAGACCTTCAGTTACCCACAGCTGATTCCAGGCCAAATATTCTCACAGAGGTGTTACATTCTCCATCTTCTGTGGTTGAGCCTCTTTTACCTTTTAATGAGGCCTTGACAGAGCCAATTCTGGAGGTGTGGCGGAAGCCCTTATCGGCTCCTGCTGGTTCAAGGACTCTAGCAAGGAGGTACAGGCCTGCTCCTAATGATCCTGACTTTCTTTCTGCTCATCCTTCGCCAGAAAGTTTGGTAGTGCAGGCTTCCTGTTCTAAACAGTCGGCTGGGTCTTTCCCTCAAACTCCTGGAGACAGAGACTCTAAGAAATTGGAGCAATCTGCCAAGAAGGTTTTCTCTTCTTCGAGTATGGCGTTGAAGTCTACCAATGCAACATGCTTGTTGAGGAGGTATATACATGCCTTAATGGACTCGGCCAAACAGTTGGCTCCTAAGTTGCCGGACAATGATCGTGGTTCCTTTTTGGAGGTTTTGGCGGATACGCAGGCTGCAGCTCGTCAAGTTATTCAGTCTGGCCTGGACACTGCGGATTCGGTGGCCAGGGTGATGGATTCCTCTATCGCTACCAGGAGGCATGCCTGGCTCAGGTCTTCGGGGTTCTCTCCAGATGTGCAGGCTACTCTTCTTGATCTCCCGTTCGATGGATCCAAGCTTTTTGGTGAAAAGGCGGATTCTGCACTGCAAAGGTTCAGTACAGCCACTGCAAAGTCCTTGGGTCTTCAATCCCAGTCTAGGGGCTTTGGCTATAGGAGGTACCATGGTTTTGGTAAGGCGGCTTCCTGTCGGGCCGTCAACAACCTCAGCAGCAGCAGAACGCTCTGTACAAGTCGTACAGAGGGAAGGGCAGAGGTCATCTGCGGGATGAATCCCGACAACTCTCCCCCTCCTCTTCTTCCTCCCCTGTCCCCACCACTGGTACCACGGGAAAGCAGCTCTAGATCCCCATCTTGGAGCATGCTGGTTCTGTAGGGGGTCGGGTGTCCCATTTTCTACAAGATTGGAAATCTATCACATCAGACTTTTGGGGTTTGAATCTTGTGGAAAATGGGTACGCCCTTCCCTTCCGAGAGTTTCCACCTCCTTACCCTCCTTGCCAGGGCTGGTGTTCAAAGGACCATTTGCTGCTTCTGCAGCAGGAGGTTCTTGTTTTGCTTCAGAAAGGTGCGATAGAGGTGGTTCTGAAGCAGGAAAGGGGTCAAGGATGCTACTCCCGGTATTTCCCGATTCCCAAGAAGTACGGCAGGTTAAGACCGATCCTAGACCTCAGGGTCTTGAATTTTTACCTCAGGCAGGAGAAATTCAAGATGTTGACCCTAGCTCAGGTTCTTTTGGCGGTGCAGCAAGAGGACTGGATGGTGTCGATCGACATACAGGATGCGTATTTTCACATTCCCATCCTGAAGTCGCATCGGAAGTATCTCTGGTTTACGGTAGGGTCTCAACATTATCAGTTTGCGGTCCTCCCGTTCGGTCTCGCTTCCGCACCACGGGTCTTCACAAGGTGATGGCGGTGGTGGCAGCTCATCTCAGAAAGTTGGGGATCCCTGTTTTCCCCTATTTGGACGACTGGCTGCTCAAAGCAAAGTCGCCAGAGATGGTGCTGCATAATCTGCAAGTAACAGCACGACTGTTGTTCGACTTGGGTTTCTCGATAAATGTACCCAAATCTCACCTGGTGCCCTCACAGCGCAACCTGTTCATAGGGGCAGTACTGGACACTACTGTGTGTCGAGCTTTCCCGCCTCCGCAGAGGATTCTCGACATTCAGGAGATGATTCCTTTGTTTCACAATGGAGCGGTTGTTCCAGTCCTGAAGGTTCTGCGCCTGCTCGGTCTGTTCGCTTCCTGCATACTGTTGGTCAATCATGCACGCTGGCACATGAGGGCACTCCAGTGGTGCCTCCGCAGGCAGTGGTTTCAGCACAACGGAGATCTCAGGGAGATGGTCAGGATCTCCAGAGACACTGCAGTGGATCTGTCTTGGTGGAGTGTGTAGGGCAACCTGTCGCAAGGAAAACCCTTTCAACTTCCTCCACCGGTGGCCTCAGTGATCACGGATGCCTCCACTCTAGGGTGGGGTGCTCCTCTGGGGGATCTGGAGATCAAGGGTCTTTGGTCTCCGGAAGAAAGTTTGCTTCACATCAACCTTCTGGAATTGCGGGCGATACGTTTGGCTCTCAAGGCCTTTCTTCCCTCCCTTCGCGGTCAGTCGGTGCAGGTCCTGACGAACAACACTACCGCGATGTGGTACATAAACAGGGAGGTGTAGGGTCGTATCGTCTCTGCGACTCTGGTCTTGGGCTCAGGACCATCGGATTTGTGTGTTTGCAAATCATCTGGCCGGAGTGCTAAATGTGCGTGCGGACAGTCTCAGTGGGCGTTTCTCGGCCGACCACGAGTGGAGGCTTCATCCAGAGGTAGTCCATCATATCTTCCTGAAGTGGGGATTCCCTCGGTTGGACCTTTTCGCCACTCAAGAGAATACGCACTGTCCGTCATTCTGCAGTCTCCAGTTTCCGATGCGGGGAGCTTTGGGGGACGCGTTTCAGTTGGAATGGGGTTCACAGCTCCTTTACGCGTTTCCTCCCATACCCTTGATTCCTCGGGTTCTTAGGAAGATTCTCCAAGACCGGGCCCAAATTATATTGATCGCCCCGGATTGGCCAAGAAGGGTGTGGTACACAGAACTACTTCACCTTTCATCGCACCCTCCCCTCCGTCTCCCTCTAAGGGCAGATCTCCTCTCGCAGTCGCAGGGGCAGGTTCTACACCCCCACCTCCAGAGCCTGCACCTTCATGCCTGGAGATTGAACAGGGCAATCTCAGTTCTTTCTCTCTCCCACCGGATGTGGTGGATGTTATTTTATCATCCAGGAGACACTCCACCAAATCTATTTATTCCTCTAGGTGGTCCAAATTTGTGAAATGGTGTGGAGAGAAGTCCATTGATCCTTTGAAGGCCCATTTGTCTGATGTGCTTGGTTTCTCTCTTTCCTTGGCTCAGCAGGGTTGTGCTGTGGCTACGGTAAAGGGTTACTTGTCGGTTTTCCTTTGTTTGCCGGATCAACCATCTTTATTTAAGTCCCCCATTGTTATGAGGTTCATTAAAGGCCTCACCAATAGGTTTCCTCCCACTCCCTTCATTATGCCTCAGTGGGATTTGAATCTAGTACTTACTTTCTTGATGGGGTCTCCTTTTGAGCCTCTTCATAGTTGCCCGTTGAGGCTTCTTTCTTTCAAGACGGTCTTTCTGATCGCTATTACCTCAGCCAGGAGGCTGAGGGAGCATTAGGCTCTTAGTTCTAAACCTCCGTTTTTAACCATTCATGCAGAAAAGATGGTTCTCAGGACCAGGGATGCTTTCCTGCTAAGGTGGTTACTCCTTTCCATCTAGGGCAGTCTATTACCTTGCCTACCTTCTATCCCCCCCTCATCCTTCCAAGGAGGAGGAGAAACTTCACCGCCTGGATCCTAAGAGGGCTGTCAGCTTCTATCTGGACAGAACCAGGGACCTACGGCTGAATGACCAGCTCTTAGTGGGCTACATTGGATGAATGAAAGGCAAAGCTGTCCACAAACGAACACTCTCCAGGTGGATCATCTTGTGTATCAAGATGTGCTACGCCCTGGCCAAGAAGGAGCCGCCTGAAGGTATAAGAGCTAATTCCACCAGAGCTAAGTCATCTTCTTCTGCTTTGGCTAGAGGTGTTCCTGTTGTAGACATCTGCAAGGCGGCAACTTGGGCCTCCCTCCACACCTTTGCGATTCGGAGGTTAGGAGGGATGGCCACTTTGTACGTTCTGTGCTGCAGGACTTTTTGGTATGAGTAGGTGGACACCCTCCTCCGGGAGCGGGTCTGCTGTGGGATTCAATTCAAAAGGTGAGGAATCACAGGCAGATGTATCCATCAGAAGAACAAGTTACTTAAATTCGGTAACGCTTTTTCTGGTGGATTCAGTATCTGCCTGTGGATTCCTCACTGACCCACCCTCCTCCCCGTTGTCCACCTTCGTATACCGAAAAGGGTTTTTCATTATTTGACATGGTTGTTTCCCTATGTCTTTTGATTGCTTTGCTGTTGTCGATTAGGAAATGCTTTGTTTCTTTAGCTTTTCCTATTTTTCTATATAGTGTGGGTATTTGTGTGTATATTGTATACTGTGTATACTCCAAATATGTTGTCGGTCCACCCGTTCACCTCGAAGGCACGGAAAAAATGGGTGGAACTGACGCCAGCACGCCGACGAGGTCTTCTTATGGCTCCGATGACGTCGTACAGAGTCGCGAGCAGAGCCGTGCCATTGTGACGTCCTCGTCGACGTGGGAGAGCTAGAAAAAAGTTTCCGTGTAATGCTGGCGCTCGGGTAACTCAAAAGGTGAGGAATCCACAGGCAGATACTGTATCCACCAGCAAAAGCGTTACCGAAGGTAAGTAACTTGTTCTTCAAGTCTCGCACTATGTTTGATTGATAAGGAAGTACTGCAGGACTCTTGTTTACTCCCCACGCTGTTTAACGTCTTTGTGGTCTGTAGGAAACTGGCTCTATATATACTACACCAAAATGAGGTATAGTGTGTATAGAGTCCAGGTGACCCCAGAGGTAGGCAGAGGTTAAAGTTAGATAGAACCTTGACTCTCTATTTGTGGTAGAGTGGTCGAGCAGTAAGGCAGTATCAGAGGACAGTGTCAAGCATTTGATGTACACATTCAGTCAGCAAATGAATTCACACACTCAAAGACTGAACTCTAGACCAATTGTTTTTGTATAAAAAATATACTGTTGTTTTATTTTTAGAACCAAGCAAGCCTGGCACAGGTAAGCATTAAATACTTTACAGTAATAAGTTGCTGTTTGTAGAACAGTTTGAAAATGCAATAGGAATTGTACTTTGTTTGATTTACAGGGGATGCAGTAGGTTGCAATACTTAGCAAATACAGTACATTGAAATGAATAGGCTTTTTCAGTAAATTACAGGTAAGTTACTTTTTTTTTTTGATAATCAAATTTATTGAATTTTTCCCAAGAACAACAATACGTTGGTAGCATGACAGACACAGTAATTAAAAGCATGATAGACGATAAAGACAACAAGGATTCGCAAGGCATTGATAATGTGAATATAGCACCTGATGACGAGCAATCACTTATCCGGCCCATCTAACCCCTCAAACGGGCAGTGAGTTGAACCATTTGCCCCATATTTTAACAAAACGTTCAGGGCATCCTCGGGCCTCAAAGAGGGGTTCTTGGTAAGTTACTTTTTACGTTACTTTTCTAACTCAGTGCTGGATACCTAGATTCAGCACTGGGACATTTCCTGCAAACAGGTAAGTAAATACGTTTTGGTTATTCGTGCGATTTTTAAAGAATATTTTCAGATTTCAACACTCCACACTTAGAAACTTTTTGGAGCAGTACATTGAAATGAATAGGCTTTTTCAGTAAATTGCAGGTAAGTTACTTTTCACGTTACTTTTCTAACTCCGTGCTGGATACCTAGATTCAGCACTGGGACATTTCCTGCAAACAGGTAAGTAAACACGTTTTGGTTATTTGTGCGATTTTTAAAGAATATTTTTAGATTTCAAAACTCCATGCTTAGAAACTTTTTGGAGAAAAAGTGTCAATGTTATCCTATGGAGGAAAGACCGGTTATCGGTTCACAGGTAAGTTATCGACTGTGGGAGTTAAGGTTCTGGGGTTAAACTCAGGGGTCCCCCAGGGTCAGTGATGCACTCTTGTTACACCCTCAGCGGCACTAGGGCGGCCGGGTGCAGAGTGTTGAGGCCCAATGTTATCCTATGGAGGATAGGGGGTCTCCGGTTGGTGGCTGCTGGCAAGCAGGCCACGGGGTTGTGGGAGCAAAGCTCCTAGACTTTAGCTCAGGGCAAATGGGGAAACCGCTTAGCACAAAAGGGGCACCCTCAGCGGCACTAGGGCGGCCGGGTGCAGGGTGCTGTTTTGACGTCGGAAGCCCTGTTGTTTCCAATGGAGAACCTCCGGTTAGCAAAAGCACTGCAGGCAGGGAGACTAAGGACTTCTGGGTGCGACCACCACTTCGAGAGGTAAGTTGGGAAGTTAAGGGTTGGTGAGGCACCGTTGGTTTGGGCACACAAGGCCGTGGGGCGTCGGGTGCAGGGGTGCCTTTTGGGGTCGGATCGGCTTTCCAGCTCCGGGTCGCGGTTAGAGGGGCCTTCTGGATTTCGACTGCAGGCGTCGGCTGGAGGCAGGTCAGGGTTCGCCGGATCTCTGTTCAGGATCGCCGGGGTGACCTCCTCGTGGTGTTTGCCCACTCGAGCTCGGGCCGTGGACGGCGGGTGCAAAGTGGGGCAGATTCGCGGTCTCCGGCGGCAGGTTCAAGGGGAGACAGGCCAGTAGGGCTGGGGCCAAGTCAGTGGGCGTCTTCCTCTTGTTAGCTGGCAGCACGGCTGTTCGGTCCTTCTTCTTCCTTTCTTCTTGTTTCTTGGCTGGATCTGAGGAAGCAAGGTTCAGGGTTCCCCCTAAATACTAGATTTAGGGGCGTTACAGGTAGGTAAAGGGCAGGGACCAATGGGTCCCTTCCCTGGGGTGGGTACATCCCCTATCGTGCCACCCTCCAGTGGGAGGGGGGCAGGAGCCTGTCCCTGGTTGGTTGGGTCCCCCTATCCTCAAGATGGCGGGGACTCGGAGTTGTGCTTCACCTCGCCTCCCCCACCTGAGGGGTGGAGTTGGCAGAGGTGGGCACACCTCTCTCCCTCACTTGTTTTTCCCGCCGGTTCTCCCGCCCAAAGTGGGGGGTAGAACCAGTGGGGACCAGTTGCTGAAAGCAGCAAATGGTCTGGGGAGGCTCACAAAGGCGGCATGCCTTTGAAGCTTCCCCTTTCGTGAACCCTGCCCATCCTGGGGGAGGAGGCTTGGCACCTCGTCCCAGGATGTGCATTGTTTCAGGCCCCCGAGAGCAGCAGGCTCTCGACCCAGGGGTCCAGAAACATGTCTGTTGGTGGCAGCCTAAGCAGCCACTCAGTCGGGTCACTAGAAGTTGGTCGAGTTTCAGGGGGCATCTCTAAGATGCCCTCTGTTGTGCATTATACATTAAATCCCACACTGGCATCAGTGTGGGTTTAATGTGCTGAGAAGTTTGATACCAAACTTCTCAGTTTTCAGTGTAGCCATTATGGTGCTGTGGAGTTCGTAATGACAAACTCCCAGCACCATATACTCTTAATGGCAGCACTGCACTTACAATGTCTAAGAATGGACTATGACACTGTAGGGGTACAGGGCTCATGCACCTGTACCCTCACCACTGGTATAGTGCACCCAGCTAGAGGGGTGACTGACCTATGCCAGGGCAGTGGTTTGTAGGCATGGCACACAGGGATGTGTGCCATGTCGACTCTTCACTTTGTTCTGCACCAAGACACGCAGCCTGCAAAGGCAGTGTGTGAGTGAAAAGGTGCAGGGCCTCTAAGGGTGGCACAAAAAGTGCTGCAGCCCTTAGGGGCCTTCCCTGGTCACAGAGCCCTGGGTACCTGTGGTACCATTTACCAGGGGCCTACCTGTGGCCAGGGATGCCAATTGGGTTTAGGCTTAAATGCAGTTTTTAGGGAAGGAACATAGGCCCTGGGTACCTGATTAGCAGGAGCCCTGGGCACACTCAGTCAAAGAACATCAGCAATTCAGTTAAAAGTGGGGGCATACCAAGCAGAAAGAGGGCACTTTCTCACACAACTCCCCCCCCATCCCCCCCCCAATGAAAGATGATGAGACTAACCTTTCCCTAGAGAGTCTTCATTGTCTAAGTCAGTGGTTCCCAAACTTTTTCAACCCATGGCTCCCTTGGCTTATTGGTCGTTGGCCGCGGCTCCCTATTATGTCACATGGATGTAAGCCCAGCCGCAGGAGTACTTACACTTTTCTCCATGAAAATAATTGGGATAAAGTTGGGTCATGTACCCCATGACATGCCGAACAGTCATGGGGTACTCCTGTAGTGTAGTATGTGATGGAACGACTAGTTCAGTTGGGACATTTATCACACACAATAAATGTCAATTCTTTTATATTTATAAGAAGAAAAATGACTTAATTTACCTTAGGAAGATGTACTTTATAACTTCAGGAAGCCAAATATTGCAATCTGTTCCCAGAATAAATGTTTGTGGTTACTTTGTAGCTAAAACTATGCTGTGGGCTGTCTGACCATCTATGACAGAACTACAGCTTTAATGGTAAGTTTATCTTTGTAGTTAAAGCGCAAAGTCAGGACACAGTTTTGCAAGGCTATATCTAACTTGGTTCTGCAGATGGAATACACTGTTCTTCTTGGGCAGCATTGGTGGAACTGCGCTGCTCGAGCACCATCCATCCTGGGGGTCGGTTGTGCTGTCTTCCTATCTCAGTTTTGTTTTAGCTCAGGGAGTGTGCTCCTGATGAGAGATGTGTTCTGCAGTGCTTCAAAGTCGGTAGAAGCAACTGACACTGGCACTGTCAGAACTGCCAATGTAGAGGTTGAAAGTGCTACACTGGTATGAGGGAGAAACAGAGGTTTATTGCTGCTCGTCATTGAACAAAGGTTCATAGGTGGGTATGAATCACTCTCTGGCCCCTCACCATAGGAAAACTGTTGGAGTGGGTGGTGAGAAGGTACGCAGGCCCTGATGGGCTCAGCGCTGCTTGTCAGGGAAATGCAGGTGCAGCAGAAGGTGCAGTGGAATAAGGGCATATAGGGCGCCTCAGAGCAGATCTTAGTCAAGCTAAGCAGTAGTTACTATCCTCCAGCCTCTCTCAGTTGATTCCCTTTATTGACACTCAGAACCACTAGACTCCAGCTCTCCAGAAACAAAGCAAATTTGCTCCATGGTGGGGCAGGTAGTGTTTCTTCTTTTTCTTTTTAATTTCAAAACAGCACTGTTTTCCTCAGTTCTGGAGTAATTCCCTAATCCTAATCCTCCAGGAAAAACGACCAAACTTTTTGCCTCCTCTTCCAAATGTATTTTGGGAACTGTATGAGCCTGGAGGGTGCTGCTTATATCCAGTGCATTGATAGTTGGGCTCCAGCTACACACATTTAAAATGGGCCCTGTATGTTCTAGGGTAGCTGCATTACAAATCACTTTTCCTTCCTGTGTTTTACTGCAGCCTGCTACAATGGCCACTATCACTGAGGTTGTGGGTTGGCCACCGGTGACCTCTTGCCATGCAGAAGCTCTTGGTTGCTGGATTCTTAAGCAGGAAATACGAGTAACCCATCTCCATTAGTAACATTCAGTTCTGCCCTCTCAATAAAGAATGCTCTGCTGCCATCTAGTGGACAAAGAGGTTTTATGCTTTTACTAAATAACTCGCATTTCTAAGATGTTACCCGCAATTTATGAAATGAATTCGAAAATCTGAAACCTTTGGAGCGCGGCGCCCCTGGCTAGTTTGGAGGGCGCACCAGGGAGCCGCGGCGCACAGATTGGGAACCACTGGTCTAAGTGGAAGAACCTGGAAAGTCCATCTGTATTGGCATGGGCAGTCCCAGGTCTGTGTTCACTTCAAAGTCCATTCCCTGTAGGGAGATGGACCTCCTCAACAGTTTAGGATTTCCCCCTTTCATTTGCATTAGCCATCTGAGGGGTCTGTGGTCGGTTTGAACTAGGAAGTGAGTCCCAAACAGGTATGATCTCAGCTTCTTCAAGGACCAAACAGCAAAGGCCTCCCTCTCAATGGCACTCCAACGCTGCCCCCTGGGGAGAAGCCTTCTGCTTATAAAAGCAACAGGTACCCTGGCCTTCATCATTGGTCTGGGATAGGACCGCTCCTATCCCTAGCTCAGAGGCATCAGTCTGCACTATGAACTGCTTGGCATAATCTGGAGCCTTCAGAATTGGTGCTGAGCACATTGCTTCTTTCAGGGTGTCAAAAGCCGTTTGGCAACTAACTGTCCAGTTTACCTTCTTGGGCATTTTCTTGGAGGTAAGTTCTGTGAGGGGAGTTACAATGGACCCATATCCCTTAACAAACCTCCTGTAGTACCCAGTCAAGCCAAGGAATGCCCTGACTTGGGTCTGGGTGGTTGGAGCTGCCCAGTCCAGGATCGCCTGGATCTTGGGCTGTAAGGGTTGTACCTGGCCTCTACCAACAAAGTGGCCCAAGTACACCACAGTTCCCTGCCCTATCTGGCATTTGGATGCCTTGATAGTTAGGCCTGCAGTTTGCAGGGCTTTTAAAACCTTCCCAAGGTGGATCAGGTGATCCTTCCAGGTGTAACTAAAGACAGCAATATCATCAAGATAAGCTGCACTAAAGGACTCCAATCCAGCAAGGACTTGATTCACCAACCTCTGGAAGGTGGCAGGGGCATTCTTTAAACCAAAGGGCATAACCGTGAACTGATAATGCCCATCAGGTGTGGAGAATGCTGTTTTCTCTTTTGCTCCAGGGGCCATGCCAATTTGCCAGTACCCTGCAGTTAATTCAAAGGTACTTAGAAATTTGGCTGCCCCCAATTTGTCTATCAACTCATCTGCTCTTGGGATAGGGTGAGCATCTGTCTTGGTGACAGAGTTCAGCCCTCTATAGTCCACACAGAACCTCATCTCTCTCTTTTCATCCTGTGGGTGAGGTTTGGGGACTAGAACCACTGGGCTAGCCCAGGGGCTCTCAGAGGGTTTAATAACCCCTAACTCCAGCATCTTGCGGACCTCAGCTCTGATGCTTTCCTTGACCTTGTCTGACTGCCGATAGATTTTGTTTTTGACAGGTGCACTGTCACCAGTGTCCACATCATGGGTACACCGGTTTGTCAGGCCAGGGGACAAGGAAAAGAGCTTAGCATACTGCTGCAAGACTTGCTTGCAGTCAGTCTGCTGTTGGACAGAGAGGGTGTCTGAAAAGACAACTCCATCTACTGACCCATCTTTTGGGCTGTAGGAGAGGAGGTCAGGGAGAGGTTCACTCTCTGCTTCCTGCCCCTCATCAGTCACCATCAGCATGGTGATGTCAGCCCTGTCATTGTAGAGCTTTAGGCGGTTCACATGGATAACCCTTTTGGGTGTCCGGCTTGTGCCCAGGTCAACCAAGTAGGTGACCTCACTCTTTTTTTCTAGGATAGTGTAAGGGCCACTCCATCTGTCCTGGAGTGCCCTTGGTGCCACTGGCTCCAAAGCCCACACCTTCTGCCCAGGTTGAAATTCAACCAGTGCAGCTTTTTGGTCTTACCAGTGCTTCTGAAGCTCCTGGCTGGCCTCAAGATTTTTGGATGCCTTTTCCATGTACTCAGCCATTCTGGACCTTAGGCCAAGCACATAGTCCACACTATCTTGTTTGGGTTCTTGTAGAGGCTTCTCCCAACCCTCTTTCACAAGATAGAGTGGTCCCCTCACAGGATGGCCAAACAGAAGTTCAAAGGGAGAAAACCCTACTCCCTTCTTTGGCACTTCTCTGTAAGCGAAAAGCAGGCATGGTAAGAGAATATCCAATCTCCTTTTGAGTTTTTCAGGGAGTCCCATAATCATGCCTTTCAATGTCTTGTTGAATCTCTCAACAAGGCCATTGGTTTGTGGGTGATAGGGTGTAGTAAACTTGTACTGCACTCCACACTCTTTCCACATGTGCTTTAGGTAAGCAGACATTAAGTTGGAACCTCTGTCTGAAACCACCTCCTTAGGGAACCCTACCCTGGTGAAGACACCAATGAGGGCCTTGGCTACTGCAGGAGCTGTAGTAGTTCTAAGGGGAATTGCTTCAGGGTACCTAGTGGCATGTTCCACTACCACTAGAATGAATTTGTTCCCTGATGCTGTGGGAGGTTCAAGTGGACCCACTATGTCCACACCTACCCTTTCAAAGGGAACCCCCACCACAGGTAGTGGTATGAGGGGGGCCTTTGGGTGGCCACCTGCCTTGCCACTGATTGACAGGTAACACAGGAGCTGACAAACTCCTTCACCTTTTGGTGCATCTGGGGCCAGTAGAAGTGGCTAACTAGCCTCTCCCTAGTCTTGGTTTGGCCCAGATGTCCAGCTAGGGGGATGTCATGAGCTAAAGTTAGGAGGAACTCCCTGTAGCTCTGTGGCACTACCACTCTCCTGGTGGCTCCAGGGTTGGGGTCTCTTGCCTCAGTGTACAGTAATCCCTCTTCGCAATAAACTCTGTGGGTACCACTGACATCTCCCTTTGCTTCTGAAACAGCTTGCTGCCTCAGGCTTTCAAGAGTGGGACAGTCCTGCTGCCCCTGGCACAGCTCTTCCCTAGAGGGTCCCCCTGGGCCCAAGATTTCAACCTGGTAAGGGTCAAGCTCCATAGGCTCAGTTCCCTCTGAGGTGTCCAAGTCCTCTCCCTGAGGAGAGGGGTCCTGATCCTTTTGCTGAACAGAAGCTGGTTCCCCAGTCTTCTTACCTTTTCTCTTGGAAGGTTGGGCCATACTTTCAGGCTCCAACACTTCTTTTTCACCCTGCCTTTTGCTCTGTGCTCTTGTTTTTACACACACCAATTCAGGGATATCCAGCATTGCTGCATGGGTTTTTAGTTCAACCTCAGCCCAGGCTGAGGTTTCCAGGTCGTTGCCAAGCAGACATGCAGCTGGTAGCTATGGAGAGACCACTACCTGTTTTAGGCCAGTAACCCCCCCCCCCCCCCCTTCCCCCAGTCTAATGTCACCATAGCCATTGCATGGTTAGTGGTAACACTGTCAGCATTGGTGACTGGGTAAGTATGCCCAATCAAGTATTGCTCAGGGGAAACCAGTGTGTCTCTCACCATAGTGACACTGGCACCTGTGTCCCTCAGAGCCTCTATCCTAGTCCCATTTATCCAAGGGTATTGTAAGTACTTCTTTAAGTTGGGTGGCCACACAGCTACAGTGGCAAACTCAACTTCCCCTTCTGAAACTAGAACTGCTTCAGTGTGCAACCTGATTTGCTCTTGGCACACTGTTGATCCCATCTGGAGACTTGCTACACCAGGAGTGGCTGTAGCTGTAGCTGTAGGACTAGGGGCCTGTTTGCTAGGGCAAGCATTGTCTCCAGTTAAGTGTCCCAACTTTCTACAGTTGTTACACCAGGCCTTTGAAGGATCAAAGTTCTTCCCCCTGTATCTAGGACCAGATTGGGAAGAGTTTTGGGACCCACCCCCCTGTGCAGGTTTTTGGGGCCCTTTAGAAGACTCAGACTTTTTATCTTGGGGATTCTCACCACCTTTCCCCTGGGGAGGTTTTGTAACCCCTTTCTTTTGGTCACCCCCAGTGGTTGTCTTAGTCACTCTAGTCTTGACCTAGTGGTCTGCCTTCTTTCCCAATTCTTGTGGAGAAATTAGACCTAGGTCTACCAAATGCTGATGTAACTTTTCATTCGTGCAATTACTTAAAATATGTTCCTTCATAAACAAGTTGTAAATTCCAGTAAAGTCATGCACATTGTGTCCAGTTAACCAACCATCTAGTGTCTTTATTGAGTAGTCTACAAGATCAATCCAGGACTGGTTTTGGGTTTTGTGAGCCCCCCTGAATCTAATTCTGTACTCCTCAGTTGTGAGTCCAAATCCCTCAATCAGAGTTTTCTTCATGAGGTCATAAGGCCCAGCATCTGGCCCAGAGAGGGTCAGGAGTCTGTCTCTGCAGTTACCAGAGAACAGTTCCCACGGGAGTGCCCCCCAGAGAGGTTTTTTCACCTTTCTCATGTCACAAGCCCTCTCAAAGGCTGTGAACCATTTAGTGATGTCATCACCCTCCTCAAATTTAGGGACAATCCCTTTGGGGATTTTAGGATCATAAAATTGCTCTTTATCCTTATTATTTTGATTGCTGCCACCATGGATGAGTGCTAATCCCATCTCCTTTCTTTCTTTCTCTAGAGCCAGGAGTCTGGTCTCTAGGTCCAGTCTTTTGGTCAGCCTTGCTAAAAGGCTGTCCTCATTGAGGCTGTCCTCAATGTTCTCACCAGAACCTGATCCACATGGGTGGCCCCTAGGGACTGAGAGGTTGGTTCTTGGAGTCAGGGCTATTGGAGCCCTTGTCTCCCTAAGCAGTGGAGGAGGTAGATCAACCTGGTCATCCTCTTCTACTACTTCCCCATCTGACTGGTCATCACCTTGTTCAGAGGGGTGGTCCTTTGCATACTCAGCCAACAGCTCCTGGAGCTTTTGTTTGGTTGGATGGGGACCCATTGATATGTTTTAAATTTTACATAAGGACCTTACTTCCTTGAAAGACAAGTGAAGGTAAGGGGTGAGGTCAAGCTCCTCAAAATGTCCTGTATGTTATTATGGTTATCTTCACTAGTAGCTGGGTTCTTATTTTGAGACATTCTAACAAACAAATTCTAACCCCTCTACCTTTGACTACAGTGACTTTTTATTTTCTAAAATTCTAAAGGGACTTAAGCAAGGCCCTAACAAGACTTTAAGTAGTTTTGTTAAAATGCCAATTTTGAAAAAATCAGACTTCTAAAGGCAATTTAAGAGTTCTGTCGTGTGATCAGGTGGTAGCCAAGTAGTCCAACAAATGCAAAGTTGTGTATCCCACCGCTGATCCACCACTGTAGGAAACTGGCTCTATATATACTACACCAAAATGAGGTATAGTGTGTATAGAGTCCAGGTGACCCCAGAGGTAGGCAGAGGTTAAAGTTAGATAGAACCTTACTCTCTATTTGTGGTAGAGTGGTCGAGCAGTAAGGCAGTATCAGAGGACAGTGTTAAGCATTTGATGTACACACTCAGTCAGCAAATGAATTCACACACTCAAAGACTGAACTCTAGACCAATTGTTTTTGTATGAAAAATGTACTGTTTTATTTTTAGAACCAGGGGATGCAGTAGGTTGCAATACTTAGCAAATACAGTACATTGAAATGATTAGGCATTTTCAGTAAGTTACAGGTAAGTTACTTTTTACGTTACTTTTCTAACTCAGTGCTGCATACCTAGATTTAGCACTGGGACATTTCCTGCAAACAGGTAAGTAAATACGTTTTGGTTATTCGTGCGATTTTTAAAGAATATTTTCAGATTTCAACACTCCACACTTAGAAACTTTTTGGAGCAGTACATTGAAATGAATAGGCTTTTTCAGTAAATTGCAGGTAAGTTACTTTTCACGTTACTTTTTCTAACTCAGTGCTGGATACCTAGATTCAGCACTGGGACATTTCCTGCAAACAGGTAAGTAAACACGATTTGGTTATTGGTGCGATTTTTAAAGAATATTTTTAGATTTCAAAACTCCACGCTTAGGAACTTTTTGGAGAAAAAGTGTCAATGTTATCCTATGGAGGAAAAACAGGTTATCGGTTCACAGGTAAGTTATCGACTGTGGGAGTTAAGGTTCTAGGGTTAGACTCAGGGGTCCCCCAGGGTCAGTGATGCACTCTTGTTACACCCTCAGCGGCACTAGGGCGGCCGGGTGCAGAGTGTTGAGGCCCAATGTTATCCTATGGAGGATAGGGGGTCTCCGGTTGGTGACTGCTGGCAAGCAGGCCACGAGGTTGTAGGAGCAAAGCTCCTAGACTTTAGCTCAGGGCAAATGGGGAAACAGCTTAGCACAAAAGGCGCACCCTCAGTGGCACTAGGGCGGCCGGGTGCTGTTTCGACGTCGGAAGCCCTGTTGTTTCCAATGGAGAACCTCCGGTTAGCAAAAGCACTGCAGGCAGGGAGATGAAGGACTTCTGGGTGAGACCACCACTTTGAGAGGTAAGTTGGGAACTTAAGGGTTGGTGAGGCACCGTTGGTTTGGGCACACAAGGCCGTGGGGCGTCGGGTGCAGGGGTGCCTTTTGGGGTCGGATCGGCTTACCAGCTCCGGGTCGCGGTTAGAGGGGCCTTCTGGATTTCGACTGCAGGCGTCGGCTGGAGGCTTGAGGCAGGTAAGGGGTCACCGGATCTCTGTTCAGGATCGCCGGGGTGACCTCCTCGTGGTGTTTGTCCACTCGAGCTCGGGCCGTGGACGGCGGGTGCAGAGTGGGGCAGATTTGCGGTCTCCGGCTGCTGCCAGAGGTTACAGTTTGAACAAATCCGGTGTTCACGGGAGAAGCAGTCTTTGGAAGTGAAGGCAGGCAGGTCCTCCGAGGTTTTTGAGGTTGCTGGCTGCAGGACACACCGGGATTTCGCAGGAGCAGGTTCGAGGGGAGACAGGCCGGTAGGGCTGGGGCCAAGTCAGTGGGCGTCTTCCTCTTGTTAGCTGGCTGCACGGCTGTTCGGTCCTTCTTCTTTTCTTCTTGTTTCTTGGCTGGATCTGAGGAAGCAAGGTTCAGGGTGCCCCCTAAATACTAGATTTAGGGGCGTTACAGGTAGGTAAAGGGCAGGGACCAATGGGTCCCTTCTCTGGGGTGGGTACACCCCCTATCGTGCCACCCTCCAGTGGGAGGGGGGCAGGAGCCTGTCCCTGGTTGGTTGGGTCCCCCTATCCTCAAGATGGCTGGGACTCGGAGTTGTGCTTCACCTCGCCTCCCCCACCTGAGGGGTGGAGTTGGCAGAGGTGGGCACACCTCTCTCCATCACTTGTTTTTCCCGCCGGTTCTCCCGCCCAAAGTGGGGGTAGAACCAGTGGGGACCAGTTGCTGAAAGCAGCAAATGGTCTGGGGAGGCTCACAAAGGCGGCATGCCTTTGAAGCTTCCCTTTCGTGAACCCTGCCCATCCTGGGGAGGAGGCTTGGCACCTCGTCCCAGGATGTGCATTGTTTCAGGCCCCGAGAGCAGCAGGCTCTCGACCCAGGGGTCCAGAAACATGTCTGTGGGTGGCAGCCTAAGCAGCCACTCAGTCGGGTCACTAGAAGTTGGTCGAGTTTCAGGGGGCATCTCTAAGATGCCCTCTGTTGTGCATTTTACATTAAATCCCACACTGGCATCAGTGTGGGTTTAATGTGCTGAGAAGTTTGATTCCAAACTTCCCAGTTTTCAGTGTAGCCATTATGGTGCTGTGGAGTTCGTAATGACAAACTCCCAGCACCATATACTCTTAATGGCAGCACTGCACTTACAATGTCTAAGAATGGACTTAGACACTGTAGGGGTACAGGGCTCATGCACCTGTACCCTCACCACTGGTATAGTGCACCCAGCTAGAGGGGTGACTGACCTATGCCAGGGCAGTGGTTTGTAGGCATGGCACACAGGGATGTGTGCCATGTCGACTCTTCACTTTGTTCTGCACCAAGACACGCAGCCTTCAAAGGCAGTGTGTGAGTGAAAAGGTGCAGGGCCTCTAAGGGTGGCACAATAAGTGCTGCAGCCCTTAGGGGCCTTCCCTGGTCACAGAGCCCTGGGTACCTGTGGTACCATATACCAGGGGCCTACCTGTGGCCAGGGATGCCAATTGGGTTTAGGCTTAAATGCAGTTTTTAGGGAAGGAACATAGGCCCTGGGTACCTGATTAGCAGGAGCCCAGGGCACACTCAGTCAAAGAACATCAGCAATTCAGCAAAAAGTGGGGGCATACCATGCAGAAAGAGGGCACTTTCTCACATGGTCCATCTAGCTACCATTGTTAGAACCTTCCGATTTGAAATTATATCATACGCTGATGATACACAGCTTATCATTTCCTTTGGGGAAGACCTGGACACTGTCAAAGACCAGTTCGCAAATTGCATAAAGCAATTGCAGAATGATTGGCAACAAACTGTCTGCAATTAAATACAGAGAAAACAGAGATCATGCTGTTTGGGAAGGCACCAGCAACTTTGGGCCTCAGAATGGTTGCCTATAGAATTAGGCCCCGCTCCTATACCCAATCAGGTAGTTAAGAATCTTTGCCTTAAGATAGATCAGTCTTTGTCTATGAAAGACCAGGTCGTAGCCACTAGCTGCAGCTGTTTCAACATGATGTGTCTGTTGAAGAAAGCTTTTTCCTATCTTTCACTCTCTGTCAGGAAAACCCTTGTTTAGGCTTTGATTAATAGCAAATTGGACTACAGCAATGGTCTACTTGCATCAGCAAATGAGACCTCGATGTCTTAATTGCAAGTGGTCCAAAATACAGGTGCACGATTTGTGTGCAATCTCTCTTCCGGTTCCGTGTCTGAACCTTTGCTGAGAACCCTGCATTGGCTACCTTTAAGAAAAGCACAATCTTTAAAATGTGTTGTCTCACTCATAAGTCTTTAATGGGCAATGGACCTATTTATCTACGCCAGAAGCGTAACTACTATTATCTGATAGAGACATCTAGCCACAGATTCCTTAACTTTGAATTCTCCCCAGGCATCAGACTGGATCCGGAAATTTTTCAGCACTCTCTATGCGCGCCGGGGTACGGTGCCGTACGGCTCTGCAATGACGTCTCCAGATGTGACGTCAATGGTGCCATATAAGTCCCCTCCGGCGCGCGGCCGTCCGTTTCTTCTTATCTGAAAGAGACACGTTAGTGACAGATTCCTTACCTTAGAATATCCCCAGGCGTCAGGCTGGATCCGGAAAGTTTTTGCGTAGCAGTACCCTTGCGCGTCGGTAGGCGGCGTCGTGCGGCTCCGCGTCAGTCGTCGGCGTCGTGATCCCCGGGATGACGTCGCGGGCAGTACTTAGGCGCCGCCCCTGCGCGCTGACGTCAGTTCTTCTTTTTCCGCGCCAGCAAGCACAGATCCGGGAAGAGCAGTGCCCTAGTCATTTTTTGACTAACTTTTTGGGTGAATTTTTCACTGTTTTCTCGAATCGACTTCAAGGTGTTCTTAGGGATGCCCGGTTTTAAACGTTGCGGCGCCTGTGCTCGGATGATGTCCATCACAGACCCGCATCGGGAGTGTCTCTTCTGCCTCGGCCGAGGCCACGACACGGAGTCGTGTTCCGACTGCCGGGCCCTCAACCCGAAAGCTTTGCGGGAGCGGTCTCGAAAGCTCCTCGAGGCCCGGCATTCGGCTCCGCGCAAGCCCCGGTCGCGTGAGAGGTCCAGGGGTCGATCGCGGAGTCCTCACCAGTCGTCGGCATTGAAGTCTTCTTCGTCCGGTAAGTCCAAGCACAAAAAGTCCAAAAAGCATCGTCGCTCTAGGACTTCGCCTCGCCGGTCTCGCGACTCGGCTGAGGCCCCTCCCGGCACCGTCCCCGCCCCCGCGGCCCCGGACATGCCTGTGGAGTTGCCCCCGCAATACCCGTCCTTCCCGGGTTCGGGGGCGGATCCGGCCCAGATACAGGAATTCCTGTCGGCCATGGTCCGCCTCTTCGGGCCTCAAGGTCCCTCCGGTGTGCCTTCGGGCCCCGCGGGCCCTGATGGGGTTGCTCCGGCGTCGCCGACGGCTCCGGCCCCGGCGTCG
This sequence comes from Calotriton arnoldi, assembly GCA_963921515.1. Taxonomy (NCBI): domain Eukaryota; kingdom Metazoa; phylum Chordata; class Amphibia; order Caudata; family Salamandridae; genus Calotriton; species Calotriton arnoldi. The sequence continues at coordinate 3,389,401 of CAWUFW010000809.1, forward strand.
CCCGTGCCTCCAGCCTCGATCCCGGCTCCGGCTCCGGCCCCGGCCTCGATCCCGGCTCCGCAACCCCCATCGACGCCGGTCGACCTAACAACACCTCCGCCGGCACCGATGTCTCCGGTGCCGTTCTCGACGCCGCCTGGGGCTCCGGGCGGCGTCGTCCCCAGTTCCTTCCGGCTCCGGACATGGACCCGGACCGACGCCGCTCGACGCCGGTTCCGGCGCCGATGGGACCTTGGGTCCCAAATGTCCCTCCTCCTTATTTTGAACCAGAGGAGGACCAGGAGGACTGGGAGGGGTCTGATGACCCTCTGGCACAACAGTGTCAGTACGATGAGGACTGGACAGAGGGTCTAGGGGATGCCAGTGGTCTGGATACTTCCCCTGACACTGGCATGCTGTCTCCTCCCGTGGCTACGGAGGAGGGAGCCAATTTTGCAACGGTGTTGCGTAGGGCGGCTGGGGCCTTACGTCTCCAACTCCCTACTCTGGCGGTCAAGACTAATCTCTTGACAGAGGTGCTTCAGCCGGCAGCCTCCTCTACAGAGACTGTGCTGCCGTTTAACGATGCCCTCACTGACGTTCTTTTGGGCGCCTGGTCCAAGCCCAACGAAGGGGCTCCTGTGGATAGGAACGTGTCCCGACGCCATCGCCCAGCTCCGGGCGACCCCCTGTTTCTCTCTGTCCACCCCACTCCTGAGAGCTTGGTTGTCCAAGCCTCCGCTTCCCAAACCGCCTTCCCTACCGCCCCTCCGGATAGGGAATCCAAACGCCTGGATCAATTTGGGAAGAAGGGTTTTTCTTCCTCCAGTGCTGGCTTGCGGTCCATCAACACCGCTTGTCTTTTGGGCCGATATACCCACTCCTTGTGGGATTCGGTGGCGACTGTTTTGCCCCAGTGTTCTGAGGAGGTCCAGACACTGCTTTCCCGCGCCATTGCGGAAGGAAGGGATGCGGCCAAATACACGATACGATGTGGCCTTGATACCGCCGACTCGCTGGGCAGGTCTATTGCAACGACGGTGGCGCTGCGACGCCACGCCTGGCTGAGAACCACTGGTTTTTCAGGGGATGTCCAGAATACTCTCATGGACATGCCCTTTGATGGAGTCGGTCTTTTTGGGTCCAAAGCAGACCATGCGTTGGAGCGCTTTAAGGACTCACGGGCTACTGCCAAGTCCCTGGGCCTTTCTGCTACACGCCCTCCGCTGACTTCTGCTTTTCGCCCCTATCGTGGCCACGGAAGGGGCGCCCCGTCACGTCAGCAGCCCAGCCACCGGCTCGCGCAGCAGGCGTCTTCGCGTGGCCGAGGACGTGGATTCCGCCGTGGCGGATCGGGCAACCAGCGTGCGGGTCAGGCCACCACCTCCAACCCGTCCGCGGCCTCCAAGCCCTCCTAGTCCCTCCTTTCAGGTGCACAGCACGCCAGTAGGGGGCAGGGTCCGCCATCACCTTCCCCACTGGCGTACCATCACCTCGGATAGGTGGGTCTTGGACATTGTCCGAAGGGGCTACTCCCTCCCCTTCGAGACCACCCCCCCAGCCATGCCACCTCAATTCCACCACATGTCAGGGGATCACTTGGTACTTCTGCAGAAGGAAGTCACGGCCCTCTTGACCAAGAGGGCCATCGAGCGTGTTCCGACCCCAGAAGTAGGGCGTGGTTGCTACTCCCACTACTTTCTGGTGCCTAAAAAGGACAAGGAGGACATGCGTCCTATCTTGGACCTCCGGAACGTCAATCGCTTCCTCCGGAAGGAGAAGTTCAAGCTGCTCACCCTAGCTCAGGTCTTGACTGCCCTCGACCCTGGAGACTGGTTGGTAGCGTTGGACTTGCAGGACGCATATTTCCACATCCCCGTCCTGCCGGCCCACCGGCGTTACCTTCGGTTCACGGTAGGCCTCGAGCATTTTCAGTTCACCGTGCTCCCCTTTGGCCTTACCAGTGCCCCTCGGGTGTTCACGAAAGTGATGGCGGTGGTCGCAGCTCATCTGCGCCGGGCAGGGGTTTCAGTCTTCCCCTACCTCGACGACTGGCTGCTGAAGGCGGGCTCGTCCCAGGCAGTCGTCTCCCACCTCCAGACTATGGCCGAACTCCTGCACTCGCTGGGGTTCTCCATCAATGTGCCGAAGTCGCATCTGATTCCTTCTCCACAGCTCCTTTTCATCGGAGCAGTTCTGGACACGACGCAGTTTCGGGCCTATCCTCCCGAACGGCGAGTCCGGGATATTCAGGCTATGATTCCGATCTTTCATCCTTTATCCTGGGTTTCGGTACGGATGACCCTGAGGCTGCTGGGCCTCATGGCCTCCTGCATCCTGCTGGTCAATCATGCCAGATGGCATATGCGGGCTCTGCAGTGGGACCTGAAGTTCCAGTGGGCGCAGCACCAGGGCAACCTGTCCGATCACGTCCAGATCTCGGAGGGGACTGCAAAACAGTTGCAGTGGTGGCTCTCGAACCGGCAATGGGTCATGGGCAGATCCCTCTCCCTTCCCCAGCCAGAGCACACAGTTGTGACGGACGCGTCCCTTCTGGGATGGGGCGGTCACATGGGAGAGGCGGAGATCAGAGGCCTCTGGTCTCCGGCGGAGTCCCGGCTCCATATCAACATTCTGGAGCTCCGGGCGATCCGACTTGCACTCAAGGCATTCCTTCCCTCTGTCAAAGGGAAGGTAGTGCAGGTGTTCACAGACAACACCACCGCCATGTGGTACTGCAACAAACAAGGCGGGGTGGGGTCGTGGACCCTTTGTCAGGAGGCTCTGCGCCTCTGGACATGGCTGGAACATCAGGGCATGTTCCTGATGGTTCAACACCTGGCAGGTTCCCTGAACGCCAGGGCGGACGAACCTCAGCCGCAGGTGCATGATGGATCACGAATGGCGTCTTCACTCGGAAGTGGCGCAAGGACTCTTTCTACAGTGGGGAGAGCCTTGGTTAGATCTATTCGCCACCGAAGAGAACGCGCAATGTCATCAGTTCTGCGCGTTGGAATTTCCAAGGCGGCACTCGCTCGGCGACGCTTTTCGTCACGAGTGGAGTTGCGGTCTATTGTACGCCTTTCCGCCTATACCACTTCTACCCAGAGTGTTGAAGAAGATTCGGCACGACCGGGCCCAAGTCATTCTTGTGGCTCCGGACTGGGCTCGAAGAGTTTGGTATCCCGAGCTACTCAATATGAGCGTAGATCCCCCGATCCGTCTGCCTCTTCGGGAGGATCTTCTGTCGCAGCAGCAGGGGACGATCCTCCACCCGAACCTGTCCAGTCTACACCTGCTTGCGTGGAGATTGAGCGGCGGCAGTTGATTCCTTTCGACTTGCCTCCCGAAGTTTGTGATGTGATTCTGGCAGCCAGGCGTCCCTCCACTAAGGTGGTATACGCCTGCAGGTGGAACAAATTTGTGGCATGGTGCACAGCAAAGGCTGTGAATCCCCTTTCTGCCCCTCTTTCTGAGGTCCTTCTGTTCCTTCTTTCTCTGGCCCAACAGGGTTCTGCCCTGGGTACCATCAAGGGTTATCTTTGTGCTATCTCGGCCTTCCTCAGGCTCCCTGATCAGCCCTCCCTTTTCAAGTCCCCTGTTGTTAACAGGTTCTTAAAAGGCATTACTCACCTCTTCCCTCCTGTTCCGTTTGTGATGCCTCAGTGGGACTTGAACTTGGTTCTTACCTTTTTAATGTGCGCTCCCTTTGAGCCTCTACATAACTGTCCTCTTCGTCTTCTGACTCTGAAGACAGCCTTTCTGGTGGCCATCACCTCCGCTCGGCGGGTGAGTGAGCTCCAGGCTCTATCTTGCAAACCTCCCTTTCTGTCTGTTCATCCAGACAAGGTTGTTCTTCGGACGCGTCAGTCCTTCTTGCCAAAGGTGGTTACTGCTTTCCACATTGGGCAGACCATCACTTTGCCCACCTTCTTTCCGCCTCCGCATCCTTCCAGAGAGGAAGAGAGGCTCCACCGTCTGGACCCAAAACGTGCGCTCTCCTTCTATATTGACCGCACAAAACACTTCCGGGTGGATGACCAGCTCTTTGTTGGCTACGTGGGCGCCAAAAAGGTCGGGCGGTGCACAAGAGGACCATCTCCCGCTGGGTTACCTTGTGCATCAAGACCTGCTATTCTTTGGCTAAGAAGGAGCCTCCTGTTGGGCTGCGTGCCCATTCCACCAGGGCAACGGCTGCTACCACGGCCTTGGGCCGCGGTGTTCCGCTGCCGGTTATCTGTTAGGCAGCTACGTGGGCCTCGCTGCACACGTTTACAAAGCATTACTGCCTTGACAGTCCGGTCCGGAGGGACGGCTTCTTTGGCCGTTCTGTCCTCCAGGACTTCCTTGTCTGATCTTTGTTCGCAGACCCACCACCGGGGTTGGTATTGCTGGGGTATCTATTCTAAGGTAAGGAATCTGTCACTAACGTGTCTCTTTCAGATTCACAAGTTACTAACTTGTGTAACGATATATCTGTAAGAGACAGTAGTTAGTGACAGATTCCTTACCGCTCCACCCATCCTCCCCGTTCTGCGAACTGATTTCTAGGGTTAAGGACATCCCTTTCAGGGCCCTAGTATTTTTCAGACACCTATGTCAGCTTCTTGCATGGCTCTGCGTTCCTGGCGCGGAAAGTCGTGTACAGAACTGACGTCAGCGCGCAGGGGCGGCGCCTAAGTACTGCCCGCGACGTCATCCCGGCGATCACGACGCCGGACGACGGACGCGGAGCCGCACGACGCCGCCTACCGACGCGCAAGGGTACTGCTACGCAAAAACTTTTCCGGATCCAGCCTGACGCCTGGGGATATTCTAAGGTAAGGAATCTGTCACTAACTACTGTCTCTTACAGATCTATCGTTACACAAGTTAGTAACTTGTGCTTCTGCGCCGCAACGCGGTTCCGGAAAAGCGCTTCCTCGGGCCGTTTGTATTTTTTGGCCTACTTCGACACCTTTTTGCATCAGGGAATAGTGTGCCTATGGCTTCGGGTTTTAAAACGTGCGAGACCTGTGCTCGGCAGATGTCGGCAACGGATCCACATTCTATCTGCATGTGGTGCCAAGGAGAGCACCACGATGCTGAGGAGTGCAACGCCTGTAAACGACTGAGGCCTAAAACCTTTTGGGAAAGGCGAATGAAGCTGTTGACGGCGCGGCTCTCCCGATTGGAGTCCAGGGGACGCAGGTCTCCTTCTCACTCTGAGGTTCCTGCCCGGGACTTTTCAAGGAGACGTTCTCATGAGCGTCGCTCACCCAGGTCGAGAAAATCCCATTGTAAGGGATCCAGATCGCGGCGTCCTTCGACCTCACTGCGTTGTGACGTGGTCTCTGCGGATTTCTCCTGTTCCTTACCGGAGGATGTCGCACAAGAGTCTACCCCGTGCCTCCCACCTTATCCTGGAGCAGAGGCGACTATGACCCAGATGCAGGCTTACGATCATGCTCTGCATTCCATTTTTGGGTCCATTCCTCCTCCTGGAGTGCCTTTGGGCCCCAAAGAGGTAGGGGGTACTTCGGGTTCGCCCTCGGCGCCGGTCGAAGACCTCAACTCCGTGTCTGGGGGCATCACGGTATCGGAGCACAGCCTGGTGCGGCTTCCATTGGGGATGCCGGCGGCGTCGGTTGAAGTACAGGAGGTTGTTATGTCGTGGCTCCATCGCCAGTCGGCACCGGAAGCGGATACGACGCTGCCCCGACGTCGATCGACACCAGAGGCACTGCTCATGGTGCATGATGATACGATGGCGCCCGACAACGAGCCACGCTGGAGGTGCCGCTCATAACCATTGTGGTTCCCGTATATTCTCCTTTGCATTCCGGAGTCGGAGCGGGCTCTGATGCTGTTTCTCCAGCATTGCATGGTGACTCAGGTGACGCCTGTGACGTCAACCGCTTGGTTAGTCTTCCTCAGCCTCTTGTGGAAGGTTCTTGGGCTGCATGGGGTGAGGTTGGTAGTCTACAACCCTTTCCTATTTCTGATCTGCTTTCTTCGCCACATATGGCGACGGAGGCTAGTGCAGCTTTTGCTGAAGTTCTAAGGAGAGCTGCTGATGTCTTGAAATTGCAGCTTCCTTTGGTGACGTTGTCATCCGATCCTTTGTTAAACCTGCTTCATCAGGGTGTGACAGGTGTTGAACCGTTACTGCCCTATGGAGAATCTCTATATGATATTCTTCCGGTAACTTGGACGAGGTCAGTGACCGGGGTCTCCATTGATCGTGCCATTTCCCATCGCCATCGCCCTGCTCCTTACGACTCGGTCTGTCTTTCTCGGCACCCTACTGCTAAGGGGTTCGTCGTGCAAGCTGCTACGGCTTCGCCGAATCCAGACGTTTCTCCTCTACTTCCACCAGGTAGAGAATCTAGGTGGTTGGATCTGTGTAGCCGGAATATCTTTGCTTCAGCTAGTTCTGCCTTGAGGTCGTTAAACACATCTTGTGTCTTAGGCAGAGCTTCATATGCTTTATGGGACTGTCAACCATCTGCTTCCTTCCCTTCCTGAAGGGGTCAAGACTGAGCAAGATGTCCGTGAGATGGCAAAGTTTAATATGAAATCGTCGATGGACACTACCGATTCTATTGGAAGAGACATGGCGCGCTCTGTTGCTCTTCGCAGACACGCTTTGTTGTGTGTGTCGATATTCCCCGAGAATTTTCGGGAGAGTTTGAAGGACATGACCTTTGATGGTGTTTGTTTATTTGACGACCATGCAGATTCAGCGATTCAACGCCTCATGGCTGGTCACTTGTAATATGGCCTTTTCAAGTCTTTTGCTTCTCTTTTGCTCCTCTTTTTTTTATATAACCACAGTTGTGGCTCTTTAGGTTTAAGGATTTTAATCCTGCCTCTGCTATTGTTGCACTTTGTGGTGTTGAAGTATTAAGCACTACTACTTTCTTCTTGCTAGAGTGTTTGACTCCGGATTTGACTATTTTAATCTCTGGATTGTCTTTGCAGCTGCGTAGCTGGTTTGTTCTTTTAATTTACTCTGAAGAGGAGCTTAGTCTCAAGAGTTCATACCCTTTTTGGGTATATGTATTACTCTACGTGGAGTATTGGTTTGCTGTTGTATACCTTTTTATATGTAGTACTTATGTAGTCTATTTGCTTGCTATTAAATAGTTGTCTCTTAGTACCCAGCCTTGCGCTGGCATCACTCGTCTATACGGCTTAGTCCTTCTTGGACTCCATTATATGCTCTTTTAAGGGCTATTGTGTGGGCTAATAGCAGTTCTTTTCCTCTTGTGATCCCCTTTTTGGGGTTATGTTACCCTTACACGCCCTCTGATTTTTTCTTAACCAGGCTAATCAGTACAGCTCGTTTTCTCTTCTTGAGCAGACTGAATATTTATTATAAGTGCTTCAATTGTTTGTAGAGTGGCGCTGGTTTGTTCAGAGGTTATAGTGGTATTCTTTTGAATACAAGAGTTTGTGGCTTCCTCTTTTGTGAGATGGTGTAGGTAATTTCTTTGTTCAATCGTAGAACATAGCGGTGTGAATTCTGTCTTAAGCTCTCTAAAGAGTCAGTGTTTGAAACGGTTAAGGCTGTTTCGGTCATGCATTACATGGTAGGAGGTCTCCTATAATGTTCTTTGCATATGTTATTGTGTCTGAAGGCTAGATATTGCTTGTCTTCTTGAGGTTTGTATCGCATTTTCTCTGCATTTAACAGCCCTTGAGAAATCATGGATGTTGCTTCTTGAAGAAGTGTAAATGGTGTGTGTATATATATATATATATATATATATATATATATATATATATATATATATATATATATTAATCCTTGTCGGACTTAAGATCAATTTTGTTTTGTATCACAGGTGTGGTCGTATGGGTTTGCTGCCGGCAAGGTTTCATTGTTATGTATCGTTTCTTTTTAATGTATTGATTTTTTTGTGATATTTTTGGTACTGCGTTAATAGGTGCAATACCTTTATCAATAATATTCCAAAGTGCTTTTGGACAGATTTTTCAGCTCTGTTTAGTTATTATGTATACAGAGTACATGGGTGTGTGCATTTATGTTATACATTTTTGGTTTTTGATATTTAAAAAAAAAAAAAAAAATACATTAAGAGGTTTTTAATGTGAGATGCGATTGCTTCTCTTCTCTCGTTTGCCATAGTGCCTCGAGTGTGTCCACGACTCAAAGTCATGTTCAAACTGTCAGACCATGGCACTGAAGGCCATGCGAGGGCAAGCTTGGTAGTCCTGGCGGTTCGGCATTAGACATTGACCAATGAAATTACTAGAGTTGTTAGGAGTCTCTGGTGACATATATATATATATATATATATATATATATATATATATATATATATATATATATATATATATATATATATATATAATATAGTTACTCTGAACATATAAATACTAACAACATTTTATGCATATTCCATATTTGATGAATACCTATACAAGATTCAAATCTGTTTGGTGTCATTTTAACTTCTTTACAGTGGTTATTTGTTCGAACAGAGTTCTTTATACCTGGGAGGTGGTATTGTTTATCTTTCCTGGAGTACGGATTATGTCTCCAGTTTTTGCGTTGATATTCATTCAACTTGGTATAATGAGAAAACGTTCTGAGAGTCCTTTTTGGATTTTATCAGGACAGTTCTTTATCTAATATTTCTTTACCATTGTGCAGTATGCGGATTACATGGTTTCGGTCTTGTACTTGGCCCTTTTGGTCAAAGAGTTCTCGTTCCCCTTTTGAATAGTGGATAATGTCTGATAACTGTTAGATAGTTCTTTAGGGGTTTTTCCCCTTTTCCCTCAAGGCCCGATTCTTTCGGGCCTGTTGGGTTATATATTATTCATATGCTCTGTGACCGTGATCATGGATTCTATTAAAAGCCAAGATCTTGTTCTGCTATTCCTACATATATTTGGTCGGTTGTTAGTTGTGACCTGCTGGTTCTCTTTGAGAACTTTCGTAGGATTAGTTCGCAGACCCTCCTCCACGGGGGTATAGCTATGATATTTCATTCAAAGTTAAGGAATTTGCGGCTAGAGTTCTCTATCAGATGTACAAGTTACTTACCATCTGAAAGAAACACGTTAGTTATAGATTCCTTACCTTAGAATTACCCCCAGGCGTCAGACTGGATCCGGAAAGTTTTTTCGTCAGCAGTACCTCTGCGCGTCGGAAGGGGGCGTCGGTCGGCTCGGCGTCGTGGTCGCCGGGATAACGTCGCGGCAGCTACTTGGACGCCGCCCTCGCGCGCTGACGTCCGTTATTTCTTTTTCCGCGCCAGCCAGCGCAAATCCGGGAATAGCGGTACCTCATTCATTTTTTGACTAAGTTTTTCTCAACTTTTGTCGACTTCTTTTTTGAGACTTCGACTCCGAAGGTGCACGAGGGATGCCCGGTTTCAAGGCCTGCGGTTCCTGTCATCGCATGATGTCGGTGACGAATCCGCACCGCGTGTGTCTTTTTTGCCTGGAGTGCGACCACGACCCCAAGTCGTGCTCCGACTGCTGGTCGATGGTGCCGAAGGCTTTGCGGGAGCGGTCCCGAAAGCTGCTTGAGCACCGGCAGTCGGCTCCGCGCCGTTCGAGGTCCCGGTCGAGAGGGAGGTCGAGGGACCGGTCGCGGAGCCACCACCATTCCGGTTCGAAATCTTCGAAGTCTTCGCACTCGGGGTCGGGTAAGTCAAAGCATAAGAAGAAGTCGAAGAAGCATCGTCGCTCTTCGACTTCCCCTCGTCGGTCGGCCGATCCGACGAGGCACGCGGGTGCGGCCCCTCCCGCGGCACCGCGCGCGGAGCCTGCAGAGCCGACTCCGAGTTTCCCTCCCTTTCCGGGACCCGGAGCGACTCCCGCCCAGCTTCGTACATTCTACGAGGCGATGCATGCCATCTTTGGGCGGACCGACCCCGCCGGCGCGCCTTCGGGCCCCGCGGACTCGGTTGGGGGGGCCTAGGTCTTCGCTGCCGGCGGCTCCGGTCCGGGCGCTGCAGGCCCCCCGTGGATCCAGGCCTGGATCCGGATCGGCGCCGGTTGACCTCGTTACACCTCCACCGGCGCCGCTTCCTCCGCTACCGCGTTCGACGCCGGTCGGCCCCCCGGCTGGCGTCGACCCAGGCCTCCACCTTGAAGAGGACACGGAGCAGGACCGGCGGCGTCGCACGCCGGAGCCGAGCGGGGTTTTTGTGCCCCTGTTCGCTCCTGGAGCCCCTTTTCAACCTGAGTGGCATCCAGATGAAGAGGAGGAGGACTGGGAGGGGTCAGGTGACCCTTTAACGGATTAGCTAGGTTCTGACCAGGACTGGAGAGAGGAACTGGGGGATGCCAGTGGTCTTGATACTTCCCCTGACCTTGTCATGTTGTCTCCTCCTACCGTGGCTACGGAGGAGGGAGCGTCATACGCAGTGGTGTTGCGTAGGGCGGCCGAGGCTCTCAACCTCGAGCTTCCTACGGTGGCGGTCAGGACTAACCTCCTGACAGAGGTGCTTCAACCGGCAGCGAGCTCTTCGGAGCCCCTGCTGCCGTTTAATAACGCCCTCACCGACGTCCTTTTAGGCACGTGGTCCAGGCCCAACACGGGGGCTCCCGTGGACAGGATGATTGCCCGACGCCTCCGCCCGGCTCCGGGCTACCCCACTTTCCTCTCCCAACACCCCACCCCGGAGAGCTTGGTGGTCCAAGCCTCCACCTCCAAAGGCGCCTTCCCTACCGCTCCACGGGAAAGGGAATCCAAGAAGCTGGACCACCTTGGCAAGAACATTTTCTCTTCCGCCAGCTTAGGACGGCGGGCCGTAAACACCGCATGTCTCTTGGGCCGTTATTCCCACTGGGTGTGGGATACGGTGGCGCAGGTGCTGCCTCAGTGTCCGGAGGAGGCCCGGGCAGTGCTCTCCCAAGCTGTTGCCGCCGGGAGGGATGCAGCAAAGTTTACGATACGTTGTGGTCTGGACACCGCCGACTCTCTGGGCAGAACTATTTCCACGTCGGTAGCGCTTCGTCGCTACGCCTGGATGAGGTCCACTGGCTTTTCAGGGGATGTCGAGAACACCTTGATGGACATGCCCTTTGATGGCCGTCGCCTTTTTGGCCTTTTTGGCTGTAGAGCGTTTCAAGGACTCACGGGCTACGGCCAAGTCTTTGGGCCTCTCCACCCGCCCTGCGCAGTCTGCTTTTCGCCCCTTTCGTTGCTACGGAAGGGGTGCCCCGCTGCGTCCCACTCAGAGCCTCAGGCCGCAGCAAGTTACCCAACCTTCGCGCGGCCTGGGACGTGGGAACAACCGTCGTGGTTCCGGGGGCCAGCGGGCGGGCCAGTCCACTAACCCCCCCTCTGCAGCAGCCTCCAAACCATCCTAGTCCGACCTTTCAGGCCCATCAAACGCCAGTGGGCGGCAGGATTCGCCATCACCACCCCCCACTGGCGCACCATCACGTCGGACAGGTGGGTTTTGCAGATAGTCCGAAGGGGCTACTCCCTCCCCTTCGAAACTACCCCTCCAGCCATGCCACCGAGATACCACTGCATGTCGGAGGATCATCTGGCCCTTCTTCAGCAGGAAGTTACGGCTCTCTTGGCCAAGGGAGCCATCGAGCGCATTCCCGGCCCAGAAGTAGGTCGTGGTTGTTACTCCCACCACTTTCTGGTTCCCAAGAAGGACAAGGGCCTGCGTCCTATCTTGGACCTCAGGGACGTCAATCGCTTCCTCCGGAAGGAGAAGTTTACAAAATGTTGACGCTGGCTCAGGTCTTGTCTGCCCTTGACCTGGAAGACTGGATGGTAGCGTTGGACTTGCAGGACGCTTATTTTCACATCCCCGTCCTGCCGGCCCACCGGCGTTACCTGCGGTTCATGGTAGGCCACGAGCACTTTCAGTTTACCGTGCTCCCCTTTGGCCTTACCTGCGCCCCTCGGGTGTTCACGAAAGTGATGGCGGTGGTTGCAGCTCATCGCGCAGATCAGGGGTTTCAGTCTCCCCTATCTCGACGACTGGCTGTTGAAGGCGGGCTCGCCGCAGGCAGTTGTCACCCACCTTCAGACTACTGCCGACCTCCTGCATTCACTGGGGTTCTCCATCAATGTGCCGAAGTCACACTGGATTCCCTCTCAGAAGCTCCTCTTCATTGGAGCGGTTCTGGACACGACGCGGTTTCAGATCTATCCTCCCGAACAGCGAGTCCGGGATATTCAGGCTATGATTCCGATCTTTCAGCCTCTATCCCGGGTTTCGATCAGGATGACCCTGAGGCTGCTGGGCCTCATGGCCTCCTGCATCCTACTGGTCGATCATGCCAGGTGGCATATGCGGGCTCTGCAGTGGGACCTGAAGTTCCAGTGGGCGCAGCATCAGGGGAATCTGTCCGATTGCATCCAGATCTTGGAGGGCACTGCACGACAACTGCAGTGATGGCTCACGAACCAGGATTGGGTCAATGGCAGATTCCTCTCCCTTCCCCAACAACCAGACCACACTGTGGTGACGGACGCATCCCTTCTGGGATGGGGCGGCCACATGGGAGAGGCGGAGATCAGAGGCCTCTGGTCTCTGGCGGAGTCCGGGCTTCACATCAACCTTCTGGAGCTCCGGGCGATTCGTCTTGCACTGAAAGCATTCCTTCCCTCTGTCCGGGAAAGCGTAGTGCAGGTGTTCACGGACAACACCACCGCCATGTGGTACTGCAACAAACAGGGCGGGGTGGGGTCGTGGACCCTATGTCAAGAAGCCCTTCGCCTCTGGACATGGTTGGAACAACGGGGCATATCTCTGGTGGTTCAACACCTGGCAGGTTCTCTGAACGCCAGGGCGGACGAACTCAGCCGCAGGTGCATGATGGATCACGAATGGCGTCTTCACTCGGAGGTGGCGCAAGGTCTCTTTCGACAGTGGGGAGAGCCTTGGTTAGATCTATTCGCCACCGAAGAGAACGCGCAATGTCAGCAATTCTGCGCGTTGGAATTTTCAAGGCGGCACTCGCTAGGCAACGCTTTTCGTCGCGAGTGGAGTTGCGGTCTGTTGTACGCCTTTCTGCCTATACCACTTCTGCCCAGAGTGCTGAAGAAGATCAGGCGCGACCGGGCCCCAAGTCATTCTTGTGGCTCCGGATTGGGCACGAAGAGTCTGGTATCCCGAGTTCCTCAACATGGCCATCGATCCTCAGATCAGACAGCCTCTTCGGGAGGATCTTCTGTCACAGCAGCAGGGGACGGTCCTCCACCCGAACCTGTCCAGTCTCCACCTCCTTGCGTGGAGATTGAGCGGCGGCAGTTGACGTCTTTCGACCTGCCTCCCGAAGTCTGTGACGTAATCTTGGCAGCCAGGCGTCCCTCCACTAAGACGGTATACGCCTGCCGGTGGAACAAGTTTGTGGCATGGTGCACAGCAAAGGCTGTGGATCCCCTTTCTGCCCCTCTTTCTGAAGTCCTCTTGTTCCTTCTTTCTTTAGCCCAGCAGGGCTCTGCTCTGGGCACTATCAAGGGCTATCTTTCAGCCATCTCTGCCTTCCTTCGGCTGCCGGATCAGCCTTCTCTTTTCAAGTCCCCGGTAGTTAACCTTTTCTTGAAAGGCTTAACGCATCTCTTTCCTCCAATCCCCTTCGTTATGCCTCAGTGGGACTTGAATCTTGTTCTTACCTATTTAATGTGCGCTCCCTTTGAGCCGCTACATAACTGTCCTTTAAGACTCTTGACTCATAAGACTGCTTTCCTGGTAGCCATCACTTCTGCTAGAAGGGTGAGTTTCTTCCAAACCTCCTTTCCTGTCTGTCCATCCGGAGAAGGTGGTTCTCAGGACCCGTCCATCCTTCCTTCCTAAGATGGTCACTGCCTTTCACATCGGGCAGACCATCACTTTGCCCACTTTCTTTCCGCCTCCGCATCCTTCGAAGGGGGAAGAGAGGCTCCACTGTCTGGACCCAAAACGTGCGCTCTCTTTCTATCTGGAACGCATAAAACAGTTCCGAGTGGATGACCAACTCTTTGTTGGCTACGTGAGCGCCAAGAAATGTCGGGCTGTACACAAACGCACCATTTCTCGATGGGTCGTTTTGTGTATTAAGGCATGCTATTCTCTGGCTAAAAAGGAGCCTCCGGTTGGGCGATGCGCCCATTCCACCAGGGCGACGGCAGCCACTACTGCCTTGGGGAGAGGAGTTCCTCTAAATGACATCTGTCAGGCAGCCACGTGGGCATCGCTGCACACGTTTACAAAACACTACTGCCTGGACAGCCAAGTCCGGAGAGACGGCTTCTTTGGCCGTTCAGTTCTCCAGTATTTTCTGGTGTGATCTTGGTTCGCAGACCCACCACCGGGGTTGGTATTGCAGGGGTATCTATTCTAAGGTAAGGAATCTATAACTAACGTGTTTCTTTCAGATGAACAAGTTACTTATCTTCAGTAATGATATATCTGCAAGAAACATTAGTTAGTTATAGATTCCTTACCGCCCCACCCATCCTCCCCGTTCTGCAAACTGATTTCTAGGGTTAAGGACATCCTTTCAGGGCCCTAGTTTTGTGCACCAGTGGTCAGTGTCTTGCATGGCTCTGCGTTTCTGGCGCGGAAAGTCGTGTACAGAACTGACTTCAGCGCGCGAGGGCGGCGTCTAAGTAGCTGCCGCGACGTCATCCCGGCGACGCCGACGACGGACGCTGAACTGACCGACGCCACCTTCCGACGCGCAGAGGTACTGCTGACGAAAAAACTTTCCAGATCCAGTCTGACGCCTGGGGGTAATTCTAAGGTAAGGAATCTATAACTAACTAATGTTTCTTACAGATATATCGTTACCGAAGGTAAGTAACTTGTTCTTCGGTAACGTAATATCTGGTAGAGACACATTCTAGCCGCAGGTTCCTTAAAGCCCTGCCCATCCTCCCCGCACTGCGAATGATCTGCTTTTATATACCAGTGATCACAGTTTCACATGATTGTGTGATTCAACGGACCATTGGGTTTTACTCCTTCATCTTGACTTGCAAAAAACCTATGAGACAAGGGTTATCCCCCGTTTCAATATTGGTTTATACACCAGTGGTCACTATTTCGCATATTGTTGACTCAACAAACAGCTTGTTATTGCCTCATGAGTCTTGTCTTGGTAGTACCATACCTTTCGCTTCCGTTGGTGAGTAATCTGTAGAGTAGGGGGTGTTTCCCTTTGCAAGGCTGATAATGCATTAGGGTGCAGGGTTATACGTAGCCTAAGCTTCGTTAGTTTATGTGGGGTTTTACCTCAAACTTCTTAGCTGGTATTAGTATACCACTTCAGGTTTATTCATAATTAGTGTTTCAAAGATTTTGAATTTTTTTAGGCACACTGTTTCCACAGCCAGCTTCTAAGGTGGCTCTGCGTTCTGGCACGAAAGTTTCACAGAAGAAACTGAGCTCAGCGTGCCTGAGGGGACTTGTATGGCACCGCTGATGTCCCTGCTGAGCCATACGGTGCCGTCCCCCGTCGCACAGAGGGACTGCTGAAAAACGTCCGGATCCAGTCTGACGCCTGGGGAGAATTTAAAGTTAAGGAATCTAGGGCTAGACTCTGTCTCTACCAGATATTACATTACCGAAGGTAAGTAACTTGTACATCCAGTCAGGAATTTGCGCTCTAAGGATAAAGCCTTGCATATCGTTCCTCGTGTTTGTTTGAAAAGATATGGTGGCAGGTCTTTTTCTTACTTGGCCCTGTGTTATTGGCACCATATCACATTAGCATCTGTACTTATTATGTTAAATTCAGGAAACTGCTTAAAACTGTTTTATTTTAAATTCTCTGCACTTTTGTTTTGCCTGGGCTTATCGTTAGCACTGAGATACCTCTTCGGAGGTGATTCTTGCGCCATTTTAAGTTATATTAACATAAGAATGATCAAGTCATAATTTCAGAGGTGCACAGACTCGCATAATCCCTCGGACAGATGCAAAGAGAAGCATCAGAGTTAGTCTGGAGACTAACGGTATAAACAAACAAGAGGGCAAACACAATTTCTAAGGTCTGTCCGTGAAAGCTGAAAGAATTGTGCTGGAGTTGCTTGGATGCAAAGAGAAAGGTGAAATATTTACCATAATATCTTGAAACATTTGAATGGTCATCTAATATGTTGGTTGAGTAATTTCAACAGAAAGTGATGATGGGCCTTAGAGGAATTACATACTGAACAAAAGAGTGAAGAGAGATAATAGTCACTTGAGAGAAAAAGTCCTGCTTGTACTTGCAAAACCTAAAATTGATATGATGACTGGCTAGCACATTTTTAAAATGGTAAAGCAGCTTGCATCACTTTCCTAGTCAGTCGCTAAGACCCTTGGAAAACATGAGGGAGGCAGATTCTGTTATATTTAAGGAAGTAGGAGCAGGTTGTTTTGGGAATTAAAGTTCTCTGCATGGCTTTGGAACGCCTGCCACCCAGCACTTGCGTCTTACCCCTTATAGTTTCTTCACTGGATTTTACTATCATGCCATCCCACTAGAGACTCTTTACTTAGTTTTCTTTTTGTTGATATAAGCTGTTATTTGAGACAACCAAAGTATACTCCTACTTTGAGTGACAGTAGCTACTATCCTCTCAGCCAAGGTGTTGAGATGACATGCGGTGATAGCAGCTTGATTTTGGTTCATGGTTACATGCTTCTTTTTTTTAACATGTAATCCTTTTGAGGAGACTGCCTACCTGTTCTCCCCAATAAATGTTCCACCAGAAGGCAACTTCTTGCATCTGCAGATTCTTCAGAATGGAGCGGCTTGGTTTGTGACAGGGGTCTGATTTTTGTATTTTGCTACTCCCCTTATCTGAAAGAGACACGTTATTGACAGATTCCTTACCTTAGAATATCCCCAGGCGTCAGGCTGGATCCGGAAAGTTTTTTGCGTAGCAGTACCCTTGCGCGTCGGTAGGCGGCGTCGTGCGGCTCCGCGTCCGTCGTCGGCGTCGTGATCGCCGGGATGACGTCGCGGGCAGTACTTAGGCGCCGCCCCTGCGCGCTGACGTCAGTTCTTCTTTTTCCGCGCCAGCAAGCGCAGATCCGGGAAGAGCAGTGCCCTGGTCATTTTTTGACCAATCTTTTTTGGTGAATTTTTCACTGTTTTTCTTTCATCGACTTCAAGGTGTCGTAGGGATGCCCGGGTTTAAACGTTGCGGCGCCTGTGCTCGGATGATGTCCATCACAGACCCGCATCGGGAGTGTCTCTTCTGCCTCGGCCGAGGCCACGACACGGAGTCTTGTTCCGACTGCCGGGCCCTCAACACGAAAGCTTTGCGAGAGCGGTCTCGAAAGCTCCTGGAAGCCCGGCATTCGGCTCCGCGCAAGCCCCGGTCGCGTGAGAGGTCCAGGGGTCGATCGCGGAGTCCACACCGGTCGTCGGCATCGAAGTCTTCTTCGTCCGGTAAGTCCAAACATAAGAAGTCCAAAAAGCATCGTCGCTCTAGGACTTCGCCTCGCCGGTCTCGCGACTCGGCTGAGGCCCCTCCCGGCACCGTCCCCGCGGCCCCGGACATGCCTGTGGAGTCGCCCCCGCAATACCCGTCCTTCCCGGGTTCGGGGGCGGATCCGGCCCAAGTACAGGAATTCCTGTCGGCCATGGCCCGCCTCTTCGGGCCTCCAGGCCCCTCCGGTGCGCCTTCGGGACCCGCGGGCCCTGATAGGGTTGCTCCGGCATCGCCGACGGCTCCGGCCCCGGCGTCGCCCGTGCCTCCAGCCTCGATCCCGGCTCCGGCTTCGGCCCCGGCCTCGATCCCGGCTCCGCAACCCCCATCGACGCCGGTCGACCTAACGACACCTCCGCCGGCGCCGATGTCTCCGGTGCCGTTCTCGACGCCGCCTGGGGCTCCGGGCGGCGTCGTCCCCCAGTTCCTTCCGGCTCCGGACATGGACCCGGAACGACGCCGCTCGACGCCGGTTCCGGCGCCGATGAGACCTTGGGTCCCAAATGTCCCTCCTCCCCCATATTTTGAACCAGAGGAGTACTGGGAGGGGTCTGATGACCCTCTGGCACTACAGTGTCAGTACGATGAGGACTGGACAGAGGGTCTAGGGGATGCCAGTGGTCTAGATACTTCCCCTGACACTGGCATGCTGTCTCCTCCCGTGGCTACGGAGGAGGGAGCCAATTTTGCAACGGTGTTGCGTAGGGCGGCTGGAGCCTTACATCTCCAACTCCCTACTGTGGCGGTCAAGACTAATCTCTTGACAGAGGTGCTTCAGCCGGCAGCCTCCTCTACGGAGACTGTGCTGCCGTTTAACGACGCCCTCACTGACGTTCTTTTGGGCGCCTGGTCCAAGCCCAACACAGGGGCTCCTGTGGATAGGAACGTGTCCCGACGCCATCGCCCAGCTCCGGGCGACCCCCTGTTTCTCTCTGTCCACCCCACTCCTGAGAGCTTGGTTGTCCAAGCCTCCGCTTCCCAAACCGCCTTCCCTACCGCCCCTCCGGATAGGGAATCCAAACGCCTGGATCAATTTGGGAAGAAAGGTTTTTCTTCCTCCAGTGCTGGCTTGCGGTCCATCAACACCGCTTGTCTTTTGGGCCGATATACCCACTCCTTGTGGGATTCGGTGGCGAATGTTTTGCCCCAGTGTTCTGAGGAGGTCCAGACACTACTTTCCCGCGCCATTGCGGAAGGAAGGGATGCGGCCAAATACACGATTCGATGTGGCCTTGATACCGCCGACTCGCTGGGCAGGTCTATTGCAACGACGGTGGCGCTGCGACGCCACGCCTGGCTGAGAACCACTGGTTTTTCAGGGGATGTCCTGAATACTCTCATGGACATGCCCTTTGATGGAGTCGGTCTTTTTGGGTCCAAAGCAGACCATGCGTTGGAGCGCTTTAAGGACTCACGGGCTACTGCCAAGTCCCTGGGCCTTTCTGCTACACGCCCTCCGCTGACTTCTGCTTTTCGCCCCTATCGTGGCCACGGTAGGGGCGCCCCTTCACGTCAGCAGCCCAGCCACCGGCCCGCGCAGCAGGCGTCTTCGCGTGGCCGAGGACGTGGATTCCGCCGTGGCGGATCGGGCAACCAGCGTGCGGGTCAGGCCACCACCTCCAACCCGTCCGCGGCCTCCAAACCCTCCTAGTCCCTCCTTTCAGGTGCACAGCACGCCAGTAGGGGGCAGGGTCCGCCATCACCTTCCCCACTGGCGTACCATCACCTCGGACAGGTGGGTCTTGGACATTGTCCGAAGGGGCTACTCCCTCCCCTTCGAGTCCACCCCCCAGCCATGCCACCTCAATTCCACCGCATGTCAGGGGATCACTTGGTACTTCTGCAGAAGGAAGTCACGGCCCTCTTGGCCAAGAGGGCCATCGAGCATGTTCCGACCCCAGAAGTAGGGCGTGGTTGCTACTCCCACTACTTCCTGGTGCCCAAAAAGGACAAGGAGGACATGCGTCCTATCTTGGACCTCCGGAACGTCAATCGCTTCCTCCGGAAGGAGAAGTTCAAGATGCTCACCCTAGCTCAGGTCTTGACTGCCCTCGACCCTGGAGACTGGTTGGTAGCGTTGGACTTGCAGGACGCATATTTCCACATCCCCGTCCTGCCGGCCCACCGGCGTTACCTTCGGTTCACGGTAGGCCCCGAGCATTTTCAGTTCACCGTGCTCCCCTTTGGCCTTACCAGTGCCCCTCCGGTGTTCACGAAAGTGTTGGCGGTGGTCGCAGCTCATCTGCGCCGGGCAGGGGTTTCAGTCTTCCCCTACCTCGACGACTGGCTGCTGAAGGCGGGCTCGTCCCAGGCAGTCGTCTCCCACCTCCAGACTACGGCCGAACTCCTGCACTCGCTGGGGTTCTCCATCAATGTGCCGAAGTCGCATCTGATTCCTTCTCCACAGCTCCTTTTCATCGGAGCAGTTCTGGACACGACGCAGTTTCGGGCCTATCCTCCCGAACGGCGAGTCCGGGATATTCAGGCTATGATTCCGATCTTTCAGCCTTTATCCTGGGTTTCGGTACGGATGACCCTGAGGCTGCTGGGCCTCATGGCCTCCTGCATCCTGCTGGTCAATCATGCCAGATGGCATATGCGGGCTCTGCAGTGGGACCTGAAGTTCCAGTGGGCGCAGCACCAGGGCCACCTGTCCGATCACGTCCAGATCTCGGAGGGGACTGCAAAACAGTTGCAGTGGTGGCTCTCGAACCGGCAATGGG
Source organism: Calotriton arnoldi (assembly GCA_963921515.1). Lineage (NCBI taxonomy): Eukaryota > Metazoa > Chordata > Amphibia > Caudata > Salamandridae > Calotriton > Calotriton arnoldi. Next base: position 3,409,501 of record CAWUFW010000809.1, read on the forward strand.
TCATGGGCAGATCCCTCTCCCTTCCCCAGCCAGAGCACACAGTTGTGACGGACGCGTCCCTTCTGGGATGGGGCGGTCACATGGGAGAGGCGGAGATCAGAGGCCTCTGGTCTCCGGCGGGGTCCCGGCTCCATATCAACCTTCTGGAGCTCCGGGCGATCCGACTTGCACTCAAGGCATTCCTTCCCTCTGTCAAAGGGAAGGTAGTGCAGGTGTTCACAGACAACACCACCGCCATGTGGTACTGCAACAAACCAGGCGGGGTGGGGTCGTGGACCCTTTGTCAGGAGGCTCTGCGCCTCTGGACATGGCTGGAACTTCAGGGCATGTTCCTGATGGTTCAACACCTGGCAAGTTCCCTGAACGCCAGGGCGGACGAACTCAGCCGCAGGTGCATGATGGATCACGAATGGCGTCTTCACTCGGAAGTGGGGCAAGGACTCTTTCTACAGTGGGGAGAGCCTTGGTTAGATCTATTCGCCACCGAAGAGAACGCGCAATGTCATCAGTTCTGCGCGTTGGAATTTCCAAGGCGGCACTCGCTCGGCGACGCTTTTCGTCACGAGTGGAGTTGCGGTCTATTGTACGCCTTTCCGCCTATACCACTTCTACCCAGAGTGTTGAAGAAGATTCGGCACGACCGGGCCCAAGTCATTCTTGTGGCTCCGGACTGGGCTCGAAGAGTTTGGTATCCCGAGCTACTCAATATGAGCGCAGATCCCCTGATCCGTCTGCCTCTTCGGGAGGATCTTCTGTCGCAGCAGCAGGGGACGGTCCTCCACCCGAACCTGTCCAGTCTACACCTGCTTGCGTGGAGATTGAGCGGCGGCAGTTGATTCCTTTCGACTTGCCTCCCGAAGTTTGTGATGTGATTCTGGCAGCCAGGCGTCCCTCCACTAAGGTGGTATACGCCTGCAGGTGGAACAAATTTGTGGCATGGTGCACAGCAAAGGCTGTGAATCCCCTTTCTGCCCCTCTTTCTGAGGTCCTTCTGTTCCTTCTCTCTCTGGCCCAACAGGGTTCTGCCCTGGGTACCATCAAGGGTTATCTTTGTGCTATCTCTGCCTTTCTCAGGCTCCCTGATCAGCCCTCCCTTTTCAAGTCCCCTGTTGTTAACAGGTTCTTAAAAGGCATTACTCACCTCTTCCCTCCTGTTCCGTTTGTGATGCCTCAGTGGGACTTGAACTTGGTTCTTACCTTTTAATGTGCGCTCCCTTTGAGCCTCTACATAACTGTCCTCTTCGTCTTCTGACTCTGAAGACAGCCTTTCTGGTGGCCATCACCTCCGCTCGGCGGGTGAGTGAGCTCCAGGCTCTATCTTGCAAACCTCCCTTTCTGTCTGTTCATCCAGACAAGGTTGTTCTTCGGACGCGTCCGTCCTAATTGTCAAAGGTGGTTACTGCTTTCCACATTGGGCAGACCATCACTTTGCCCACCTTCTTTCCGCCTCCGCATCCTTCCAGACAGGAAGAGAGGCTCCACCGTCTGGACCCAAAACGTGCGCTCTCCTTCTATATTGACCGCACAAAACACTTCCGGGTGGATGACCAGCTCTTTGTTGGCTACGTGGGCGCCAAAAAGGTCGGGCGGTGCACAAGAGGACCATCTCCCGCTGGGTTACCTTGTGCATCAAGACCTGCTATTCTTTGGCTAAGAAGGAGCCTCCTGTTGGGCTGCGTGCCCATTCCACCAGGGCAACGGCTGCTACCACGGCCTTGGGCCGCGGTGTTCCGCTGCCGGTTATCTGTTAGGCAGCTACGTGGGCCTCGCTGCACACGTTTACAAAGCATTACTGCCTTGACAGTCAGGTCCGGAGGGACGGCTTCTTTGGCCGTTCTGTCCTCCAGGACTTCCTTGTCTGATCTTTGTTCGCAGACCCACCACCGGGGTTGGTATTGCTGGGGTATCTATTCTAAGGTAAGGAATCTGTCACTAACGTGTCTCTTTCAGATGCACAAGTTACTAACTTGTGTAACGATATATCTGTAAGAGACAGTAGTTAGTGACAGATTCCTACCGCCCCACCCATCCTCCCCGTTCTGCGAACTGATTTCTAGGGTTAAGGACATCCCTTTCAGGGCCCTAGTATTTTTCAGACACCTATGTCAGCTTCTTGCATGGCTCTGCGTTCCTGGCGCGGAAAGTCGTGTACAGAACTGACGTCAGCGCGCAGGGGCGGCGCCTAAGTACTGCCCGCGACGTCATCCCGGCGATCACGACGCCGACGACGGACGCGGAGCCGCACGACGCCGCCTACCGACGCGCAAGGGTACTGCTACGCAAAAACTTTTCCGGATCCAGCCTGACGCCTGGGGATATTCTAAGGTAAGGAATCTGTCACTAACTACTGTCTCTTACAGATATATCGTTACACAAGTTAGTAACTTGTGCCTTAGGAAGTGGCACTTGCTTCCTGGAGCCAATTGTGTTAAGTTTATGGCATTATGGATGGTATGTAAACGGGTCATACTGAAGTACACCAATTCATTTTGGCACAGACTTTTCTGATAGAGACTTCTACCCCCAGATTCCTCACCTTTTAAATACTCCCCAGGTGTCAGACTGGGTCCAAAACCTTTTCTGTAGTATCCCTGCTCCCCCACGCCACCAGATGCGGAGCTTCTTTCTGCGTCCAGAGACCCTTCTTCTCGTTTTTCTTTGAAAATTTATCCAGTGTGCGAGGGATGTCACCACCTAAGATGACAGGTTTTAAACCCTCTAAGGATTGTTGCAGGCAGATGTCTGTGACAAATCCTCATCAGGTTTGCCACTGGTGTCGGGCCACAACTTTATGACTTGCGGAGTCTGTGCGTCGATGAAACAGTACTTACTGAGCGCGTAGCTACCCGGAGGCATCCCAGCACTGATGGCAGTAAACTGATAGGCATCAAGGCAACACTTAGGGGAAGAGCCAAGTTTTTAGCAGTTTCCGAAAGGCCAGATGGTTGGGTTCCTTCCGTAGGTGAAGAGGGAGGGAATTCCATACTCTAGCGGCATTATAAGAGAATAGGCGTCCACCACTTCTGGCCTTCTTAATCCTGGGAACGACAGCCAAATGCAGATCGTCTGAGCGCAGCCGTCTATTCGCCTGGTAAGGCTGAACAATGGAATGGTTGATCGCTGGTCCATTCCCTGCTAACATCTTGTGGGCGATGCACATGGCCTTAAAGTTAACTCTCTCCCGAACAGGGAGCCAGTGGAGGGACTTCAAGGCGGGTTTTGCAGATTGCCGGTTCGAGGATCCCACAAGTATCCTTGCTGCGCAGTTCTGCACTGTTTGGAGTTTTGCGAGGGACGAGCTTGGAGCTCCAAGGTAAAGGGCGTTCCCGTAATCCAAGCGGGAAAGAATGAGTGCCTGGACCAAAAGCTTTCTTGCCTGAAAGGGGAGAAGAGGGAGCACTTTGCGGAGCATCCTTAGGATGCCATAGCAAGAAGCCGCAACCTTCCGGGCCTGGACCTTAAAGCTGAGATCTTGATCAATCCAAATGCCCAGACTCTTCATCTCGGTCTTGGGGGCAGGGACAGGTCCCATACAGGCTGACCACATTACATCCGCTTTAAAGAGAGAAGGTTTGCCAAGGAGCATCAACTCGGTCTTGTCACCATTCAATTTTAAATACGAGTGATTCATCCACTTGGCTACTTCTGCGAGGGAGGGACAGAGGCCAATAGAGGCATTATCAGAGTGGTTCAACGCTACGACCAATTGGGTGTCATCAGCGTAGGTCACTATGTGAACCCCGAAAGGGAGCACAATGTCCGCAAGCGGAGCCATATAAACATTAAAAAGGGTGGGACTCAGGGACGATTCCTGAGGGACTCCGCAGTGGAGAGGCATAGATTTTGAAGTGACCTCACCCTCGAACACCTATAAGGATCTCTGTTCCAGAAATGATTGCAGCCATGTTAAAGCTATTCCGGTTACCCCCAAACTTCTAAGTCGATGGACCAAAATTTGGTGGTTGACTGTGTCGAAGGCTGCGCTGAGGTCTAAGAGGATCACTGCTGTGGAGCCTCCGGCGTCGAATCTTTCTAGATTCTTCGACAACTGCTAACAAAGCAGTTTCTGTTCCCTGATGCGGGCGGAAGCCGGTTTGAGAGGGGTGGAAAAGGTTGTGGGATTCCAGAAAAGTGGATAGCGCAGAGTTGACATGTTTCTCCACTATTTTACTGATACCTGGGGAGGAGTGAGATGGGACGATAATTACCCAGGAGATCCGGGTCCAGATTTGGTTTTATTAAGAGAGACTTCACCGTCGCTCTTTTCCACAGAGGTGGGACCACTCCAGTGGAGATCGAGGCATTAATCAAATCCAAGATAGTCGGTAAGACCGTTTCGGCCACTTGCTTCAGAATATTGGGTGGAGCTGGGTCTCTAGGTGACCCGCTCTTCACGAGTGCCGAGATGGTATGGAATGACTCACGGTTCATCAGGGGAAAGGCCTCCAGGGAGTGTTCCCTGCTATGCGGACCAATATCCTCTGAGTAGGAATAATTGTGGCGAGTAGATAGTTTGAATTTTATTATAAAAATAATCTGCTACTTAATTGCAGCGTCGGCCTGTAGCATCAGGAATATCTGGGGGTAAGGGGGCTTTGAGTAATTTTTTCGCTATGTGAAAAGTTTCACGGGGGAGTTGGCTGCCAAGAAAAATGTTTCCTCGTAATAGGAGGCCTGGGCTAGTTTGATTTCAACCTTGTATGTTCTAATTGCCTCCCTGTATTCCAATTTCTTATTTAGAGAGAAGTCCTTTCTCCAGGCTCTTTCGAGTTTCTTGCAGATCTGTTTTAATTCCCGGAGCTTGGGGGAATACCATGCCATCCTATTAGACCCTACTTTCATCTGGGTCATTTTTTTCGGGAGGACCTGGTCTAGGGTGCTCTCAATCCAGTTGTTAAATCTATCATTGGCAACAATTGGGTAGAAATCAGGGGGTGGCTTGGAATTTTCTAGTTCCGATACCCACTTGTCTGAGGGAAGTTTAGGCCAGGGACGGGACATAATTCGTATTGGCCTGATTGAGGGGGTAACACAGCTGGGGTCCAAGAGAAAGGTATCAGAAAGTGATCAGACCAGGGTATGGGGATAGGTTCCTTTCCTATTAATTCCTCCAAATTGGAGAATATGGGGTCTAGGAGGTGTCCTTTCGAGTGGGTCACATTAGTGACCTTCTGTGTGAACTGGTAGGCAGCAAGATCCTTAATAATCTCAGTCGCGGCCTTATGTGAAGGATAATCGAAATGCAGATTAAAATCACCCAGAAGAGTAAAATTAGCAGAGGTACTGGCGAGATTAGCAACCATCTCAGGCAGTAATTTACAGAATTGACCCATATACCCGGGGGGACGATAAATTAGGATGCCTGACAGGGAGAGCGTGGGGGTAAATCCTATAGTGAATTGAAGGTTCTCACAATCTGGTAAAGGGCCACCAGAAGTGCGGCAGCTGAGGTGGCTTTTATAAATGATGGCGATACCGCCACCTTTACCTGCAGTCCTGTCTATCCTCTGAATTAAATAACCGGGGGGGAGTGTGAACCCGAAGGCCTTCATAGAACGCGAGGTGGAACTTTGTCGCCAGCACAAGAAGACTATGCGTCGGGCCCCCTCCAAGTCCAAGGCTGATCGCGGACCCGCTCCCGGAGTCGTTGGAGCCACTCTAGAGGCCGGTCTTCGTTGTGCTCTAAGTTTTCCAGTAAACCGGAAAAATACAAACCGAGTTCTGCTCCTTCGTACCATTCTCACCCCCCTGATGATGCACATGGGCGGCACCAACTGTCTCGCTCTTGAAGTAGGGTGACTTCGGAGCTGATAGCGCAGTGTGTTCTGGCATAACCGGAGTTTCCAGGGCCTTCAGCCACGCCAGATGAAAGAGTTCCGTGCTTCCTCTGGTGCGCCTTCGGTTCACCCTCGGTGCCAGTGGGACCCTCTAAGCAACTTTTGCCCTCGGCTCCAGTTCCGCCACTGCCCCTAGTGCCCAAAACCAAGCCTGGCCTGGGTACGTTGATGTCAATGCTGACCTCACCGCCCGAAGAGGTGGCCTTATTGTCCTCTCTGACGCCGATTCAATATCTATCAGACTTCAATGTTGCGTTCGGATCAATCTGAGGTGCTTATTTCTTCACCCGCATTAGCTTGGGCAGGCATCATTCTGTGCATTAACTGTTTGGGACCAACTCTGATAACGACTGTAACTAGGGTGATTAGTTGACTGAGCCCTATGCAGAGGGAAATTGGTATGAGGACTTGCAGGAGGCTACTGGGCTGGATACCTCCCACAGACAGCCCTCTTCTCCCCTTCTCTCCCAGCCACAGAAGAATCTGTGTCTTTGATATGGTAAGTCTTTGGCCTCCAGCTCCCCACCATGGAGGTAAAATAGAACGTATTGGCTAAGGTCCTCTAAATGGGCTGGACTGCTTCTGAGCCCCTCCTCGCAGGAGCCTGGGCCAATGGAGCCTTGTGGTGCTGGCCTCCACTAGTCGGACCTACCCCAATAATTTTCCTACCACTCATCCTGATAGGGAATATAAGTGAGTGGAGACATTTGGGAAGCGCCTCTTGTCTTCAGCCAGTTTGAACCCATGTTCAGTCAATGTTTCCTATTTGTTGGCCTGTTACACTCATGTCCTCTGGGACTCAGTAGCACAAGTCTTCCCTGGTGTACCGGAACACCTTTGCCCTGTACTTTTGCAGGCGATTGAAGATGGTCGTGATACAGCCAAGTTTACAATTCGTTGTGGCTTTGACACCACTGACTCCATTGCCCAAGCTATAGGCACCAGCGTTGCCATTCGTCGCCATATGTGGCTATTATTGACTGGGTTCTCGGTCAACGCCCAGTAGTTTCTGATGAACATGCCTTTCGATGGGACTTGCCTGTTTGGAGACAAGGCTGATTCTGCCCTTGAACATTTCAAGGAAAGTTGAGCAATAGCTCACCCTCTGGGCCTCTGTGCCTAGGCTTGCCAACCACACCAGTTCCATTGTTCCTTTTGTGGCTTTAGCCAAGGCGTCCCTTACCGCCAGCCTGTCCTGCCCCAGCAGGTACTGGAGCAATTTTGTGGGAGAGGCCAAGGTGCCCACCACCCTGCAGCCAAGGTCAATGTACCGCTCAGTCCACCACCCTGCAGCACCACCTGCCAACCTCCTTGGTGTACCCTCACTGGGTCACAGCCACCCAGTGGGAGGCAGAATCCATTGATTCTTTCTGGGCTAGCAAGCAATCACGTCAGACTGGTGGGTCCTGCAGATTTTCCGTTAAGGTTATGCCTTACTCTTCCTTTTTTCCCCACTGCACCTTCCCCTGTTCGCTCAGTAACTGACAGAGGACCATCTCTCCTTTTTGCCGCAGAAAGTGCAATCCATGTTGGCCAAAGGAGCTATTGAGAGCATGCCAGCGCCAGAAGTAGTATGTGGTTGTTATTCCCACTACTTTCTGATGCCCAAGAAGAACAGAGGTCATCAGCCTATCCTGGATCTGTGCCCTCTCAACGCCTTCCACCAGAAGGAGAAATTCAAAATGCTCACCTTGGCCCAGGTCTTTTCTGCGATCAACCCTGGAGACTGGATGGTGGCGTTAGACCTGTAGGACGCCTATTTCCATATTTCTGTCCTGCTGGCCCATCGCTGCTACCTGCAGTTCGTGGTGGAAGAGAAACATTTTCAGTTTGCTGTGCTCCCCTTTGGTCTCACAAGGGTCCCTTGGGTATTCACAAATGTGGTGGTGGGTGGTATGTGTTACACAGTGAGGTTGCACAGCCACACCATATAATACACCCCATTTCCTCATAGGAGCCATTCTGAACACTGTTCAGTTCTCTTGTAGGGGATTTCCGTGTATAGTCATAAGCACTTGAATAGTCCCGCCCACGTGCGGGGACCCCGAAGCACTTCCATAGATATATCTTCTTAAGTGGATATTAGTCGCCTTTCTTCAGGAAGGCCTGCAAAGACACTTAAGAGATAAAACAGACAATAATGCAGCCTAATTAACTAGGCTACACTGGCCACTACTTCATCTTGAAGTGAAATAATATAGCCAGTAAACTAAATTTAACAATTTTTATGGAGTTTAATACACAGGTAAAACTCCCCTTCACAAAACTCCTTTTTTCATGATAGAGATGAAATGGGCTGGACAGAGTAGCCCCATAGGGTGCCATTATGTGTCTCAAAATAGAAGCTGTGCCTTTAAGAGTCTCCAGAGACCACCAGTATCCCATGATGCACAGCCAGTGGCAGTTACTTCAGTTCTTTTTTCCGGCTCCTGTTAACAGGACCCTGGAGCATTGAGCTCTACCATTTTTGGTGTTTTTCATCAAAATTCCCTTCAGAAATGTACTTATAAATGTTTCACTCGACGTCTTTGGTCTTTCTTTTCCCTTTGCTGTCTTTTTCTGACAGGAATTCCACAGTTTTAAGTAAAAAATGCCATCCCTTTTTGACAAGTGCCCTGACTGTGGAAGGAAAAAGGCCAAGTCAGACTCTCACAGAGTGTGTATTATTTGTCTGCATGCTTCTCATGTTCCTGAAGCCTGTTCCATCTGTAAGACTTTTTCCAGGCGCACCCTGCGTGACAGGGAGAAAATCCGCCTTCAAGGAGTTGAAGAAAGCAGCAGGCCAAGTCAACAGGTGGGACCTCAGAGCGAGGAGAGGATCAGTCCTCTACCAAGGCTCTGTCTTCAGCCTCTGGGGGGGCTCCCCCGGAGAAGAAGGGCTGAAAAACGGCGCCGGTCCCGGTCGACGTCGAAGACTACGACGTCAAGAGCAGCTGTGGCACCGACCTGTTCGCCGTCGACTCAGGGCTCTGGGTCGAAACGACGTTGACATTCTACGTCGAGTAGAAGGCCTTCTAAAGAGGTGGCGAACTTACCGGTGAGACTCCCTCGTTCGCCGTCGATGCGGAGGTCACCGTCGAGGGCATTGTCTCGTCATTCAACGTCGACTCATCGTCGTCGATCAACATCGACTCGCTATCGAGAAGCCACCGTCGATCGCCATCGAGAAGCCACCGGCGATCGCCGTCGAGAAGTCACCGGCGATCGCCGGCGATCTCCTACTCGATCGACGTCGAGCCCATGTTCAAGGTCGAGATGACGTCGAAGGTCACCGTCGACAAGTAGGTCGATGTCGAGGAGGAAAGATGGATCGTCTTCGGATTCTGTGGCTCCTTCCTCACTACAGGTGCCTAGAAAAAAGAGGAGATTGATTTATACTTCTGATTCGGAGTACTCATAAGCATATTCTCCTTCTGGGTCACCAGCTCCACGACCAGATGATCCTCCACCGCCTCCTCCACCTCCTCCTCCTCCTCCTCTTCCACCTCCTCCTCCTCTTCCACCTCCTCCTCCGCGTCCTTCTCCACCTCCTCGGCCTACTACGCCTCCTCCTCCTGCACCTCGAAGACCAAGATCTAAGTCTTATAGGAGGGACCCTTCTCGCAGTCTTAGCCGTTCCTCAACTCGTTCACATCGATGACATCATGGTGGGAGATCTCGCTCCCGGCATACCAGGGATACATCTTCTACAAGTACTGGAAGATACTCCCCTACATTATCGGATTCTCCTCCTCAAAGGGTTTCACCTATTGATGACATTACCACTTTTCAAGAAGTTTTGGTGCGAGGAGCATCCAAACTGAACATTCCTATGTCCACACCGGTTTCATCGACCTCTGTAATTTTTGAGACTCTGCAGCAGAGACAAACCTCTCGTCCATTGCTTCCTCTGGTACCGGGCTTATTAGAACCGGCAATGGAACTTTTCCTTACTCCATCTTCCATTAAAGCAGCTCCTTCTAGATTGCAGAAGAAGTACCGTCCTCCGGAGCAGGATCCCACGTTCCTATGGACAGATCCCACTCCAGATTCCGTCATTGTGGCAGCGGCATACTACGACTCCAACGTCCACAGTTCCACCTGATAAAGAGAGTCGTAAGATTGACTCAGTGGGGAGGAAGGTATGCAGTACTGCAGCGACCTTTATGAAGGCTGCGAGTGCCACGGCCCTGCTGGGTAGATATGACCGGGCTCTATGGGAGTGCCTCCAGCAGTTTGCAGATCACCTACCCAGGGACAAACGGGAGGATTTTAATGAGATCCTTACGGAAGGCCTTATGGTGTCTAACCAAGTCATTAGTGCAGCGGCGGACACATCCATTTTATCTGCACATGGGTATTGCCACGGTGTGGCACTAAGAAGGCATTCATGGCTTCGCTTGACCTCTCTCAGGCCTGAAGCACAACAACGTATCCTGAATCTGCCTTTCTCGGGAACAACGCTTTTCGGCTCTCGTGCAGATGAGGAGATGGCCCGCATGAAAGCAGAAATGGAGACAATCAAAGCCGTTGGTCTTGAAAAGCCTAAAGAACAACGCAAATCGTTCCGACCTTTTTCACGAAGATACCCACAACAAAGGTTTCAAAGGCATCAGGGCCGGCAGACCGGTACACAGCAGTCGTACCAACGAGCTTACCAACCTTTCCAAAAGAGACTGGAGTGAGGTTGACTGTTAGGATGCTGGGACTGATGGCCTCCTGCATCCTGTTTGTCGAGCACGCCAAGAGGCATATGCAGGCTCTGAATTCGGATCTGAAGTCCCAGTGGGCCCAACATCAAGGGGACCTCTCTGCCCACATTCAGATTTCAGAGGAGACTGCAAAAGATCTGCAGTGGTGTCTACTGAACTGCAGTTGGGTCAGCAGCAGACCCCTGTCCCTTCACCACACAGAGCTGACAGTGGTTACCAATGTTTCGCTTCTGCGCTGGGGTGGCCACCCGGGAAAGGTGGAGATCAGAGGCCTCTGGTCTCCTGCAGAGTCTCTGCTCCATATCAACCTTCTGGAGCTGAGGGCCATCCACTTGCCGCTGAAAGCCTTCCTGCTGTCCATCATGGAGAGTGTGGTACCGGTGTTCTCAGACAGCACCAGCACAATGTGGTACTGCAACACAGAGGGCGGGGTGGGGTCACAAACCCTGTGCCAGAAGGCTATCCCCTCAGGACAGCGTGTGAGTGAGCTTTGGGCTATGTGCCTTTACCCACCATACGCCACCTTCTCTCCTGATAAGCTGGTTCTGCGAAGTAAGGCATCCTTTCTACCGAACGTTGTGACGCTGTTCCACGTCAGTAAGACCATCACCCTGCCTGTGTTTTTTATTTTCCTCCTCACCCCTCTAAGGAGGAGGAAAGACTCCATTGCTTGGACCCCAAAAGAGAACTCAGTTTCTACATTGATCGTACCAAAGATCACTGGGTGGACAATCACCTCTTTATGTGGTTCGCTAGAGCGAAAAAAGAGCACGGATGTACAGAAGCGTACCACCCCCCGCTGTATCATGCTCCTCATTAAGATCTGCTCCAAATTTGCGAAAAAGCAGCCTCCAGAAGGTCTGTGTGCTCAGTCTACCAGTTCCAAAGCTGCTACCACTACAATAGCACACGGAGTATCTGTCCTTGACATTTGCTAGACTGCTACGTGGGCATCCCTCCTTACATTCACGATGCACTATTGGCTTGAGAGCCAAGTCCACTGGGAAGGGCATTTTGCCTGCTCGATCTTGCAGGACTTTCTGGTTTGAGTCCATTCACATCCCACCTCCAATTAGGCACTGCTATGGTATCTATTCAAAAGATGAGGAATCTGAAGCTAGAGGTCTCTATCACAAGAACAAGTTATTTACCTTCGGTAATGCTCTTTCTGGTATTGAATCTATCTAGCTGCAGATTCCTCACCGACCCTCCCATCCTTCCCATTCTGTGATTGTGCTGTACCTATTAATGAGATACCAAAGTCTAGGAATCTGCACTGTTATGTGCCCGGGTTAGGCCCATGGAGCGAAACTGCTCATTTCTTACAATGTCCTATTTTTCACAATAACATTTCTGCCATGAACTTTTGCAGATATTTGCTTGCGCGACAATGTTGGATTTGTTTCCCTGAAACTACTTTGTTTACACATCTAGCTTCGCACAACATTATCAGGATGCCTCGAACATCATGTACAAGGCCCTTCTACGCACTATGTACAAATGTCGTTCTATCTTCATCCACGGAGCGACAGGGTGATCTACATATCCATAACATCGTTAAGCTATACGCACATCGCAAGGCTTCTTTCTATTATAAATAAAGAGCATCCCAAAAGATTAGCAGAGGAGGCACTTCAGCTGACACAGAGGGTTCCTGCATGCTGAGACTTCACCACGCAGCGGTCTGACATCTCGTGAGGGGCATCCAGTTCGTGACCAAGACGGGGTCCTACATTCTCTTCTGCCAGGTAATGGGGTTGGATCGTCCCATGGGGGGATACTTGGCTTCACACCTACACACACTCTAGGTACACGCAGAGTAGGGTTTGCATAGTAGGAGTACACCTGATTACTGCCTTGTATCATATGCCTGCCTATATAAACTGTATCTGAAAGAGACTATTAGTTATGGATTCCTCACCTTAGAATTACCCCCAGGCTTCATACTGGATCCGGAGAATATTTCTTCAGCAGTACCCCTGCGCGTCGGTAAGTGGCTTTGGTCGACTGCGCGTTCGTCGTTGGAATGACGTCACGGTATCTACTTAGACGCCGCCCCTGTGCGCTGACGTCAGTTCTTTCTTTTTCCGCGTCAGCAAGCGCAGATCTGGAGGGAGCGGTACCTCGACTCACTTTTTGACTCTCTTTTTGCGACTTTTTGTCAACATCTTTTCGAGTCGTCCGACTCCTGGTGCACACAGATGTCATCTCGACGGACCGGCTTCAAGCCTTGTTGCTCCTGCCACAAACTGATGTCGGTGACGGACCCCCATCTCGTGTGCCTATGGTGCCTGGAGCGCGACCACGACCCGAAGTCGTGCTCCGACTGCCGGGCCATGGCCCTGAAGTCTTTGCGGGAGCAGTCCCGAAAGCTTCTGGAGGCCCGGCAGTCTGCTCCGCACCGGTCGAGAGGGAGGTCGCACGACCGGTCGGGGAGCCATCACCACCACTCCTTGTCGAAGTCTTCGCCTTTGGGTAAGTGGAAGCACAAAAAGGAGGCGAAGAAGCATCGTCGCTCTTCACGTTCTCCCCGTCCGTCGGCCGACGTGACGCGGGTTGCGGACGGTAGTTGCCCGGCTCCGCCCGCGGAGCCTGTTGGGTTGGCTCTGAGCCTCCCTCCCTTTCCGGGAGCCGGAGCGACCCCTGCCCAACTTCGTAGCTTTTACGAGCCCTCCACTCCATCATTGGGCAGCCCGACTCCGCCGGAGCGCTTTCGGGCCCCGCAGACTTGACTGAAGGGTTCTAGGCCTTTGATGCCTTCGGCTCCGGCGCCGCAGGGCCCCCAGGGATCCAGGCCTGGCTCCGGATCGGCACCCGTCGACCTAACGACACCTCCTCCGGCGCCGAATCCATTGGCGACACCTCCGCCCCCTCTGTAGCCGGTTGTGTCCCCAACTGACGTCGACCCCAGCCTCACCCTCGATGTGGACACTGAGCTGGACCGGCTTCGACTGACGTCGGGACCGACGTTGACTGGTACTTTTGTACCCCTTCTCTCCACGGATGTTCCCTATCGCCCTGAGTGGCTACCGGAGGAGGGTGAGGAGGACTGGGAGGGGTCTGTGGACCCTCTGGCAGACCAGTTAGAAGACCCGGACTGGAGAGAGGTGTTGGGTGAGGCCAGTTGTCTGGACACCTCTCCAGACCTTGTCATGCTGTCTCCCCCTACCGTGGCTACGGAGGAGGGTGCATCATATGCAGTGGTGTTGGGTAGGTCTGATGAGGCCTTAAACCTTGAGCTTCCTACGGTGGCGGTCAGGACTAACCTCCTAACCGAGGTGCTTTAACCGGCAGCGGCCTCTTCGGAGCCCCTGCTGCCGTTCAATGAGGCCCTCACTGACATCCTTTTGGGCACTGTGGATAGGATGATTGCCCGACGCCACCGCCCGGCCCTGGGCGACCCCATTTTCCTCTCCCAACACCCCACCCCCGAGAGCTTGGTGGTCCAAGCCTCGACTTCCAACGGCGCATTCCCTACCGCTCCACCTGATAGGGAATCCAAGGAGCTGGACCATCTTGGGAAGAAAATGTTTTCTTCCTCCATCTTGGGACTGCGGTCGGTGAACACCGCATGTCTCTTGGGCTGTTACTCCCATTCTGTGTGGGATACGGTTGCGCAGGTGCTGCCACAGTGCCCGGAGGAGGCCCGGGCCATGCTCTCCTGTGCAGTGGCCGAATGGAGGGACGCAGCGAAGTTCGCCATACGATGTGGGCTGGGCAGGACGATTTGAACGTCAGTAGCCCTGAGACGCTACGCCTGGCTGATGTCCACTGGCTTATCGGGTGATGTCCAAGCTACACTTTTGGACATGCCCTTTGATGGCCGTTGCTTGTTTGACGACAAAGCAGACAATGCGCTCGAGCGCTTTAAGGACTCCAGGGCTACGGCCAGGTCCTTGGGCCTCGCATCCACCTCTCGCCCCAAGCAGTCTGCTTTTCGACCCTTTCATGGCTATGGAAGGGGTGCCCCGCCACGTTCCGCCCAGAGCCACAGGCCTGCGCAAGCTGTCCAGCCTCTGCGCGTCCGGGGACGTGGGACCCGCCGCCGTGGGTCTGGGGGGCCAGCGGGCAGGCCAGTCCACCAGCGCCCCCTCTGCAGCAGCCTCCAAGCCCTCCTATTCCGACCTTTCAGGGCCACCATTCGCCAGTGGGCGGCAGGATCCCCCACTGGATTCGCCATCACCTTCCTCACTGGCTCAACATCACTTGGGACAGGTGGGTTTTGAAGATAGTCCGAAGGGGCTACTCCCTCCCCTTCGAGACTACCCCTCCATCCATGCCACCTCCATTTCATCGCATGTCGGAGGATCACTTGGCTTTTCTCCACCAGGAAGTTACGGCTCTCTTGGCCAAGGGAGCCATCGAGCGAGTTCCTGCCCCAGAAGTAGGTTGTGGTTGTTATTCCCACTACTTTCTGGTGCTCAAGAAGGGCAAGGGCCTGCGTCCTATCCTGGATCTCAGGAACGTTAACCGCTTCCTCCGGAAGGAGAAGTTCAAAATGTTGACATTGGCTCAGGTCCTGTCTTCCCTCGACCCTGGAGACTGGATGGTAGCGTTGGACTTGCAGGACACTTATTTTCACATCCCTGTCCTGCCGGCCCACAGGCGTTACCTACGGTTCATGGTAGGCCACAAGCACTTTCAGTTTACCATGCTCCCCTTTGGCCTTACCAGCGCCCCTCAGGTGTTCATGAAAGTGATGGCGGTGGTTGCAGCTCATCTGCACAGATCAGGGGTTCCAGTCTTCCTCTATCTCGACGACTGGCTGTTGAAGGCGGGTTCGCCCCAGGCTGCATCTCCCACCTCCAGACGACTACGGCGACCTCCTGCATTCGCTGGGGTTCACCATCAACGTGACAAAGTCACACCTGATTCCCTCTCAGAAGCTCCTTTTCATCGGAGCTGTTCTGGACACAGCGCAGTTTCGGGCTTATCCTCCCGAGCAGCGAGTCTGGGATATTCGGGCTATGATTCCGATCTTTCAGCCTCTATCCCGGGTTTCGGTCAGAATGACCCTGAGGCTACTGGGCCTCCTGCATCCTGCTGGTGGACTATGCCAGGTGGCATATGCGGGTTCTGCAGTGGGACCTGACGTTCCAGTGGGTACAGCATCAGGGGAATATTTCTGTTTGCGTCCAGATCTCGGAGGGCACTGCACATCAACTGCAGTGGTGGCTAACGAACCAGGATTGGGTCAACGGCAAGTCCCTTTCCCTTCCCCAGCCAGAGTTCACAGTGGTGACAGATGCATCACTTCTGGGGTGGGGCGGCTACATGGGAGAGGCAGAGATCAGAGGCCTCTGGTCTCCGGCGGAGTCCGGGCTCCACATCAACCTTCTGGAGCTTCGGGCGATCCATCATGCACTGAAGGCATTCCTTCCTTCTGTCAAAGGGAGAGTAGTGCAGGTGTTCACGGACAACACCACCGCCATGTGGTACTGCAACAAACAGGGCAGGGTGGGGTCGTGGACCCTATGTCAGGAGGCACTGTGTCTCTGGAAGTGGCTGGAACATCAGGGCATGTCCCTGGTGGGTCAACACCTGGCAGGTTCTCTGAATGCCAGGGCGGACGAACTCAGCCGGCGGTGCATGATGGATCACAAATGGTGTCTTCACTCGGAGGTGGTGCAAGGTCTCTTTCAGCAGTGGGGAGAGCCTTGATTAGATCTATCCGCCACCGAAGAGAACGTGCAATGTCAGCAGTCTGCGTGTTGGAATTTCCAAGGCGGCACTCGCTAGGCGACACTTTTCGTCAGGTGTGGAGTTGCGGTCTTCTATACGCCTTTCCGCCTATACCACTTCTACCCACAGTGCTGAAGAAGATCAAGCGCCACCGGGCCCAAGTCATTCTGTTGACACCGGACTGGGCACGAAGAGTCTGGTATCCCGAGCTCTTGCACTTGGCCATCGATTCTCCTCCGATCCGACTGCCCCTTCGAGAGGATCTTCTGTCGCAGCAGCAGGGGACGGTCCTCCACCCGAACCTGTCCAGCCTCCACCTCCTTGCGTGGAGATTGAGCGGCGACAGTTGACAGCTTTCGACCTTCCCTCCGAAGTCTGTAACATTATCTTGGCAGCCAGGCGTCCCTCCACCAAATCGGTATACGCCTGTAGATGGAACAAGTTTGTGGCATGGTGCGCAGCAAAGGCTGTGGATCCCCTTTCTGCCCCCCTTTCAGAGGTTCTCCTCTTCATTCTTTCTTTGGCCCAGCAGGGCTCTGCTCTGGGCACTCTAAAAGGCTATTTTTCAGCCATTTCGGCCTTTCTTCGGCTTCCTGACCAGCCTCCTCTTTTCAAGTCCTCTATTGTAAATCGCTTCCTTAAGGGCATTACTCACTTGTTTCCTCCAATTCCTTTCGTAATGCCCGAGTGGGACTTGAACCTGGTTGTGACCTACCTTATGTGCGCTCCTTTCGAGCCGCTACATAACTGTCCTCTCAGACTTCTGACACTTAAAACTGCCTTTTTGGTTGCCATCACCTCTACTCGCAGGGTGAGTGAGCTTCAGGCTCTTTCTTCCAAACCTCCTTTCCTGGCTGTTCATCTGGACAAAGTTGTCCTTCGCACTAGGCCTTCTTTCCTTTCCAAGGTGGTTACCTCTTTCCACATAGGACAGACCATCACTTTGCCCACCTTCTTCCCGTCCCGCATCCTTCTAAAGAGGAAGAGAGGCTCCACCGTCTGGATCCAAAACGTGCGCTTTCCTTCTATCTGGATCACACAAAACAATTCCGGGTGGATGACCAGCTCTTTGTTGGCTATGTGGGCGCCAAGAAAGGTCGGGCCGTGCAAAAACGGACCATCTCTCGATGGGTCGTTCTATGCATCAAAATCTGCTATTCCTTAGCAAGAAAGGAACCTCCAGTAGGGCTGTGCGCCCATTCCACCAGGGCAACGGCGGCCACTACTGCTTTGGGACGTGGAGTCCCCCTTCATGACATCTACCAGGGAGCTACGTGGGCTTCATTGAACACGTTTACTAAACACTACTGCCTGGACAGCCAAGTCCAGAGAGACGGCTTCTTTACCCGTACAGTTCTCCAGGACTTTCTGGAGTGAACTTAGTTCGCAGACCAACCTCCGGGGTTGGTATTGCTGGGGTATCTATTCTAAGGTGATGACTCCATAACTAATAGTCTCTTTCAGATGAACAAGTTACTTACCTTCGGTATCGATATATCTGTAAGATACATATATTAGTTATGGATTCCTCACCACCCCACCCATCCTCCACGTTCTGCGAACTGACTTCTAGGGTAAGGGACTCCCTTTCAGGGCCCTAGTTTTGTGCAGCAGTGGTCCGTGTCATGCTTGGCTCTGCGCTTCTGGCGTGGAATGTCGTGTAAACTGACGTCAGCGCGCAGGGGCGGTGGCTAAGTAGATACCGCGACGTCACACCGGCGACCATGACACCAACGACGAGGGCGGAGTCGACCGACGCCACCTACCGACGCGCAGGGGTACTGCTGAAGGAAAGTTCTCCGGATCCAGTCTGACGCCTGGGGGTAATTCTAAGGTGAGGAATCCATAACTAATATATGTCTGTTACAGATATATCGTTACCGAAGGCAAGTAACTTGTTCTTTAGCACCATTGTAGAACTGTATCTGCTATTTACTCTTTTGGTGGTTGTAATCACTTTCATCTGCTTCTGTCTACTGATTATCGCAGCACATGTATTCTTTACAAGAATAACGTTGGTTCAATAAATATATTGAAAACATCCCACTGTGGATTCTGTATATTTCTCTGAGCACAAGTAAGCATGAGTGAGTGAGCAAAAGGTCCTGATCCGTTTCCACGATCCCTGAGGGGTCAGGGTTGTCATGTTCAGTGGTTGCAAGAAACTGTTTGCTCCCTGGTAAGGTTAGGGGGGCCCATGGTGACATTGTGAGCTAGCTGGTCTGTAGGCCAACATATCCTGCAGGGGTGCTCGGAATCAGTCTAGGCACCTCACCAAAGTTTATGTTGTCCAACATACGAGCAGGTCCTACGGTTTAGTGGGAACTACATAACAGCACACTGCTCTACCAATTTGCTTTTGGGGCTCTTCATCTGGGGGCACAGACAGTCTCGAAAGCAGCTGATGTCAGCATGTAGGAGTGGCTCCTATATTGGCTTTGCACGTCACTTATGGAGCTGAATGGCCATCTTTTGGTGCACAGAGGTATTATGGAAAAACTGCGTTACTGAAGGTAAGTACCTTGTTCATTCCATACATGCTTAGATAAACTTTGAGATAAGTATCAAGCTGTCTTTGCAGACACTTGGCTTTCAGTGACAAAGCTTTGAAGCTGGGTCTTTCTCAGCTTTGGCCCCTCTCTCTGACATTCTGCCCTCTTAGAGCTTCATCTTACTTTACCCACCATTCTTCAGAAAACCTTACTGTTTTTCTTCCCATACTGGACTTTTAGGCAGCAAACCTCCTGCTTTCCACAGCTCGGTGGGTGAACATGCACTCTAAAGTGATAAAAGCGCTCATGTTCCCTAGTCCAAGGTATATTGTAATTGTATTTATATAGCGCCTACTAGGCCTGATGAGGCGTCAAAGTGCTTTTCGCCGGGCAGCATGCTGCTCCGGGAACCCAAAGTTAATGGTTAGTTCAGTGTTATTGGTTACTGTTAGTTATTGGGATTAATCTTGTGTGCTCAGGGCAAACCATTCCATGTAGTCATTTCAGTTTTTTATGGTGGACCAAAGTAATAGTGGTTGGTTGCAATCATTAATAAGGGAAAGGGAAGGTGAGCTCAAGCATATGGTTGGTGGAATTAATACAGGAGTTAGAGGAGATTACGTATTGTTAGGTTGCATAGGTATGACTTTCAGCGGAAGGAGCAGAGATTGTGATCCTGTAAATGAGGTGTGGGAAATTTGCTGAAATAGAAATGTCTATGGTGCATGTGTCAGAATAGATTGTGCTCAGAGAGAGGAGGCATGCAGAGGATGGAAGGGAAGGAGAGAGACATTTGAAAAAAAGACAGGTGTCAAACAAATTTTTATTGAAGGACAGTTTTTTAATGACGGATTTAAGGAATGTAGTGAATATTTTTGAGACAGCTTACAGTTTCAGGATGCACGAATGTAGAAAGAAGCAACATTATTTACTTGTGAAGATTGTGCTATATTCAAAAATTTTAATGGGTACTAGAATTAGGTAAACCATCTTTCCGTTGCAAGAACGTAGAGAGAATAAACATTATGTTCAAGGCATGTGAGCTGCAGATCACATGCTTTGCATACTCCTGCCATCTAGTGTTGGGTCCGGATGTTTGCAAGTTGTTTTTCTTTGAAGAAGTCTTTCCATTCATGAGGTAAGGTGACTCCTATTTTCGGTGATTGTGCGCATGGGCATCGACTCCATTGTCAAATTGTTTTTTTCCGCCATCGGGTTTGGACGTGTATTGCTGTGCTCCAGTTTGAAACCGTTCTTCGTGTTCCCCTCGGTGCGCAATCCACTTTACCCACGTTGGTATTGTTTCGAACGCGTATCCCACTACTCCGCGTATCGTATCGGTCGAGGAAAATCTCCATTTCGATCGGAAAACTCCAGGAAGGCCGTTGGGCCTAACCGCGTCAGTCCACCTCGCAGTCGATGGAACGGACTCCCTTCAAATTCTGTCCTCGGTGCCACGCGAAGTATCTGCGCACCGACTCACACTAAGTTTGCAACTTGTGCTTATCTCTGGAGCACAATGAACAGGACTGCGATGTGTGCAGATCGTTTTGATCGAAGAAAACGCTCCGCAATCGTCGGGCTTGACGACGTGAAATGCAAAGCCAAAACATCGAATACATGCCGGACATCTTCGGTGAAGGATCCGAGCAAGAGGAATTCGATGCACAAGGGGCCGAAGAAGAACAGGAAGAACTTGGATCTATTCCGGAATCGGACTCCGAGATGGAAGACGACATACTGCAAGGTCAACGTCCCGTGAGTACCGAACACCCCTTTCCCCAGAATCCAACTCAGACCAAGCAAAAGGCTTCGGTCCACCCCCGACTTCGGGCCACGGTCGGCACCAAGAAGATGTTTCTGTCGCCCCGCCTTCTGACTCGGCACCGAAACATGTCGCTAAGCCTTCCGGCTCAGGATCGAGTCGGCCGAAGTCAGGCACTGAGCCGAAACCTTCAGGCTCGAAGCCGAAAACTGCTTCTGAGCCAAAACCATTGACACCGAAGTAAGAGACTGCTTCGGAACCAAAATCTTCTGCGCCAGAAAGTCATTCCATACCGGCACCGAAGTCCTCTGTGCCAAAAACGAAAAAATTTCCTCCGCAGCTGCAGGATCTGATTTTCGATTTCCCACCACCCAAATCAGACCCAAAACAAAAGGAACTTTATATCTGAAAGAGACACGTTAGTGATAGATTCCTTACCTTAGAATATCCCCAGGCGTCAGGCTGGATCCGGAAAGTTTTGCGTAGCAGTACCCTTGCGCGTCGGTAGGCGGCGTCGTGCGGCTCCGCGTCCGTCGTCGGCGTCGTGATCGCCGGGATGACGTCGCGGGCAGTACTTAGGCGCCGCCCTGCGCGCTGACGTCAGTTCTTCTTTTTCCGCGCCAGTAAGCGCAGATCCGGGAAGAGCAGTGCCCTGGTCAATTTTTGACCATACTTTTTGGTGATTTTTTCACTGTTTTTTCCATCTTTAAGGTGTCGTAGGGATGCCCGGCTTCAAGCGATGCGGCGCCTGTGCGCGGATGATGTCCGTCACCGACCCGCATTGGGAGTGTCTCTTCTGCCTCGGCCGAGGCCACGACACCGAGTCTTGTCCCGAATGCCAGGCCCTCAACCCGAAAGCTTTGCGAGAGCGGTCTCGAAAGCTCCTCGAGGCCCGGCATTCGGCTCCGCGGAAGCCCCGGTCGCGTGAGAGGTCCAGGGGTCGCTCGCGGAGTGCACACCGGTCGTCGGCGTCGAAGTCTTCTTCGTCCGGTAAGTCCAGGCACAAGAAGTCCAAGAAGCATCGTCGCTCTCGGACTTCGCCTCGCCGGTCTCGCGACTCGGCTGAGGCCCCTCCCGGCACCGTCCCCGCCCCGCGGCCCCGGACTTGCCTGTGGAGTCGCCCCCGTCATACCCGCCCTTCCCGGGTTCGGGGGCGGATCCGGCCAAGGTACAGGAGTTCCTGTCGGCCATGGCCCGCCTCTTCGGGCCTTCAGGCCCCTCCGGTGCGCCTTCGGGCCCCGCGGGCCCTGATGGGGTTGCTCCGGCGCCGCCGGCGGCTCCGGCCCCGGCGTCGCCCGGGCCTCCAGCCTCGATCCCGGCTCCGGCTTCGGCCCCGGCCTCGATCCCGGCTCCACAACCCCCATCGACGCCGGTCGACCTCACGACACCTCCGCCGGCGCCGATGTCTCCGGTGCCGTTCTCGACGCCGCCCTGGGCTCCGGGCGGCGTCGTCCCCAGTTCCTTCCGGCTCCGGACATGGACCCGGAGCGACGTCGCTCGACGCCGGCTCCGGCGCCGATGGGACCTTGGGTCCCAAATGTCCCTCCTCCTCCTTATTTTGAACCAGAGGAGGACCAGGAGGACTGGGAGGGGTCTGATGACCCTCTGACACGCAACTGTCAGTATGATGAGGACTGGACAGAGAGTCTAGGGGAGGCCAGTGGTCTGGATACTTCTCCTGACACTGGCATGCTGTCTCCTCCCGTGGCTACGGAGGAGGGGACCAATTTTGGTACGGTGTTGCGTAGGGCTGCTGGGGCCTTACGTCTCCAGCTCCCTACTTTGACGGTCAAGCCTAACATCTTGACAGAGGTGCTTCAGCCGGCAGCCTCCTCTGCGGAGACTGTGCTGCCGTTTAACGACGCCCTCACTGACGTTCTTTTGGGCGCCTGGTCCAAGCCCAACACAGGGGCTCCTGTGGATCGGAACGTGTCACGACGCCATCGCCCCGCTCCGGGCGACCCCCTGTTTCTTTCTGTCCACCCCACTCCTGAGAGCTTGGTTGTCCAAGCCTCCGCTTCCCAAACCGCCTTCCCTACCGCTCCTCCGGATAGGGAATCCAAACGCCTGGATCAGTTTGGGAAGAAAGGTTTTTCTTCCTCCAGTGCTGGCTTGCGGTCCGTTAACACCGCTTGTCTTTTGGGCCGATATACCCACTCCCTGTGGGATTCGGTGGCGGATGTTTTGCCCCAGTGCCCTGAGGAGGTCCAGGCACTGCTTTCCCGCGCCATTGCGGAAGGAAGGGATGCGGCCAAATACACTATCCGTTGTGGCCTTGACACCGCCGACTCGCTGGGCAGGTCGATTGCAACGACGGTGGCGCTCCGGCGCCACGCCTGGCTGAGAACCACTGGTTTTTCAGGGGATGTCCAGAATACTCTCATGGACATGCCCTTTGATGGAGTCGGTCTTTTTGGGTCCAAAGCAGACCATGCGTTGGAGCGCTTTAAGGACTCACGGGCTACTGCAAAGTCCCTGGGCCTTTCTGCTACACGCCCTCCGCTGCCTTCTGCTTTTCGCCCCTATCGTGGCCACGGTAGGGGCGCCCTTCACGTCAGCAGCCCAGCCACCGGCCCGCGCAGCAGTCGTCTTCGCGTGGCCGAGGACGTGGATTCCGCCGTGGCGGATCGGGCAACCAGCGTGCGGGTCAGGCCACCACCTCCAACCCGTCCGCGGCCTCCAAGCCCTCCTAGTCCCTCCTTTCAGGTGCACGGCACGCCAGTAGGGGGCAGGGTCCGCCATCACCTTCCCCACTGGCGCACCATCACCTCGGACAGGTGGGTCTTGGACATTGTCCGAAGGGGCTACTCCCTCCCCTTCGAGACCACCCCCCAGCCATGCCACCTCAATTCCACCGCATGTCAGGGGATCACTTGGTGCTTCTACGGAAGGAAGTCACGGCCCTCTTGACCAAAAGGGCCATCGAGCATGTTCCGACCCCAGAAGTAGGGCGTGGTTGCTACTCCCACTACTTTCTGGTGCCCAAAAAGGACAAGGAGGACATGCGTCCTATCTTGGACCTCCGGAACGTCAATCGCTTCCTCCGGAAGGAGAAGTTCAAGATGCTCACCCTAGCTCAGGTCTTGACTGCCCTCGACCCTGGAGACTGGTTGGTAGCGTTGGACTTGCAGGACGCGTATTTCCACATCCCCGTCCTGCCGGCCCACCGGCGTTACCTTCGGTTCACGGTAGGCCCCGAGCATTTTCAGTTCACCGTGCTCCCCTTTGGCCTTACCAGTGCCCCTCGGGTGTTCACGAAAGTGATGGCGGTGGTCGCAGCTCATCTGCGCCGGGCAGGGGTTTCAGTCTTCCCCTACCTCGACGACTGGCTGCTGAAGGCGGGCTCGTCCCAGGCAGTCGTCTCCCACCTCCAGACTACGGCCGAACTCCTGCACTCGCTGGGGTTCTCCATCAATGTGCCGAAGTCGCATCTAATTCCTTCTCCACAGCTCCTTTTCATCGGAGCAGTTCTGGACACGACGCAGTTTCGGGCCTATCCTCCCGAACGGCGAGTCCGGGATATTCAGGCTATGATTCCGATCTTTCGGCCTTTATCCTGGGTTTCGGTACGGATGACCCTGAGGCTGCTGGGCCTCATGGCCTCCTGCATCCTGCTGGTCAATCATGCCAGATGGCATATGCGGGCTCTGCAGTGGGACCTGAAGTTCCAGTGGGCGCAGCACCAGGGCAACCTGTCCGATCACGTCCAGATCTCGGAGGGGACTGCAAAACAGTTGCAGTGGTGGCTCTCGAACCGGCAATGGGTCATGGGCAGATCCTCTCCCTTCCCCAGCCAGAGCATACAGTTGTGACGGACGCGTCCCTTCTGGGATGGGGCGGTCACATGGGAGAGGCGGAGATCAGAGGCCTCTGGTCTCCGGGCGGAGTCCCGGCTCCATATCAACATTCTGGAGCTCCGGGCGATCCGACTTGCACTCAAGGCATTCCTTCCCTCTGTCAAAGGGAAGGTAGTGCAGGTGTTCACAGACAACACCACCGCCATGTGGTACTGCAACAAACAAGGCGGGGTGGGGTCGTGGACCCTTTGTCAGGAGGCTCTGCGCCTCTGGACATGGCTGGAACATCAGGGCATGTTCCTGGTGGTTCAACACCTGGCAGGTTCCCTGAACGCCAGGGCGGACGAACCTCAGCCGCAGGTGCATGATGGATCACCAATGGCGTCTTCACTCGGAAGTGGCGCAAGGACTCTTTCTACAGTGGGGAGAGCCTTGGTTAGATCTATTCGCCACCGAAGAGAACGCGCAATGTCATCAGTTCTGCGCGTTGGAATTTCCAAGGCGGCACTCGCTCGGCGACGCTTTCGTCACGAGTGGAGTTGCGGTCTATTGTACGCCTTTCCGCCTATACCACTTCTACCCAGAGTGTTGAAGAAGATTCGGCACGACCGGGCCCAAGTCATTCTTGTGGCTCCGGACTGGGCTCGAAGAGTTTGGTATCCCGAGCTACTCAATATGAGCATAGATCCCCCGATCCGTCTGCCTCTTCGGGAGGATCTTCTGTCGCAGCAGCAGGGGACGGTCCTCCACCCGAACCTGTCCAGTCTACACCTGCTTGCGTGGAGATTGAGCGGCGGCAGTTGATTCCTTTCGACTTGCCTCCCGAAGTTTGTGATGTGATTCTGGCAGCCAGGCGTCCCTCCACTAAGGTGGTATACGCCTGCAGGTGGAACAAATTTGTGGCATGGTGCACAGCAAAGGCTGTGAATCCCCTTTCTGCCCCTCTTTCTGAGGTCCTTCTGTTCCTTCTCTCTTTGGCCCAACAGGGTTCTGCCCTGGGTACCATCAAGGGTTATCTTTGTGCTATCTCGGCCTTCCTCAGGCTCCCTGATCAGCCCTCCCTTTTCAAGTCCCCTGTTGTTAACAGGTTCTTAAAAGGCATTACTCACCTCTTCCCTCCTGTTCCGTTTGTGATGCCTCAGTGGGACTTGAACTTGGTTCTTACCTTTTAATGTGCGCTCCCTTTGAGCCTCTACATAACTGTCCTCTTCGTCTTCTGACTCTGAAGACAGGCTTTCTGGTGGCCATCACCTCCGCTCGGCGGGTGAGTGAGCTCCAGGCTCTATCTTGCAAACCTCCCTTTCTGTCTGTTCATCCAGACAAGGTTGTTCTTCGGACGCGTCCGTCCTTCTTGCCAAAGGTGGTTACTGCTTTCCACATTGGGCAGACCATCACTTTGCCCACCTTCTTTCCGCCTCCGCATCCTTCCAGAGAGGAAGAGAGGCTCCACCGTCTGGACCCAAAACGTGCGCTCTCTTTCTATATTGACCGCACAAAACACTTCCGGGTGGATGACCAGCTCTTTGTTGGCTACGTGGGCGCCAAAAAGGTCGGGCGGTGCACAAGAGGACCATCTCCCGCTGGGTTACCTTGTGCATCAAGACCTGCTATTCTTTGGCTAAAAAGGAACCTCCTGTTGGGCTGCGTGCCCATTCCACCAGGGCAACGGCTGCTACCACGGCCTTGGGCCGCGGTGTTCCGCTGCCGGTTATCTGTCAGGCGGCTACGTGGGCCTCGCTGCACACGTTTACTAAGCATTACTGCCTTGACAGTCAGGTCCGGAGGGACGGCTTCTTTGGCCGTTCTGTCCTCCAGGACTTCCTTGTCTGATCTTTGTTCGCAGACCCACCACCGGGGTTGGTATTGCTGGGGTATCTATTCTAAGGTAAGGAATCTATCACTAACGTGTCTCTTTCAGATGCACAAGTTACTAACTTGTGTAACGATATATCTGTAAGAGACAGTAGTTAGTGATAGATTCCTCACCGCCCACCCATCCTCCCCGTTCTGCGAACTGATTTCTAGGGTTAAGGACATCCCTTTCAGGGCCCTAGTATTTTTCAGACACCTGTGTCAGCTTCTTGCATGGCTCTGCGTTCCTGGCGCGGAAAGTCGTGTACAGAACTGACGTCAGCGCGCAGGGGCGGCGCCTAAGTACTGCCCGCGACGTCATCCCGGCGATCACGACGCCGACGACGGACGCGGAGCCGCACGACGCCGCCTACCGACGCGCAAGGGTACTGCTACGCAAAACTTTCCGGATCCAGCCTGACGCCTGGGGATATTCTAAGGTAAGGAATCTATCACTAACTACTGTCTCTTACAGATATATCGTTACACAAGTTAGTAACTTGTGCATTAATCCCGATACAGGACATGTTCTTACTAAACCTGAGTCAGAGGACACATATTACCATATTTCTTTGAAGAAGAAGAATGTCGGTAATAACCCTTTTCCTCCTCCTCCGCCACATTCCCCTACACCACCTTCCCCACCATTAGAACATTTACTTATTACACCAACTAACTCTCCACCACCGCAACCTGATGACAATGACGATGGAGATGGGGGGGACATTATTTTACCGGTAGATCCCTGGAAAGACTACAACACTGATTCACCCACAGACAATGACCCAGACTTTTACCCTGCAAAGCCTTCCCCTCCTGATGACAATGTAGGATATCTAGAATTACTTGCTGGAGCTGCAGAATATCATGGGGTACTATTACACAAGGAATCCCTAGAGGAAGATTTCTTTTTTGAAACACTCAGTAACACACAAAGGTCTAGTCAGACTCTCCCTATGCTCAAAGGCATGATGAGACATGCCAATGATATATTCAAAGACCCTGTTCGTGCTCGTATTCTCACCCCCAGAATAAACAAAAAATATAAGCCTGCTCCGTCTGATCCAGCTTTTATTAAAGGGCAGTTACCACTAGACTCTTTGGTCGTCTCTAATGCCCGTAAACGGGCCAATTCACAAACTTCGGACTGATGCCACCCCCCCCCCCCCTCCCTCCAGACAAAGAGTCAAAATTGTTAGACGCCTCTGGTAAAAGAGTAGCCTCCCAAGCAGCAAATCATTGGCGATTGCCAACACCCAGGCCGTACTAGCCAGGTATGATGGAGCACACTGGGACGAAATGTAGCAATTGCTCCAATATCTCCCAGATGAGCACAAGGCTAAAGCTCAAGATTTAGTGCAACAAGGAAAGCTCATCTCCAATTCCTCTATTAGGTGTGCTTTAGATGCTGCTGACACCGCAGGTAGCGAGATCAACATTAGTGTGTTACTAAGGAGGCACGCATGGTTGAGAATTTCTGGTTTTAAACCTGAAGTCCAACAATCCATTTTAAATACTCCATTTGACAAAGAGCATCTCTTCGGGCCCGAAGTAGATAAGTCATTGGAGAAAATGAAGAAAGATACTGAAGTGGTTAAGTCAATGGGAGCCCTACAGTCTCCTTCTAATCGTGGCTCCTTTCGTCGCTCCTTCTATCTTTGGGTGTCTAAGACAACGTCTTCAGACAATACTGCTGCCTCATACAAAGGCAACAATCAATTATCCTCCTCAAGAGGCTTCTTTAGAGGAGGATACAGAGGTAACAACGGCAAAGGTAGGGGCAAAGTTTCCACACCACATAATTCCCCCTCCCCTAACAAGCAGTGACGTGCCTACACTTCCCCCCCAATCATTTAACACCTATCGGGGGACGTCTTCTACAATTCCTCCCCATTTCGCAATCCATAAAAACAAACAAATGGGTGTTAGGAATTATCCAACATGGTTATTGCCTGTAGCTTACCAACAATCCTCCAGACATTCCACCCTGCTCTCACAAAATGTCACCAGAACATTTACACCTGCTCAAAAAGGAAGTCCAGTCTCTCTTGCTAAAAGGAGCCAAAGAGCCTGTACCGTTACAATATCAAGGGTCAGGCGTGTACTCCCTATATTTTATAATTCCCAAAAAAGGACGGTTCCTTGAGACCTATTTTGGACCTCAGAGAATTGAATCACTACATACTGTCAGAGCATTTCCATATGGTGACACTTCAACAGGTGCTCCCACTTCTGCAGCAGGGCGACTTTATGTCTACTCTAGACTTAAAGGACGCATATTTCCACATTCCAATTCATCCCGCTCATCGCAAATACCTCAGATTCATGATAGCGGGTCATCATTACCAATTCAAAGTACTACAGTTTGGAGTCACCACTGCTCCCAGGGTATTTACCAAATACCTGGCAGTAGTAGCAGCTCATCTGAGGAGACAGCACATCCATGTCTTCCCATACCTGGACGACTGGCTCATCAAAGCCAGCACTTATCAAAAGTGTCTCCAACACACTCAAGCCACGATTCACTTATTACACAAGCTAGGATTTACAGTGAATGCGTTAAAGTATCATATACAGCCTTCCAACACACAAACCTATCTGGGAGCCACCATAGACACTCAAAGGGCTCTAGCCTCGCCCAATACAGCCAGAATTCTCAGTATTCAGTCCCTTCTCACTCAGTTTCAGCCCAACCAATCATTACCAGCAAGAGTAGTCATGCAACTACTAGGAATGATGGCGTCTTGCATCGTAATTGTTCCCCATGCAAGACTTCACATGCGTCCCCTTCAAGAATGCCTAGCACGTCAGTCTAGTGTTTGGTAGATGGCCGCACCCATCGCTTCTGCAGTGGTGGAATCCACAAAATCTATCCAAAGGGCTGCCTTTCATCGACCCAGTTCCACAGACAGTGCTAACAGCAGACGCATCGCTCACTGGTTGGGGTGCTCACCTACACAATCACACAATCCAAGGGTTGTGAAGTCTAAAGTACAAGAGTCTTCATATATATCACCTAGAGCTACTAGCAGTGTTTCTAGCGCTCAGAGCTTTTCAAATTCACCTCATAGGCAAAGCTGTCCTAGTCCGCACAGACAACATGACAGCTATGTATTATATACAGAAACGGGGGTGGGGGACACTCTCTCCAACTGTCACGCCTAGCACAAGCCATTTGGAAATGGGCTATACACCACAAGATTTATCTCCTGGCAGAACATCTTCCAGGAGTAAACAATCAGATTGCAGACCTTCTCAGCAGACAGAGACAACAAATCCATGAGTGGGAACTTCATCCCCAAATTCTCCTCCCCTACTTTCAGGAATGGGGATTTCATCACATTGACCTGTTCACCACAGCTCAAATCGCAAAATACCCAAGCTTCGCCTCCAGGTTCCCACACCCGCTCTCCAAAGGCAATGCCCTATGGATGAACTGGTCAGGGATATTTGCCTACGCTTTTCCGCCTCTCCCACTCATTCCATTGGTAGTTCGGAAGCTCAGACAAACATCCCTCAAACTGATTCTCATAGCTCCCACATGGGCACGTCAGCCTTGGTTCACCACCCTGCTGGAGCTCTCAGTAGTTCCACACCAAAAGCTGCATCTCAACTCCAGTCTCCTCACTCAGAGCCATGGAAAAATCAGGTATCCAAATCCCAAAGAACTCAACCTGGCGATTTGGCTCCTGAAGTCATAGTTTGGTTATTTACAACTACCACCAGACTGTATGAATATCCTAATAGAGGCTAGAAAACCTCCTACTAGGGCATGTTATGCAGCAAAATGGAAACGGTTTGTTATCTATTGCAACAATAACGATATCAATCCTCTTGATGCTTCTTTGCAAAACTTCATCTGTTATCTGTTACATTTACAGCAATCTGGACTAGCCTATACATCTATTCGCTTATATCTAGCAGACAACACTCAGAGTACCAGTGATTAAAGCCTTTATGGAAGGATTAAAAAGGGTGATACCACCAAAATTCCCACCTGCACCAGTACGGAACTTAAACATAGTCCTTACAAGGCTAATGGGTCCACCTTTTGAACCAATGCACAGGTGTCAATTATAGTTTCTCTCATGGAAGGTTGCTTTTCTCATTGCAGTCACTTCACTAAGGAGAGTTGGTGAACTTCAGGCATTAACTATACAAGAGCCTTTCTTTCAGCTTCACAAAGACAGAGTGGTTCTTCGAACCAATCCCAAATTTCTTCCTAAAGTAGTTTCTGCTTTTCATATCAATCAGTCTGTTGAGTTACCTGTGTTCTTTCCTCAACCTGATTCTGTAGCAGAACGAGCTCTACACACATTAGATGTTAGAAGAGCTCTACTATCTTATGTGGAAAGAACAAAAGAATTTTGCAAAACAAACCAGCTTTTTGTTGCTTTGTCGCCACCACACAAAGGTAATCCCATATCTAAATTGGGCATCGCAAGATGGATTGTGAATTGTATCCAGACATGTTATGTGAAAGCGAAAAGAACTCTGATAATACCCCCTAGAGCGCATTCCACTCGCGAAATAGGGGCTACTATGGCCTTCTTAGGGAATTTTCCCCTAGCTGATATCTGTAAGGCAGCAACATGGTATACACCGCACACATTCACCAAGTACTATTGTGTAGATGTGTTAGCGAGGCAACAAGCTAATGTAGGCCAGGCAGTACTTAAAACACTTTTTCAAACAACAGCTACAGGTTAGCCACCGCTTTGGGAGCATAGTGCTGTATAGTCTATGCAAAGCATGTGATCTACAGCTCACATGCGTCGAACGGATAATGTTGCTTACCCAGTAAGCATCTGTTCTTGGCATGTAGAGCTGTAGATTCACATGCGCCCACCCGCCTCCCTGGGCACCTATAGTTGTTGCAGTTTCTTACTTTACATACATACGCATGGACATCTCCATCTACACTTACTAACTCCATTATCTGAAAGAGACACGTTAGTGACAGATTCCTCACCTTAGAATATCCCCAGGCGTCAGGCTGGATCCGGAAAGTTTTGCGTAGCAGTACCCCTGCGCGTCGGTAGGCGGCGTCGTGCGGCTCCGCTTCCGTCGTCGGCGTCGTGATCGTCGGGATGACGTCGCGGGCAGTACTTAGACGCCGCCCATGCGCGCTGGCGTCAGTTCTTTCTTTTTCCGCGCCAGTAAGCGCAGATCCGGATTGAGCAGTGCCCCAGTCATTTTTTGACTGAGTATTTTTTGAGACTTTTTTGTCCAAGTTTTCGAGTCGTTTCGACTCCAAGGTGTCAGTAGGGATGCCCGGCTTCAAGCCATGCGAGGTCAGTAATCGCATGATGTCGATTAAGGATCCGCACCGTGAGTGTCTCTTCTGCCTGGGGCAACCCCAAATCGTGCCCCGAGTGTCGGTCCCTCACTCCGAAGGCTTTGCGAGAGCGGTCTCGAAAGCTTCTCGAGGCCCGGCACTCGGCTCCGCGCCGATCGAGGTCCCGGGAGAGGTCGAGGGGCCGGTCGCGGAGTCGTCGACATTCGTCGGGGTCGAAGTCTTCGTCTTCAGGTAAGGCGAAGCACAAGAGGTCTAAGAAGCGTCGCTCTAAGACTTCCCCTCGCCGGTCTCTCGACTCGGCTGAGGGTCCAGTTGGTACCGCCCCCGCGGCTCCGTGGGTTCCCGAACAGTCGACGCCGGCCTACCCGCCTGTTCCGGGTCCGACGTCGACTCCGGCCGACATCCAAGACTTCTTGTCGGCCATGGCTCGCATCTTCGGGCCTAAGAGTTACCCCGGTGCGCCTTCGGGCCCCAGTGGGAGTCCTCCTTCGACACCACCGGCGGCTCCGGCCCCGGTGTCTCCGGCGGCTCCGGCCCCGGTGCCGCAGGAACCCAACGGATCCAGGCCTGGATCCCGGTCGACGCCGGTTGACCTAATAACACCTCCACCGGCGCCGACCTGCCCGGTACCATTCATGGCGCCGTCCGAGGCCCCGGGCGGCGCCGCCCCCAGGTTCTCCCCGGAACCGGACACGGAGCCGGATCAACGTCGCCCGACGCCGATTCCGACAGGACTTTTCTTCCCTCATGTCCGCCCTCCATACTTTTCACCTGTTTTGGAGGACGAGGAGGACTGGGAGGGGTCGGAAGACCCTCTCACAGCTCAATGTGAGCCTTATCAGGACTGGGCTGAGGAACTGGGTGATGCCAGTGGCCTGGACACCTCTCCAGACCTTGGCATGCTGTCTCCTCCTTCCGTGGCTACGGAGGAGGGAGCAAGTTATGCAACGGTGTTGCGTAGGGTGGCCGCGGCCTGCGCCTCGAGCTCCCTACAGTGGCTGTCAGGACTAACCTCCTGACGGAAGTGCTTCAGCCGGCAGCTACCTCTTCGGAGCCACTGCTGCTGTTCAACGACGCACTTTCTGACGTTCTTTTGGGCACGTGGTCCAGGCCCACCACAGGGGCTCCTGTGGACAGGAACGTAGCCCGACGCCATCGCCCGGCCCAGGGCGACCCCTTGTTCCTCTCCCAACACCCCACCCCCGAGAGCTTGGTTGTCCAAGCCTCTACCTCTCAGAGCGCCTTCCCTATGGCTCCGCCGGACAGGGAATCCAAAAACTGGAACAATTTGGGAAGAAGATTTTCTCTTCCTCCAGTGCTGGCTTGCGGTCCGTGAACACCGCTTGCCTTTTGGGCCGTTATTCCCACTCTCTGTGGGATTCGGTGGCGCAGGTGCTGCCTAAGTGTCCTGAGGAGGTCCAGACACTTCTCTCCCGTGTTATTGCAGACGGGAGGGACGCGGCTAAGTTCACAATCCGATGTGGCCTTGACACCGCTGACTCGCTGGGCAGATCGCTTGCTACGACAGTGGCGCTGCGCCGTCACGCCTGGCTGAGGACCACTGGTTTCTCGGGTGATGTCCAAAACACCCTTATGGACATGCCCTTCGATGGTATCCGCCTTTTGGCAATAAGGCAGACAGCGCGCTGGAGCGCTTTAAGGACTCGCGGGCTACGGCCAAGTCCTTGGGCCTCTCCGCCTCGCGCCTCCGAAGCAGTCTGCTTTTCGCCCTTTCGTGGCCACGGAAGGGGCGCCCAGTCACGTCCATTGCCCAGCCACCGGCCCGCGCAGCAAGCGCCTTCGCGTGGCCAAGGACGTGGCTCCCGCCGAGGCGGGTCGGGTAACCAGCGTGCGGGTCAGGCCACAACCTCCGCCCCGTCCGCGGCCTCCAAACCCTCCTAGTCCATCCTTTCAGGTCCACAGCACGCCAGTGGGGGGCAGGGTCCGCCATCACCTTCCCCACTGGCGCACCAACACATCGGACCAGTGGGTTTTGGACATTGTCCGAAGGGGCTACTCCCTCCCCTTCGAGACTATCCCCCAGCCATGCCACCTCAGCACCACCGCATGTCGGGGGACCATTTGGTACTTCTTCGAAAGGAAGTTGCGGCCCTCTTGGCCAAGGGGGCCATCGAGCACGTTCCGACCCCAGAAGTAGGGCGTGGTTGTTATTCCCACTACTTTCTGGTGCCCAAAAAGGACAAGGAGGACATGCGTCCTATCTTGGACCTCCGGAACGTAATTCGCTTCCTCCGGAAGGAGAAGTTCAAGATACTCACCCTAGCTCAGGTCTTGACTGCCCTCGACCCTGGAGACTGGATGGTAGCGTTGAACTTGCAGGACGCATATTTTCACATCCCTGTCCTGCCGGCCCACCGGCGTTACCTGCGGTTCACGGTAGGCCTCGAGCACTTTCAGTTCACCGTGCTTCCCTTTGGCCTTACCAGCGCCCCTCGGGTGTTCACGAAGGTGATGGCGGTGGTCGCAGCTCATCTGCGCCGGGCAGGGGTTCCAGTCTTCCCCTACCTCGACGACTGGCTGCTGAAGGCGGGCTCGTCCCAGGCAGTCGTCTCCCACCTCCAGACTACGGCCGAACTCCTGCACTCGCTGGGGTTCTCCATCAACGTGCCGAAGTCGCACCTCATTCCTTCTCCACAGCTCATTTTCATCGGAGCAGTTCTGGACACAACGCAGTTTTGGGCCTATCCTCCCGAACGGCGAGTCCAGGATATTCAGGCTATGATTCCGATCTTTCAGCCTCTATCCTGGGTTTCGGTACGGATGACCCTGAGGCTGCTGGGCCTCATGGCCTCCTGCATCCTGCTGGTCGATCATGCCAGATGGCATATGCGGGCTCTGCAGTGGGACCTGAAGTTCCAGTGGGCGCAGCATCAGCGTCCAGATCTCGGAGGGGACTGCACGACAGTTGCAGTGGTGGCTTTCGAACCGGCAATGGGTCACAGGCAGATCCCTCTCCCTTCCCCAGCCAGAGCACACAGTTGTGACGGATGCGTCCCTTCTGGGATGGGGCGGTCACATGGGAGAGGCGGAGATCAGAGGCCTCTGGTCTCCGGCGGAGTCCCGGCTCCATATCAACCTTCTGGAGCTCCGGGCGATCCGACTTGCACTAAAGGCATTCCTTCCCTCTGTCAAGGGGAAGGTAGTGCAGGTGTTCACAGACAACACCGCCATGTGGTACTGCAACAAACAAGGCGGGGTGGGGTCGTGGACCCAATGTCAGGAGGCTCTGCGTCTCTGGACATGGCTGGAACATCAGGGCATTTTCCTGATGGTTCAACACCTGGCAGGTTCCCTGAACGCCAGGGCGGACGAACTCAGCCGCAGGTGCATGATGGATCACGAATGGCGTCTTCACTCGGAGGTGGCGCAAGGACTCTTTCTACAGTGGGGAGAGCCTTGGTTAGATCAATACGCCACCGAAGAGAACGCGCAATGTCATCAGTTCTGCGCGTTGGAATTTCCAAGGCGGCACTCGCCGGCGACGCTTCGTCGCGAGTGGAGTTGCGGTCTGTTGTACGCCTTTCCGCCTATACCACTTCTACCCAGAGTGTTGAAGAAGATTCGACACGACCGGGCCCAAGTCATTCTTGTGGCTCCGGACTGGGCTCGAAGAGTTTGGTATCCCGAGCTACTCAGTATGAGCATCGATCCCCCGATCCGTCTGCCTCTTCGGGAGGATCTTCTGTCGCAGCAGCAGGGGACGGTCCTCCACCCGAACCTGTCCAGTCTCCACTTCCTTGCGTGGAGATTGAGCGGCGGCAGTTGATTCCTTTCGACTTGCCTCCCGAAGTTTGTGATGTGATTCTGGCAGGTAGGCGTCCCTCCACTAAGGTGGTATACGCCTGCAGGTGGAACAAGTTTGTGGCATGGTGCACAGCAAAGGCTGTGAATCCCCTTTCTGCCCCTCTTTCTGAGGTTCTTCTGTTCCTTCTTTCTCTGGCCCAACAGGGTTCTGCCCTGGGTACCATCAAGGGCTACCTTTGTGCAATCTCGGCCTTTCTCAGGCTTCCTGATCAGCCCTCCCTTTTCAAGTCCCCTGTTGTTAACAGGTTTCTTAAAGGCATTACACACCTCTTCCCTCCTGTTCCGTTTGTGATGCCTCAGTGGGACTTGAACTTGGTGCTTACTTTTTTAATGTGTGCACCCTTTGAGCCTCTCCATAACTGTCCTCTTCGTCTTCTCACTCTGAAGACAGCCTTTCTGGTGGCTATCACCTCCGCTCGGCGGGTGAGTGAGCTCCAGGCTCTTTCTTGCAAGCCCCCCTTTCTGTCTGTTCATCCAGACAAGGTTGTTCTTAGGACGCGTCTGTCCTTCTTGCCAAAGGTGGTTACCGCCTTCCACATTGGGCAGACCATCACTTTGCCCACCTTCTTTCCGCCTCCGCATCCTTCCAGAGAGGAAGAGAGGCTCCACCGTCTGGACCCAAAACGTGCGATTTCTTTCTATCTGAACCGCACACAACAGTTCGAGGTGGACGACCAGCTCTTTGTTGGCTACGTGGGCGCCAAAAAAGGTCGGGCGGTACACAAGCGGACCATCTCCCGCTGGGTCGTCTTGTGTATCAAAGCCTGCTATTCTTTGGCTAAGAAGGAGCCCCCTGTTGGGCTACGTGCCCATTCCACCAGGGCGACAGCCGCCACCACGGCTTTGGGACGTGGTGTCCCATTGCAGGACATTTGTCAGGCAGCTACGTCGGCCTCGCTGCACACGTTTACCAAGCATTACTGCCTTGACAGCCAAGTCCGGAGAGACGGCTTCTTTGGCCGTTCTGTTCTCCGAGACTTCTTCGTCTGATCTTTGTTCGCAGACCCACCACCGGGGTTGGTATTGCTGGGGTATTTATTCTAAGGTGAGGAATCTGTCACTAACGTGTCTCTTTCAGATGCACAAGTTACTAACTTGTGTAACGATATATCTGTAAGAGACAGTAGTTAGTGACAGATTCCTACCGCCCCACCCATCCTCCCCGTTCTGCGAACTGATTTCTAGGGTTAAGGTCATCCCTTTCAGGGCCCTAGTTTTCAGACACCAGTGTCAGTTTCTTGCATGGCTCTGCGTTTCTGGCGCGGAAAGTCGTGTACAGAACTGACGCCAGCGCGCATGGGCGGCGTCTAAGTACTGGCCGCAACGTCATCCCGGCGATCACGACGACGGACGCGGAGCCGCACGACGCCTACCGACGCGCAGGGGTACTGCTACGCAAAACTTTCCGGATCCAGCCTGACGCCTGGGGATATTCTATGGTGAGGAATCTGTCACTAACTACTGTCTCTTACAGATATATCGTTACAGAAGTTAGTAACTTGTGCCTCACCCTCTGCGGGAAAACAATCAAACAATAAGGTTGATGCCCATGCTCACTATCACCGAAAGGAGGAGTCACCTTACCTCGTGACTGGAAAGACTTCTTCGAATAAAAACAATTTGCAAACATCCGGACACAACAACAGATGGCAGGAGTATGCAAAGCATGTGAATCTACAGCTCTACATGCCAAGAACAGATGCTTACTGGGTAAGTAACATTATCCTTACTTGTGAAGATTGTGCTATGTTGAAATGTTTTAATAGGTGCTAGAATCAGGTAAAATCATCTCACCGTTGCTAGACCGCTGATTCAGCCAGGTCAGTTAATCAGTTCAAAGATTGAAAGTGAAAAATAATGGCTGGACGCATATGTCGAGAAAATACATGCGAAATAATGTACACACTGAAAAGGGATTTTGGCGTTTAACCTCAGGTTTGACTCGGTGTATTATTATACAGTAGAGTGGGGTACATTTAAATGCCTCTGGTTTGCATTGGCACCAGATGGAAGATGAGGAAAGCTTCCCAGACAGTGGAAGTGTATTACCTGCCTTCCAGTGACTGGAGAGCAGGGAATGCAAACACTGGTGTGAGTGAGGGGATGATGAAAGGGCTCCCCTTACAATTTACGAATTGAATGAACACTTTTGTTAACTAATGCCCGCTGATTAGACTTCCTGAAGCACTGCCCTTTTTAGGTCTCGCCTGAGCCAGCGCATGCGCTGCTCTGGCGAGAGTTTTAGTAAGCGGGTTTTGGAAGTGCAAACAGCACTGGCGACCAGCTTGAGTTCACGTGAGCGTGCACGCGCGTCACGGGTCATTAAGTGCATCGCGATCGCGATCACTTTCACTTTTGCTGCTTTTAAGTAAAGAAATAGATTATTTTTCTATTTCTTTACTTTTGCTATAATCACGGCACCCGCGCTTTACTTTTAATGTTAAAGCGCTTTACTTTTAATGTTAAAAGTAAAACGCGGGTGCCGCGATTATAATGGTGTAGCCAATAGGTCTCGCTTTTGGGACCTTATAAGTATTTAGTTATGCAACTGTTGCATGGCTAAACACTTATAAGGTCCCAAAGGCGAGACCTATTGGCTATGCCAATGCTTGTTGGAGATGCTATGGATGAGTAGGGGTGGAGCTGCAGGTTGAAGGGGACCCTTTAGGTGAGGCCAAGCATTTGTCTACCTTAATCACACTTCAGTGCAGAGCCCTCACACCTCTTTGTGCCTCTGTTGTGAGTGCTCCAGGCTGGAGGGTTTTTGCTGATATGGGCAGTTTTAAAGGCAGGATAACAGTGTAAAAAAATCTCCCTCGCAGAGATAAAGGGTTTCAAAGTAAGCCGACCAGAAGAGACCGGGTCAGTGACATTAGTTTTGACACAGTGCTTACTAATGAGGTGAAACCTTTGCATAGCTGATGTCAACACGTGCAAACATAACCAAACAATGAAGCAGCACTGTCACCAAACGTGCC
Organism: Calotriton arnoldi; assembly: GCA_963921515.1. Classification (NCBI taxonomy): domain Eukaryota; kingdom Metazoa; phylum Chordata; class Amphibia; order Caudata; family Salamandridae; genus Calotriton; species Calotriton arnoldi. Next base: position 3,447,718 of record CAWUFW010000809.1, read on the forward strand.
ACACTACGTGTCCTATTCTGCCCCCTCCCACCACACAATCCACTCAACCACGCCACACAATCTGCCCCTTCCCTGTCACATAATTCCAGCGGCCCTGGGTATAGTTCTTATACGCCCAGGAGGGCACATAGACTACAGTACCCGGTGCCGACGCCTCATTGTCAACAATGATACCGCGTCAACAGAATTCCCACCAGACATTTTGAAAATGTAGTCCGCACAGCTGGGCTGGCTTTAGGGAGTGAAGAGCGGCAGAGCTCAGCATCATAGCTCAGGGGAGGAGAGGCGGCTGTGCGAGGCGACAGGGTGCTAAACCGAGTCGCTGCTGGGGGTTGCGAAGTTGTGCCCCTGGGCAAACCGAGATCCTCAGGAGTAGGGTTCAATGCCGGAAATGTATGGGTGAGAAGGGTACAAGCCACTCTCCCTGAAGGGCAGAGTATCCAACTAAGTCCATCTTGGCAAGAGAGTGAGGTTACTATGCAGCGTATCTCTGGAGGGCACAGCAACAAACACAGGGTGTCTGTGATTTACAGGCCACTAAACGCAGCATGTATTGGGAAGGGGGGGTACGAAACAGAACATCAATAGGGCACATTGTACCAACAGAACCACTCCAGGAACAGAAGCATGGGTACCAGCCCGAGCCTCTGAGTGAGGAAAGAATACCGAATTTGCAGGGTACCACACTGAGCCTCTCTTAAGGTAGAACGGGGTGGGAGGGGGGGGGAGAGCTATCATTCTCTCTGGGGCAGTCTGCTTAACTGCCTCCCATGGGGGCACAAAGCCAGTCTCAGTTTCTCTAAGTGCATCTTGAGGAAGTCACTGCATGTCTGTTTCTGCGAAAAGCTCCTTCCTGCTAAGCATCTGGCTCTCAGGGACAGCTCCTCCTGCAGGGAAACCCAAATCAGTGCATATGGCGGTTTCAATGAGGCGCTCCTACATCCTCAGCATCCGGAGTCTCTGCATGTCTGTTTCTATGACAAGCACTTCTACCTTCTTACCATAATGCTCTCTGTCAACTGCTTTGGTATGGAATCCAGAGATGCTTCATGAGAGTGTGTCTATGAGAAGCGTCTAACCTGTTACCATCTTTCTCTCAAAAATAGCTATTCCTCTATGGAAGCCTGAGTTGCCACATGCGACTGTGTCCCTAAGAGTCACCTCTAGCTCCTTAGCATTCTGCTCTTAAAAAGCTCATCTGGTATGAAAGCCTGATTCACCACTTGTCTGTTTCTATGACAATCATATACCTCCTTAGCATCTTGCTCTTAAGAACAGTTCCTCCTCCAGGGAAACCTAAGTCACCACATGTGTCTGTTTCTATAAGTCGCACCTACCTCCTCAGCATCTTGCTCTCAAAGACGGTCACTTCATCACTGTCCACCGAGCCCATCTCCATGTTCTCATCGTAGTTTGAGAGGAGGCCATACTTCTTCTCAGGCTTTCTTAATCTCACGCACGGCTGGCACTTACATCACATAATACTTTCTGGGACCTAATTTACAAAATGATTTAACAGTTGCAAGTCCTCAGATTCAGGAAATCTGAGGGTTTGTAATCACCAAAACACTTTTTGTAAACTATTAAAAATAAGTAAAGATCCGAAAAGGTTTTCCGAATTGTTAAATGTGATAGATAATGGTAGGATTTTCAGGAGGCACCTCTAAGGTGCTCTCTGGGTGCTTGTCTTGATAAAGTCACTACTTGCATCAGTACGGATTTATGAAGACAAGGTGTGTGATACCAAACACCATAGGTTATATTAAAAAGCCATCATGTAGCTGGGGAACTTGTAATGACCAGTGCCCAGTACATATGCTTAAGATGGCTTACCCGTCCACTTGCACTATCTAGTAATTATACTAGACAGCACAGGAGCATATCTGCAGATACCATATGTAATATAATGCACACTGCCTTAGGGCTATAAGGCCTGCTGTAGGGGTGATTTACATATATTGCATACAGTGTCTGTAGGCATATTAGTTTTGAAATTAAAAGAGCTCGGTTTGATTTGCGAAGCAGGTGTCTTATGGCATTGGCCGTATGTAACATGTTTTTTTTTTGTTGACGATATTGTATTTTAAGAAAAATGCCACATTGTGTATTTTACGAGGCAAGCCAAAATGTATCATATGTTCCGTATACAAAGGCAGTAAGTATGCAGTACCATAATGAAATAGAGTATGAAATATACATAAAGTAGGCAGATGTTAGACTTTTTATGTAAAAAGGCTCCGTATATTTTTTTATATCTGATAGAGACATCTAGCCGCAGATTACTTAACTTAGAATATCCCCAGGCGTTAGACTGGATCCGGAAAATTTTTGCGTAGCAGTACCTCTGCGTGCCGGGGGGGCGGCGCCGCCTGGCTCCGCCCTGACGTCGTCCCCGGACATGACGTCAGTGGAGCTATATAGGAACCCCCTGGCGCGCTGACGTCAGTTTCCTTCTTTTCCGCGTTCCAACGCGGATCTGGGATCCTCGCCTCCACGTGACGATGGGGGCCATGGTTCCCGTTCCCACACGGAGCCGTGCGCCCCGGAGTCAGCCTCCCTTTACCCGCCCTTTCCGGGTACTGGCGCGACTCGGCCCCAGATGGAAGCCTACTACAAGGCTCTGCACTCCATCTTCGGGTCACCTCCTCTCCCTGGCGCACCTTCGGGTCCCACAGTGGAGGTAGGCATTCAGGTCGGACCTCCGCCGGCGGGTTCGCCCTCGGCGCCGACCGAGTGCCTCGGCTCCGGAGCCGTGCTGGCATCATCATCGGCGCCGGCAGCCAAGTGCCTCGACTCCGGAGCCGTGCCGGCGTCGGGTACCAACCCTGATGGGCGTTTCAGCCCCACGCAGTGCCATTCTGCCTTGTCTCCGCATAGCCCCTGGCGGCTCCCTGCGTCGACATCGGCATCATCGGCGCCGGCGGCCGAGTGCCTCGACTCCGGCTCCGGAGCCGTGCCGGCGTCGGGTACCAACCCCGATGGGCGTTTCAGCCCCACACTGTGCCTGTCGCCACCTGGTCCTCAGGCTCTGTCTCCGCGCCTCTCCATGGTGGGTTCGACGCCTTTGCGGCGTCGTTCGACGCCGGAGCGGTCGCCGGCACCTCTCGGTTCTCCGCTTCCGGAGGACACAGGCCGGGTATGCCCGAACTTGTCTCCACGCCAGTTGCCTCCAATGCCATGGGGGCAGTGGGCCCTTGTTCCTCTTCCTGTGGGAAGTGTCAGCTTGCAACCGTCCCCTACAGATGGGCTATTGTCACCCCCCACCACGCCCACTGAAGCTGGTGCTTTGTTTTTGAGGGGTGTTCGTAGGGCTGCAGCTGTTTTACATTTGCACCCTCCTTCTGTGTCCTTGTCTTCCGACCCTTTATTGGATCTCCTCCACCAGGGTGCGGTAGATATTGAGCCCTTGCTACCTTTTAGCGGCTTATTGTTCAATGCCCTTCTCGGGACATGGGCACGGCCCTCTTCCGGAGATGCTGTCGACAGGGCTGTAGCACACCGGCACTGTCCGGCTCCTGAAAGCCCAGCCTGTTTGTCCCTTCAGCCTGGGGCTTATGGCCTTGTAGTGCAGGTGTCTTTGGCCACGCAACCTTCCTCTCCACCTCTTCTGCAGCCTCCTACTAGGGATTCTCGTTGGTTGGAAGCGTGTGGACGCAGCATTTTTGCGTCCTCTAGTTCAGCCTTACGTGCTCTAAACACGGCTTGCGTCTTTGCCCGGGCTTCTTCTGCCCTATGGGACTCGGTGGAGTGTCTTTTGCCTGCCCTCCCTGAGTGTCCTCGCGCTGACGTAGCTCGTCTTCTTCACGAAGGCCGAGATATGGCGCAGTTTACCGTTCGGTCCGCCGTTGACGCTACCGATTCGGTGGGTCGGGCGATGGCGAGGTCCGTTGCTTTGCGCCTCCATGCTTGGCTAGGCGACGGGGGTTTCCCCGAAAATGTCCGTGACAGTCTCCGGGACTTACCTTTTGATGGTGTGTCCCTGTTTGACGCACATGCGGACTCTGCGGTTCACCGCCTTCTGTCTACCCTTCCGTAGTGTGTCTTGCTTCAGGTTGGCCCTGGGTTCCTGGTAATACCTCAGCGGCCTGAGCGGCTTCTCGCCGTATTTGCTTTCTTTCATGCAGCAGGTCAGCTGCTTATTTTTTCTGAATCTCTATGGCCTAGTGGTTCAGGTTGCACGCCCTACTACAAGGGTTATATGTTCGGAACCTGTGGTTTCTGTGTTCCCAATTTACGTCCTCTGTCTATGGGCTCACGCTCAAGAGGTGCCCTTCTGCGGGTTGATGCTTACCCTATGTGGGGTATTTGTTAGCTATTGTATAGCTGCCTTCTTCCCACAGCAGTCTTTCTACGCTTCTGTGGGGCCCTTATTACTACGTTGTTCGGCAGCTGTGCCTGTGCGCTTTACTGCTGCTGCATGCCCTCCCGGGGCCTCCTTGCGGTCCATTTGTTGGGCTCTCTCATAGTTGCTGCTGCTGGTCTGCGGCTCTCCCCTGCATCTCACTACTCCATTTCTTGAGGCCGGATGGGTTTTTAGGTCCCTGCCGTCTCATCTTGATTCTTTCGCTGCGGCCGTTCCATCTCTGGACTGCCTATCACAGGACCCTGTCGCTGTGTTCTATTACGTACAGTGACTGCTCCCCAGTATTCTCGCTCTTACAGGCTGGTGCGTTTTCCGGCACCTTCCTGTTGTACGGTTCTACTCTCCTATACCCATGCTGCGTAGTCCTTTCATGTTTGGACTTCGCTCTCCGTGGCTGCATTCTGGCCCCAGACCTTCATGTTGTCTTTGTCTTGTGCCTTGCTTTTTTGGCCACTTCCCTACCAGGGCTTTCTATTTCCCTGCTGCATTCCGCGCAGGTGTTGTCCTGTTTTTCCTTCCAGCTGCGGTTGCTGCTTTCAGCGGGGGTGTTCTCCTCCCAGCAGTGTTTTCTCTGGTGCAGTATTGAGCGTATATCCACTCTTGTTCCTTCCAGTGCTGTTCGGCCTCCCTGTCTGTCTCACGGTAGCCAGTGGATCTTTCCTTCCGCCTGTGGCTGTTGTGTCTGGCTCTGGGCCAGTACCACTGCTACGTAGCTGTTGGTGCTATCATGGTTTTTCATTCTCAGCTCATCCACCGGGCTGGGCCCTATCTTCTTTAGTCCTGTCCGGCGTACTACACACACCCAGACCTCCTGCAGGCGTACTCTTTCTTGCGGTGGCTGTGGTCTTGTTCCTCACTTTCGTGAGCGCATGTCTTCGATGTGTGTTAGTTTTGCCGGCTCTCTTTCACACGATACCCCTATTAGTGCGTCTCTCGTGTCTCAGCTGTTGCTCGTTGCGCTTTATGGGGCCTTCTCCTCTCCATGGTGTGGTTCTGGTGGTACATACGGTTTCTCTTGTGTACTTCTGTTCCCCACATTCATGGCGCTGGTTGTTGCCATTCTTCTCATGCCCGCCCTTTCACATGTCCGGTGCATTGGCCACAGTGAATTAGCCGGTCTTGTGTTTCCTTTAACACTGCCTCATCCTGGGAGTCATCAGCATCCTTCCGCTGCTGTTCTCACTTCCACTGTGCTTCTGCATGTCCGTCCTGCCTGCTCGGACTCGGTCCATTTTGTACCCTAGCTACACCTTTCTCTTTTCCAAGTCCATCAGATCCTGTGGATCCCTCATATTATACACTTGGTTCCTCTCCTTTTTCGGAAGGTATCCACTTTTATTCCGCACTGCCCTTCTGGTTCTGTGCTCACTTCTCCTCTGTTTCACCAACAGGGATTTCCTGCACCCTAGGCAGCTTTAATGCCATTGCCTCTCATTGTTGGCCTCTCCCTATGGAGTATTGTACTCCGGTGTTGGCCACTCTGGCAGTTCTGCCCCCACTGTGTTTTGCCGGCTGCTTGACACTTCTGTTCCCCTAACAACTTAGTGGGGTTCTCTCGCAGTCCCGCCTCCTATGGGGTATGGCTTTGGTATCTATTCTAAGTTAAGGAATCTGCGGCTAGATGTCTCTATCAGATGTACGAGTTACTTACCTTCTGTAACGATGTATCTGGTAGAGACGTTGTCTAGTCTCAGATTCCTTAACGCCCACCCATCCTCCCCAATCTGTGAGGACCTGTTAAGGTGGGGTTTTCTACATTCACTCCCTTGGAGTGGTTTGTCCTTCTACGGGGCGGTATCTTTCGCCACCCTCCCCGTTAGGCTTATTCTGGCATTGCCTGTTCTGCTTCTCCCAATCTCATGCTTGGGCGATAGGTTCAGGTGTCCTTCTGCGTTTCTCACGTGGTTTCCTCCAGTATGGAGCCTACTGGTGTTTTCTACCCTCCCACCCACCTTCTCCGTTGCCACTCCTACAACCCATTGCTTTCAGGTCTTTCTAGCCTGTTCCTCAGTCCAATGGTTCTATCATTCCGGACACAGTCTCCCTATTTCTTTCTTTAACCCTATGGGTTTGGGCTTTCTTGTTTGTCGCAGTTGGCTCAATTCATTACTCCTTTTGCCTCCGGAGAGAGCATTCTGTCGCTTTTGTGGGGTTGCTTTGCATTCCCTTCATCCAGTGCTGACTTTCTGTCGTCTGCCTTGGTCTTCTTTTTATACATCTATTTCCCTTTGGGGTAACATTCACTTCGCTTATGCGAAATAGCTTCTCCATGTATTGCTCTGCTCTTTCCTTTTCAACACCTTTCAGTCAACAGTGCTTCTCACTGTTGTTCATGGTGCCTTCTCACCCATTTTCTTTTTTTTTTATTCGCACACTGTTCCCATACTCTCACAGTTTTGCTGGGGGCTCCGCGTTGTGGCGCGGAAAAGTTCCTCCGAAGAAAACTGACGTCAGCGCGCCAGGGGGGTCCTATATAGCTCCACTGACGTCATGTCCGGGGACGACGTCAGGGCGGAGCCAGGCGGCGCCGCCCCCCCGGCGCGCAGAGGTACTGCTACGCAAACATTTTCCGGATCCAGTCTGACGCCTGGGGATATTCTAAGTTAAGGAATCTGCGGCTAGACAACGTCTCTACCAGATAAATCGTTACCGAAGGTAAGTAACTCGTACGTTTAGTGTAGGTGTTAAAAATTGCCATTTTGCGGCGGTTTGTTATTCAATGACACTTTCCTGTTGTTTTTGTTGTTGAAAAACAAAGTAAACAACTGTAATTGTTTGAAATGAAGAAATATATTTCTGAAATCAAACATATGTAGTTAAATTACAGGATGACTTTTTATTAGGATGTTATGTCCTATTGTAAATTACAAAATACATGTTATTTTGGCTATGTGGTAAATCGGGCTACTACCCAGTCAGAGGCTTTGAGTATTGAACTTTATCACAACAGGCTTGTCTGCATTCTCCCCAGAGCACCAAATTAACATATACAAAGAGGAGTGAAGCGTTGAATAAGTGAAGCGTTGAATAAGTCGGGTAAACGCTTTGGGCCATGTAAAGCTTATCTTTAACTTCCTGCTCCACCCCTGTCTGCTGGGATACAGTGATTTTTAGGTCGAGCCTGGGCAGCGCAAGCGCTGCTATGCGGCATGCTGTATTGAGGTATGGAATAGAAGCTCCGCCCATTTCCCGCCCATCTTTTCAATTTGCTCCTGTTACTTTCCTTTCTAAATGCTTGCTTTTGATTCATGAATAGGCTTGTTAGTCCCTCCTTAGTACCGCCTTGTCTGCATTTGCAAGCTCCCATGGGGACTAGACCTTTTACTTGTGTTGTTACTCTGCAGCTTTTATTACCAGTTCGTGAGGACTATTTACTTAATTAATGGGTTCTTTGTTTAGCTGCAGAAGCACAGATGTGCTGTTTGTGTTTTACAAACCGACCTGGTTTATTTTGTAGTTGTTGTAGGCTGCACAACACGTGTCTTGCTTTTGCAATCTGTGACTGCATAGGAGGTAATTTTTGTATTTAGAAGTTCTTTATTTGTAAAATTGTTGTAATTTTACCAAGTGAAATGAATTTGTTAAATTTTTTTGTTTTGTTATTCTACATGATGTTTTATTGTCCGAGCTCTGTAACGTGCTGTTTGTTTTCTAAATTAAAAACTATTTCTGTTGTAGTTTATATACATATATTTTCATTATTTATGATGCTGTTTTTGGGTGTTCTGTGATATGCTGTTTGTGTTTTATAACACGCATAAGTGAAAGTCATGTGCGTTATACATTCGTGGTTTGACCAGGATCACAGGATGTTGGGGCCATGGCAACACTCAAAGTTTGATCCCCAGCATGCCTTTTACAACATGCAGAAGTGAAAGTCATCTGTCTTATACTTAGTATTTATGTTCCTCGATATTGCTTTTGTTCTCGATTTGCATTGTCCGCGATCACACTGCTGTCACTGCTCTCCTAGTGACTCTAATGTCACTGCTCCTCATGCTACTGACACTGCTCTGCTGCTGTCACTGCTTTCCTGCTGCTCCTGCTTTCACTGCTCTCCTGCTGCTGTCCTGCTGATGCTGCTGTCACTGCTCTGCTGCTGCTGTCACTGCTCTACTGCTGTCACTGCTCTCCTGTTACGTCTGTCTCTGCTCTCTTGCTGATGTTACTGCTCTCCTGCTTCTGTCACTGCTCACTTGCTGCTGCCGTCACCCCTCTGCTGCTGCTGTCACTGCTCTGCTTCTGCTATCACTGCTGTCCTCACACTACTGCGACTGCTCTCCTGCTGCTGTCACTGTTCTTCTGCTGCTGCTGTCACTGTTCTCCTGCTGCTGCTGTCACTGCTCTCCTGCTGCTCTGTCACTGCTCTCCAGCTGCTGTCAATACTCGCCCTCGAAGCTGGGGAACCGGGTTCGAGTCTCGGCAACGACGCTCAACATCCTGTGATTCTGGGCAAATCACTTAATCTCCCCGTGCCTAACAAAAATGAATGTGTCCATTTGTAATGAAACTGGTGCTCATGTAAAGCGCTCTGATACCCGATGTCTCTGGTCTAGTTCGCGCTTTATAAAACTCTAAAAAAAAAAAAAAAAATACTCTCCTGCTGTCACTGCTCTTCTGCTGATGCTGCTGTCACTGCTCACATGCTAACTCCACTGTCACTGTTTTTCTGCTGATGCTGTCACTGCTCTCCTGGTGACTGCTGTCACTGCTCTCCTCACTTTGCTGTCACTGCTCTCCTACTGCCGTCACTTCTCTTCTGTCAGAATATAGCATGTTACAATGCATGCTTTTACTTCGCGTTCTATTACACCGTTTTTCCCAAGAAAACGTAAGATTTTACAAGTTCCAGTTTTTGGCCACCTACAGACCAAAGAAAATTCCTGGTGACTCTCCTGTCACTGCTCTCCTGCTGCTCTGCTGTCACTGCTCTCCTGCTGACTTTGCTGTCACTTCTCTCCTGCTGCTGCTGTCACTGCTTTCCTCACACTGTTGTCACTGTTCTCCTGCTGCTCTGCTGTCACTGCTGTGCTCATGCTACTGTCACTGCTCTCCTGCTGACTCTGCTGTCACTACTCTGCTACTGTCACTGCTCTCCTGCTGCTGCTTCTGCTGTCACTGTTCTCCTGCTGCTGCTTCTGCTGTCACTGTTCTCCTGCTGCTCTCCTGTTGATGCTGCTGTCACTGCTCTCCTCACACTGTTGTCACTGCTCTCCTCACACTGCTTTCACTGCTCTCTGGCTGCTGCTGTCACTGCTCTCCTGCTGACTCTGGTGTGTCTGCTCTCCTGCTGAGGCTGTCACTGCTCTCCTTACGCTATTGTGACTGCTTCCCTCACACTGCTGTCACTGCTCTCCTGCTGCTGCTGTCATTGCTCTCCTCACATTGGTGTCACTGCTGTCCTCACATTGCTGTCACTGCTGTCCTCACACTGCTGTCACTGCTCTCCTGCTACGTCTGTCACTGCTCCCATGCTGCTTTTACTGCTCCCCTGCTGCTGTTACTGCTCTCCTGCTGTCACTGCTCTCCTGCTACTGCTGTCACTGCTGTCCTCACGCTGCTGTCACTGCTCTGCTGCTGCTATCACTGCTCTGCTGCTGCCATCACTGCTCTGCTTCTGCTATCACTGCTGTCCTCACACTTCTGTCAAAGCTCTCCTGCTGTTACAGCTCACCTGCTGCTGCAGTCACTGCTCTCCTGCTGCTGCTGTCACTGCTCTCCTCACGCTGCTGTCACTGCTCTCCTGACACTGCTGTCACTGCTCTCCTGCTGATGTTACTGCTCTCCTGCTGCTTCTGTCACTCCTCTCCTGCTGTCACTGCTATCCTCACACTGCTGTCACTGCTCTGCTGCTGCTGTCACTACTCACATGCTGACTCCACTGTCACTGCTCTTCTGCAGATGCTGTCATTTCTCTCCTGGTGACTCTGATGTCACTGCTCTCCTCACGCTGCTGTCACTGCTCTCCTGCTGCTGTCACTGCTCTGCTGTCACTGCTCTCCTGCTGCTCTGCTGTCACTGCTCTCCTCCTGCTGTCACTGCTCTCCTGCTGCTCTGCTGTCACTGCTCTCCTCACACTGCTGTCACTGCTCTCCTGCTGCTGTCACTGCTCTCCTCACACTGCTTTCACTGCTCTCCTGGTGACTGCTGCCACTGCTCTCCTGGTGACCCTGTTGTCACTGCTGTCCTACTGCTGCTGTCACTACTCTCCTGCTGACTCTTCTGTCACTGCTCTCCTGCTGCTACTGTCACTGCTCTCCTGCTGTCAATGCTCCCCTGCTGTCACTGCCCTCCTGCTGATGCTGCTGTCACTGCTCTCATTCTGCTGTCACTGCTCTCCTCACACTGCTGTCACTGCTCTCTATCTGCTGCTGTCACTGCTCTCCTGCTGACTCTGCTGTCACTGCTCTCCTGCTGAGGCTACTGTCACTACTCTCCTCACGCTATTGTCACTGCTCTTCTGCTGTCACTGCTCTCCTGCTGACTCTGCTGTCACTGCTCTCCTGCTATTGCCACTGCTCTCCTGTTGCTGCGGTCACTGCTCTCCTGCTGAGGCTACTGCCACTGCTGTCCTCACGCTGCTGTCAATGCTCTCCTGCTGCTGCTGTTATTACTCTCCTGCTGCCACTGCTCTGCTCACACTGCTGTCACTGCTCTCCTGCTACTTCCCTCACTGCTCTCCTGCTACTGCTCTCACTACTCTCCTGCTGCTGTTACTACTCTCCTGCTGCTTCTGTCACTGCTCTCCTGCTGTCACTGCTGTCTTCACGCAGCTGTCACTGCTCTGCTGCTGTCACTCCTCTGCTTCTGCTAGCACTCCTGTCCTCACACTGCTGTCACTGCTCTCCTCACACTGCTGTCACTGCTCTCCTCACACTGCTGTCACTGCTCTCCTCACACTGCTGTCACTGCTCTCCTCACACTGCTGTCACTGCTCTCCTGCTGCTGTCACTGCTCTCCTGACTGCTCTCCTGCTGCTGTCACTGCTTTCCTGCTGCTGTCACTGCTTTCCTGCTGCTGTCACTGCTTTCCTGCTGCTGTCACTGCTTTCCTGCTGCTGTCACTGCTCTCCTCACGCTGCTATCACTTCTCTCCTCACGCTGCTGTCACTGCTCTGCTGCTGCTGTCACTGCTCTGCTGCTGCTGTCACTGCTCTGCTGCTGCTGTCACTGCTCTCCTGCTGCTGTCACTGCTCTCCTGCTGCTGTCACTGCTCTCCTGCTGTCACTGCTCTCCTGCACAAAGAAAGTCAAAACAGTGCAGGAAAGGACATTGTCCAGGTGGATAGTCCTCTGCATTACGATTTGCTGCACAGTGGCCAAGAAGCAGCCTCCAGAACGGAGGGCATTTTGACCATTCATTCCTGCAGGACTTTTTGGTCGCATCATTCAACACACCCACTACTGAGGGAGGTACTTCTTTGGTGTCCATAATAAAGACATGGAATCTGCAGTTAGAAGTACCCATAGAAGAACAAGTTACTTACCTTCAGTAATGCTCTTTCTTGTGGATACTCTGTCTAATCTAAAAACCGATTCCTCACCACCATCCTCCCTCTCTATTCTTTGGCATCACACCTTTTCCATCTAAACAATTTTCAAATTAGAGATCTGCACACTAGCACAAACAATCGATATTTGGGGTCTGCAACGATGTCCAGTAAGAGACTCATGTCAGTGTGCTGGAGTGGTACCTGTATGTGGCTACGTCAATCTATTTCAGGGGCGGAGCAGAGTTGATGTGAAACCCCACAACACCACCTACTGACATGTTGGGCTATGTTGAAAAATCTTCTGGATATAGTCTGGCAGCTGGGGATATTCTAAAGGTGAGGAATCTGCAGTTAGATAGAGAATCCACCGGAAAGCGAGTTACCAAAGGTGAGTAACTTGTTCATCTTCTCCTTACAGGAGGGGTTTAGATTTGAATTTCCCCGGCACTGATTTGTCATCCACATCTCATGTCAGCATCTCCTCCAAGCTGTCCTTTGTGGATTCCACCTGTTAATAACATCACAATGTTTACTGATGTCCTAGTGAGGAGCTTCTAAGTTTAATATTTCATTAAGGACTTTTCATACAACAATCTCAGTGATAATGTAGACTCTACAGCCAAGAGTTCTTACATTTCTTTATTTACCTCTGGTGCTTGGATTCACGGAAAGTAGCAGCTCCTAGACTGCTAAGACCATATAAACATCCTGAACAGGAATCTGTTTTTCTGAGCATGGCCCTAAATCCAGAATCCATTATAGTAATTCCAGAAATTGCATACCTCTGCTGAGACTTCTGTCACCTTCATTCACATTCAACGTTTCCATAATGCTTTACCTACTGACACAAAACAAGATTTTGCTTAAGAAGTTAACAAAAGCTTTCTTGTATCTGATGAGGTCATTAGTGCCTCTGTTGTTTCAACTAACGTTTCCTGTTACAGAATACAGCCATGGCATAGCTCTAAGGTGTTTTCCAGGTTACGGCTTACATCTCTTAAAAACAGCACTCAGTAAAAAATTATAAACTTGCCCTTCACAGATACTCACCTCTTTGGACCACCCCCTACACATCGAATGGAGGAATGCAGTAAATGAAGTCTGAGGTTGAGAATTAGAAAGCTGTTGGTCTGGAAGAGACCGGAAGACGCTACCAATCTAAATACAGAAGGTTTGGAAGGTGCCAGTATAGGTAGAGGATTCAAGCCACTCAATGGTCCTCTAGAGCAGCAATTTTGATATATACTCCTAAATGCAGATTTTCACCTTGTGAATTTTCCCAGCCATCAGACTGGCTCTGGATAACTCAAAAACACTGTTTGCCAGTTGGTGGTACTGTCTGACTCCTCGTCAACACCATTGCACTCCAGAGGAGACAAACTGAGCCGTTTATAAGTGCCACCTATGCGTGCTGATGTCTGTTCCTTTCTTTCAGTCCCTTCAGATACAAATCCAGAGTTCTGATCCTTCCGTTCCTCACCCCGTGAAGACATTTTTTTCACACTTTTTTCCAGTCTGCCAATGATTTTAGTCCCTAATGTTACAGGATTTAAGCCTTGTAGGGTCTTCTGCAAACAAGTCTGTGACAGAGCCATACAAGGTGTGCCTCTGGTGCTTAGGTTCTTCGCATGACTTCAAGGCCTGTGACAACTGTGCCCTGATGAACCCTAAAGCTATGCGGGAGCCGGACGCAAAGCTCTATGTAGCAAAGCACTGGAAGGCACCCCACGCTGGTCCCTCTCCAGGTCGAACTCGAAAGCGAGGAGCCTCTCCCGTTATGCTCCCGAAATTGCTCCTGAGGCAAATCTTCCTTGCTGTCTAAGTCTTCAGGTAAGTCAAATAAAAAACATTAGTCCAAGCAGGACTCTGCCCTTTCCCGCCACTTTTGCTGTCCAGAGAAGGCGCAAGGAATCACCATCCCTCCAGGTCAAGCTCCCATTCGACTGAGGAGCCGATTTCATCCCTGGTCCCGATGCACCCTGAAGTATCCAGATCACAACAGTTGTGACAGTTTCAGGCCTTTTAAGAGGTCATGTTGTACATCGTTGGCATGCTTCCAGCTCCCTCTTGCACTCCTTCAGATGTGCAGCAATTCCCAGTCAGGTTACTGTCATTGGGTTTGCCCTCGCCACCGTTTATACCCCTTAAATCCCCTTTGTGTTCCATACCGGTGCAGAAATCTCTACTGCTTCCTTGAGCATCGATGCCAGCAATGATGGTGCTGGAGGAAGACTCACAATCCATCGTTGTGCTTGACTCAGAGCTGCCGTCATCTCGATATCGCCAAAGGCCACGGTCCGATATTGATGTGCCACTGCCTATACTAAAGCCATCTGACTCATACACAGTTCCTCTGCCACGCAATCGCACATAGACATTACACCAACTTTTTGTCTCTGATTGTGACCACAATGAGCCATATGGAGATGACAGTAGTGGGAATGGGGAAGAGTTTGCCTCAACCTGTGATGATAACTGGTACATAGACATACATGATACTAGTGGGCTAGACACCTTACCCAGTATTGGGTTTATCTTCCCTCCAGGCTAGCAACATAGAAAAGCACTTCTTTTGCTATAGTGACAAGGAGGGCTGATGAGTCCCTTGACCTCCACCTCCCTCCTATAGGTGTAAAGACAAATGTATTAAGAGAGGTTCTACAGCCTTGCAAGGCACTGAAAGAACCTCTTTTGCCCTTCAATGAAGCCCTCACTGACACACTCATTGGCACATGGACTAAACTGTGTTTTACCCCACCCCCCGTCAGTCATCTGACCTGGACTTCTTAACACAGCATCCAACCCCTGAAAGTGTTGTGGTACAGGTGTCCAACAGAACAGTGATACTAAACGCCTTTCCAGCCACTATCCCCTACAGAGAGTCAGATCTGATAGAGACATCTAGCCGCAGATTCTTTAACTTAGAACATCCCCAGGCGTCAGACTGGATCCGGAAAATTCTGCGCAGCAGTACCTCTGCGCGCCGGGGGGCGGCGCCGCCTGGCTCCGCCCTGACGTCGTCCCCGGACATGACGTCAGTGGAGCCATATAGGACCCTCCCGACGCGCTGACATCAGTTTCCTTCTTTTCCGCGTTACAACGCGGATCCGCGATTCAGCTGTTCCTCTGGCCTGTTTTTATTCAGGCCCTTTTTTCGACGTCGTTGGCGTCGGGGAACAGTGTGCGATGCCTTCGGACTTTAAATTGTGCGGGACTTGTTCGCGTCAGATGTCGGCGTCGGACCCGCACGCCATTTGCATGTGGTGTCTTGGGTCGCACCACGACTCCGAGGAGTGTGACGCCTGCCGGCAGATGCGTCTGAAGTCCCTACGGGAGCGGCGGATGAAGCTCTTGGCCGCCCGGTTTACCCGCCCGGCGTCTCCCGACGTTCTCCAGTGGGTTCGTCTCTCCGCGCCCGCTCCCGGAGTCGATCCCGCGAACGTCGATCTGCAGGTAAGCACAAGTCACGGAAGTCGAAGTCCTCGCTTCCACGTGACGGTGGGGGCCATGGTTCCCGCTCCTTCGCAGAGCCGTGCCCCCCGGAGTCGGCCTCCTTTTACCCGCCCTTTCTGGGTACTGGTGCGACTCAGCCCCAGATGGAAGCCTATTACCAGGCTCTGCACTCCATCTTTGGGTCACCTCCACTCCCTGGTGCGCCTTCGGGTCCCACAGTGGAGGTAGGCATTCAGGTCGGGTCTCCGCCGGCGTCGGTTCCGACCGATGGGCGTTCCAGCCCCACGCCGAGCCATTCTGCCTTGTCCCCGCTTAGCCCCTGGCGGCTCCCTGCGTCGACATCGGCACCGGCGGCACTCTGCCTGTCGTCTCCTGGACCTCGGGCACTTTCTCCGCACCTCTCGGTGGTGGAGACGTTGCCGCCCACTCGTCCAGCCGAGTCGCCCCTCATGGGGCTCGACGTCGCTTCGGCGCCGGATCGGCGTCGGTCGACGCCGGAAGGGTCGCCGGTACCTCTTGGCTCTCCGCTTCCAGAGGACACGGAACCGCTGTGCTTGGGATTGTCTCCACGCCCGTTGGCTCCGCCGCCATGGAGGCAGTGGCCCCTTCTTCCTCCTGCTGGGGGACGGGTTAGTTTGCAACCGTCCCCTACAGATGGGATCTTGTCCGCCCCCCCCCCGGACGCCCACTGAAGCTGGTGCTTTATTTTTACGGGGTGTTCGCAGGGCGGCAGCTGTTTTGCACTTGCACCCTCCTTCTGTCCTCTTGTCCTCTGATCCGTTGTTGGATCTCCTCCACCAAGGTGCGGTGGATCTTGAGCCCTTGCTGCCCTTTAGCGGCTTGTTGTTCGACGCCCTTCTCGGGACTTGGGCGCGTCCCTCTTCAGGAGATGCTGTTGACAGGGCCGTGGCGCATCGGCATCGTCCGGCCCCTGGGGGCCCATCCTGTTTGTCCCTTCAGCCTACTGCTCACGGTCTCGTGGTGCAGGTGTCTTTCGCCTTGCAGCCTTCTTCTCCGCCTCTACTGCAGCCTCCTACTAGGGAGTCTCGTTGGCTGGAGACATGTGGTCGCAGCATTTTTGCGTCCGCTAGTTCTGCAATACGTGCTCTCAACACAGTTTGCGTTTTTGCCAGGGCTTCTTCTGCCCTTTGGGACTCCGTGGAGTGTCTTTTGCCTGCCCTCCCTGAGTGTCCTCGAGCTGATATGGCTCGTCTCATTCACGTAGGCAGAGAGATGGCGCGGTTTACGATTCGGTCCGCCGTTGATTCTACCGATTCGGTGGGTAGGACAATGGCGCGGTCCGTTGCCTTGCGCCGCCATGCCTGGCTGCTCGACGGGGGTTTCCCCGACAATGTCCGTGACATTCTCCGGGATTTGCCTTTTGATGGTGTGTCCCTGTTTGACGCACATGCGGACTCTGCGGTTTGCCGCCTTCTGTCTCACCTTTCGTAGTTTTTGTTCCGGTTGAGGTCCTTGTCCTCACCCTGCTCTGTTGTCTTGACTCATGTTGGGCCGGGTTCATGCTGTACTGCCTGAACGGCCTGGGCGGCTCCTCGCCGTATTTTCTTTCATTTATGCAGCAGTTTTGCTGCTTATCCTTCTCAGTTCCTATAGCCTGGTGGTTCAGGTTGCACCCTTCCTCCACGGGTTATGTGTTCGGAGCCTGTGGTTTCTAAGTTCCACTTTTATGTCCTCTGTCTTGAGCTTCCGCTCCAGAGGAGCCCCTGGTTGGGGTTGATACTTACCCTATGTGGGGTATTTGTTTGCTATTGTATAGCTGCCTTCCTTCGACAGTTGCCTTTTTCGCTTCTGTGGGGTCCTTTTCACTCGGTCCTCCTGCGGCTGTGCCTGTGTGTTTTGCACGCTGCTGCGGGCCCTTCAGGGGCCTTCTTGCGTGCCATTGGTGGGGTGTCGGCTGCTGGCCTGCATTTTCCCAATACCTTTCTTCAGGACGGAAGGGCTTTCTGCTCCTTCCCGTCCCCTCATGGTTCTTCGCTGCGGCTGTTCCATCTGTGGCCGCCCTGTCGGAAGGCCCTGTCGTTGTCCCCGAGCACTCCTACTTAGCTCGGCACTCTCCCTCTGTGTTCTATCGGCGTACCATGCCTGCTCCTTAGTGTCTCCGGCTGGTACGTTCTTCTCTGGTGCCTTCTGTTGCCTCGTTCTACTCTGCTATATCCATGCTGCGTAGCCCTTTCCTGGTGGACTTCGCTCTCCATGGTGGCGTTCTGGCTCCAGACGTGGTTGATCTTCCTTGTCTTGTGCCTTGCCTTTGGCACTTCCTCTGCCACCGTTTCTCATGCCCCTGTTGCGTTCTGCGCAGGGTTGGCGTGCTTTCCTTCGGGCTGCGGTTGCTGCTCTCAGCGGGGGCGGTCTCCTCAGAGCATTGTTCTCTCATGTGGCGTGTTGAGGGAGCTGATGTGGTCTCCTGGCTAGATGCCGACTTTCGAGCTGGAGCGCGAGGTTCCGGTCTCGGGGTCGACTCTACATCCTGTGATTTTGGACACATCACGGCTGGCCTGGCCTCCTTGCCTCTCTCACGATAGCCAATGGGTCTGCTCCACCGTCGGTGGCTGTTGCTCTCGCTCTGGGCATTGTTCTGCCCAGTGCCGCTGCTGCGTGGCTGTTGCGACTCTGGTGTTTTTTCTTTCTCACCAGTGTGCTACCCACACATACGCCTCCCACATGCTTACTACTCCGGGTAGTCGCCGAGGTCTGGTCCCTCACTTTCGTGAGCGCCGTTCACACAATGCACCTGGTCTTGCGCCTCTTGTGTCTCAGCTTGCTCGTGGCGCTTCATGGGGCCTTCTCCTTCCATGGTGTGGTTCTGGCGGTACATCCAGGTTTCTTGGTGTACTTCTGTTACCCACGTGCATGGCACTGGTTGTTGCCGTTCTTTTCTGCCTTGGGCTGTCCGCCCTTTTGCGTAACGGGTGCATTGGCAGGTCTTGTGTTTCTTGTAACACTAACTCATCTTGGGCGTAGTCAGCATCTTTCCGCTGCTGTTCCCACTCTCAGTGTTTCTTTCACTGTCGTGCATGGCCCTCGGACTCGGTTCGTCCTTGTGCCCTAGTTAAACCTTCCTCTTTCAACGGTCCATCGGATCCTGGGGTTCCTCACATCCTGCATTCGTGCCTCTCCGGCTACGGCAGGTGTCCACTCTATTCCACATCCCCCTTTTGGGTTTGTGCTCATTTTCTCCGCTGTTGACCAACAGGGATTTCCTGCCGCCCTCGGCAGTCTTTGATGCCTTTTGCCTCTCATTGTTGGCCACTTCCTCCGGAGTATCCTGGTCCGGTGTTGGCCTTTCTGGCAGCACTGTCCCCACTGTGTTTAGTCAGCTGGTTGACACTTCTGTTCCCTTGGGAACTTAGTGGGGTTCTGTCGCAGACCCGCCTCCAATGGGGTATGGCTTTGGTATCTATTCTAAGTTAAGGAATCTGCGGCTAGATGTCTCTATCAGAAGTACGAGTTACTTACCTTCGGTAACGATGTATCTGGTAGAGACGTTGTCTAGCCGCAGATTCCTTAACGCCCACCCATCCTCCCGATCTGCGAGGACCTTTTCAGGTGGGGTTTTCGGCTTTCGCCTCCTTTGGGGTGGCTTGTCCTTCTACGGGCGGCGTTTTTCGCCTTGCTCCACGTTGGCCTCTTCCTTTGGTTTACTTGTTTCCCCCGTTTTCATGCTGGGGCGGTGGATTCAGGTGTCCTTCTGCGTTTTTACGCATCAGTTTCTTCCAGTATGGTGCCTACTGGTGTTCTCTACCCTCCCACCCGCCTTCTCTGTTGACGCTCCTGCAGTCAATTAGTGTTCCGGTCTCTTTTGGGCCTGTTCCTACGACCGATAATTCTCTCACAGGGGACACGGTCTCCCTATTTCTTTCTTCTTTTCTTAATCCTATGGGTGGGTGCTTTTTGCCTGTCGCTCTCGGCTCATTCTTGCCGTCTTGCCTCAGGAGTGGGCACTCTCTCGCTTTTGCGGAGTTGCTTCTCAGTTTACTGTTCTGCCCTCTTCATTTCCTTTCATCCGGTGCAGACTTTCTGTCGTCTGCCTCGGTCTTCTTTGTAGGTCGATTTCCCTCAGGGGTGACATTCACTTCGCTCTTGCGAATTGGCTTCTCAGAGTATTGCTCTGCTCTTTCCTTTTCGACACCTTTCAGTCGACAGTGCTTCTCACTGTCGTTCATGGTGCTTTCTCACCAATTCTCTTTTTTATTCGCACACTGTTCCCATACTCTCACAGTTTTGCTGGGGGCTCCGCGTTGTAGTTCGGAAAAGTTCCTCCGAAGAAAACTGACGTCAGCGCGCCGGGAGGGTCCTATATGGCTCCACTGACGTCATGTCCGGGGACGACGTCAGGGCGGAGCCAGGCGGCGCCGCCCCCTGGCGCGCAGAGGTACTGCTGCGCAGAATTTTCCGGATCCAGTCTGACGCCTGGGGATGTTCTAAGTTAAGGAATCTGCGGCTAGACAACGTCTCTACCAGATACATCGTTACCGAAGGTAAGTAACTCGTACAACAGGTACATATCTTTTGGCAAGTGTATTTTCTCCTCATCCAGTATTGCTGTGAGGTCAGTTAATGCAAGTTGTTTATTAGGTTGCTCCACCCACGCACTATGGGACATGGTGGGTGAGATCTTACCTGTGGTCCTCAAAGACTTACTGGCTTTGTTAGCCAAAATCATTCAAGATGGTCAGGACGTGGCCAAATTTGTCATCCGCTCAGGCCTGAACACAACAAACTGAATGGCTATGGGACCTAGCGTGGTGCTTCAACGCCATGTGTTGATGAGTTCCACTGGCTTCTCCGGAGAAGTCAGAGTCCCAATATCTTTGATGTCAATGCCTTTCAACTGCTCCTGTCTGCTTGTTGAGAAGGCAGATTCGAACCTACAGTGTTTTAAGGAAAGCCTAGCCACAGAATGGTCTTTGGGCCTTTTAGCCCACAGTCAGGCACCCCACTTCCAATAATTTCACGCTTTTCAGGGATATGCCCAGGGTGGTTTCTCCGTTCGAACAAGAAGCCTCTCAGCTCTTTCGAGATTGGGGCAGTGGCTCTAACAGACAACGAACTGGCCACCAGGTGCAGTGATTGTCTTAATCTTCAGCCCCTCTGGCCACAATCATCTGATAAAGACTTTTAGCTGCAGATTCCTTACCTTTCAATTTCCCAGGCGTTAGGCTGGATCCGGAAACATTTGCTCGAGCAATACCCCTTGTGCGCACCGTCGGGTGGCTCCATTCAGCTCCGCGTGATGTTGTTGGCGTCGGTTATGACGGCGCGGTCACCTATATGGGCGCCACCCAGGCGCGCAGATGTCTGTTCTTTTCTTTCTGCGCCAGTTACGCGCCAGTCTGGGAAGAGCTACCCCATGTCACTTTTTGACAGGCCTTTTTTTACTTTGTTGACTTTGGAATTTTTCCCAAGTTCGTGTGCGAGGTTGTCTTCGAGGAAGACCGGGTTTAAACCGTGCGGTGCCTGTCACCCCATGATGTCAGTTACCGACCCCCACCTTGTCTGTCTCTGGTGTCTCAAGCGCGACCACGACTCGAAGGCATGCTCGGACTGTCGGGCTATATCTCCAAAGGCCTTTCGGGAGCAGGCTATGAAGTTCCTTCGGGCCCGGCAGTTGACACCATCCAGCGAGACTCCTCGAAGGTCCCAGTCCCGATCAAAGAAGAGGAGGTCGCGGGACCGCTCCAGGAGCCCCAAGTACTCTTTGCCCATCTCGAGGTCATCGGGACACTCTGGAAAGAGGCACAAGGAGAAGAAGAAGTCCAAGCGGACTTCATCTTCGCCTCAACTATCGTCCGTCGACAAACGAGGTAAGGAGCACCGATGCTTTAGGCACGGTTTTGCGGAGCCAGAGCCACGGTCGACTTTGCACCTCCTTCCCTTTCCGGGAGCTGGAGCGACCCCCGCTCAAATGAAAGATTTTTACGAGGCCATGCGCCGCGTATTTGAGCAGGCCTACCCCTCTGGTGAGCCCGCGGGGTCGGAAGGGGCCCATCGGATTTGACGCCGTAGGCTCCGGCTACTGCGCCGGTGGAGCCTCAGGGATCCGATCCCGGATCTGGGACTCCGCCGTTCGTGCCAACTCGACCTTCCCTAGCGTCGGACCGGAAGTCGGTGCCTTTGGTGCAGCCGGTGCCCACCAGCGGTGCCAGCCCCATCCTTATCCCCGACGACGCGGAGTCAGAACGGCATCGCTCAATGCCGATTCCGACATCGACAGAACCCATGGTACTATGTTGTCGCATCAACAATTTGCGGATGTTTTAGGCTCAGGAGAGGAATGTGAGGGTCCTATGGACCCTTTAGGAAACCAGGATGTTTCTGCAGAGCTGATGGACTGGTATCAGGAACTTGGGGAGGCCAGTGGACTGGACACTTCCCAGATACTGGCATGCTCTCTCTGCCAACTGCGGCTACGGAGGAGGGGGCATCTTATGCTATGGTGGTTAAGAGGGCACCCGAGGTCCTCAGACTAGAGTTGCCCTCTGTGCAGGTCAGGACTAATCTCCTGCCCGAAGTGCTTCAACATGGGGCTTCCAACTCTGAACCCCTTTTGCCCTTCAATGATGCACTTATTGATGTCCTTCTAGGCACGTGGTCCAAGCCTAACACAGGGACTCCTGTAAATAGGACAATTGCACGCCGCTATCGCCCAGGTCCGGGCGATCCAAAGTTCCTCAGCCAACACCCCACCCCTGAAAGCTTGGTGGTGCAGGCTTCTATATTTCAAGGCTCGTTCCCTTCCGCCCCTCCGAATAGGAAATCCAAGAGACTGGATTCACTTGGAAAGAAGATGTTTTCTTCCTCCAGCCTGGCATTGTGGTCGGTGAATACTGCATGCTTATTGGGCTGTTTCTCCCACTCCCTTTGGCAGACGATTGCGCATGTGCTGCCACAAGTCCTGGAGAAGGCCCGGGCTGTGCTCTCTCAGGCGTTAAGAACGGGAGAGAAGCAGCAAAATTCATCATAAGGTGTTGCCTTGATTTCCCGGGCAGAGCGATTTCTTCGATAGTGGTCTTGAGGCGCCACGCCTGACTTAGGACAACTGGCTTCTCAGACGATGTCCAAGCAAATTTGATGGACATGCCGTTTGATGGATCCCGTCTTTTTGGGGAGATGGCAGACTTGGCCCTACTGAGGTTCAAGTACTCTTGAACTACGGCCAGATCATTGGGCCTCTCTTCTACACCTCGTGGCCAGTATACCTTTTGCCCCTTTCGTGGCAACGGAAGGCGTTTCCAGCACGTAAGCCCTGTCCCAGCCACCATCCTGCGCAGACTTCCCAAGTTGTGCAGGGACGTGGACGCGGTTCATTCCGACCAAGGAATGGAAGCCAGAAGTCGTCGGCCACCCTGCCCTCGGCAGCCTCTGTCTGCAAGCACCCCTAGTCTGACTCTGCAAGACCACACCACTCCCGTTGGTGGGAGAATCCATCATCATCTCCCCCACTGGAGGTCCATAACATCGGACAAGTGGGTCTTGCAGATCATTCAGGAGGGCTAGTCTCTTCCTTTCCTTTCCTCCTCCCATTCTGCCAAATCAAGAATGGCCGGTGGAGTATCATTTAAAATTGCTCCAAGAGGAAGTTGCAGCTCTCCTGGCCAAGGGAGCTATCAAGAGGGTCCCGGATTCAGAACTAGGCAGTGTGTGTTATTCCTGCTACTTTCTGATTCCGAAGAAGAACAAAGGGTTGCGGCCCATTTTAGATCTTCGGACCGTCAATCTCTTCCTCAAGAAGGAGAAGTTCAAGATGCTCACCTTAGCTCAGGTCTTGTGCTCACCTTAGCTCAGGTCTTGTCTTCCATAGACCAAGAAGACTGCATGTTAGCATTGTACCTGCAGGATGCGTATTTTCACATCCCCATCGTGCCGGGCCACAGGCGTTACCTGCAGTTCAAGGTCAGCCGCAAGCACTTTCAGTTTACTGTGCTCCCCTTCGGCCTTACCAGTGCCCCTCAATGTTTACGAAGGTGACGACGGTGGTCGCAGATCATCTGCGCAGGTTAGGGGTGTCAGTCTTACCCTACCTCGACTGGCTTTTCAAGGCGTCCTCGCCCATGGCGGTTGTCTCCCAACTTCAGACTAAGGCGGGCCTCCTGCCTTCACTGGGGTTCTCTATAAATGTGCCGAAGTCACACCTGACTCTTTCTCAGACGCTCCCTTTCATCGGGCTGTTCTGGACACAGTGCAGTTTCAGGCCTATCCTCCAGAGCAGCGAGTCCAGGATATTCAGGTTATGTTTCCGATGTTTCAGCCTCTCCTGGATTTCGGTGAGACTGACTCACGCTGTTGTGTTTCATGGCCTCTTGTATCCTGTTGGTAAAACATGCCAGGTGGTATATGCGGGCTCTGCAGTGGGACCTGAAGTTCCAGTGGGCGCAGCATCGGGGAAATCTCACCGACGTGGTCCAGATCTCAGAAGGAACTGTGAGAGATCTGCAGTGGTGGTTGACGAACTGCGATTGGGTCAACGCCAGACCCCTCTCCCTTCCCCAACTAGAACTCACAGTCGTGATAGAAGCGTCACTTCTGGGATGGGGCGGCCATCTGGGAGAGGTGGAGATCAGGGGATACTGGTCTCCAGAGGTGTCGGGCTCCACATCAATTTTTTGGAGCTTCAAGCAATTAGATTGGCATTAAAGGCATTTCTTTCCTCTGTCAAGGGAAAGTTAGTCGAGGTGTTCACGGACAACACCACCGCCATGTGGTACTGCAACAAGTAGGGCGGGATGGGGTCGTGGACCCTTTGTTGAGAGGCCTTGTATCTCTGGACATAGCTGAAACAGCAGGGCATAACATCTGCCAGGTTCTCTTAACGCTAGAGCGGACAAACTCAGCAGTCGATGCCTCGCAGGTCATGAATGGCGTCTCCAGTCAGAGGTGGCGCAAGGTCTCTTTCAGCATTGGGGAGATCCTTGGTTAGGTCTGTTCGTCTCTGAAGAGAACGCGTAGTGTCAGCAATACTGCGCGTTGGAGTTTCCAAGGCAGCTGTCGCTCTGCGACGCCTTTCGTCGCGAGTGGAGCTCAGGCCTGCTGTATGCCTTTTTGCCCACACCCCTCCTGCCCAGGGTTCTGAAGATCAGAAGTGACTTGGCCCAAGTCATTCTTGTGGCTCCGGACTGGGCGAGGAGAGTCTGGTATCCAGAGCTTCTGGCAATGAGCATCAATCCTCCGATTAGGCTGCCCCTTCTGGAGGATCTTCTGTCGCAGCAGCAGGGGAGTGTCCTCCACCGGAACCTGTCAACTCTTTACCTCCATGCGGGGAGATTGAGCGGCAGCAGTTGATGGCTTTTGACCTTCTTCCCGAAGTATGCAACGTTATTTTGGCAGCCAGACGGCCCTCCACTAAGACGGTAGAAGTTTTTATTATACTGTACAGAAAGGTCTATTGACCATCTTTCTGCTTCTCTTTCCACTGTTCTTCTATTCATTCTAACCCTTGCCTAGCAGGGCTCTGCTTAGGGTACTCTCAAGGCTTATCTTTCTGCGCTATCCGCTTTTTGCGGCTGCCAGACCAACCTTCTTTTTTCACGTCTCCAATTGTAAATAGGTTTTTGAAGGGTCTGGCTCACTTGTTTCTGCCCACGCCCTTTGTTATTTTGCAGTGGGACCTTAATTTGGTCCTCACTTTTCTTATGTGTGCTCCCTTTGAGCCTTTACACAACTGTCCCCTCTGGCTGCTTACCATCAAGACAGCCATTCGAGCGGCGATTACATCTGCCTGGAGGGTGAATGAGTTGCAGGCGCTATCTACTACACCTCCCTACATGATGTCTTTTCCAGACAAAGTGGTGCTTCATACCCGTGCTTCATTCTTGCCGAAGGTGGTGACCCCATTCCATCTGGGTCAGTCTATCACACTGCCCACCTTCTTTGCTCCCCGTATCCCTCTAAGGAAAAGGAGCGTCTTCACTGCCTGGTCCCAAAAAGAGCGTTGTCGTTCTATCTTGACCGCACAAAAGAGTTCCAGGTGGACGACTAACTCTTTGTGGGGTACGTGGGAGCTAAGAAGGGGTGGGCAGTGCAGAAAAGAACAGTCTCTGGCTGGGTCGTTCTTTGCATTAAGATCTGCTATGCCCTGGCTAAGAAGCAGCCCCCTGAGGGATTAAGAGCCCATTCCACCAGCTGAAAGGCTGCGACTACGGCCTTGGCTCGGGATGTCCCAGTCCTGGACATCTGTCAGTCAGCAGCGTGGGCATCCTTGCACACGTTTGCTAAGCAGTACTGCCTGGACAGTCCAGTCTGCAGGGGCGGGCATTTTACTTGTTCGGTCCTGCAGGACTTCCTAGTGTAAAGTATTGGTACGCGACCCACCACCGGGATGGTATGGCTTGGGTATCTAATTTAAAGGTAAGGAATCTGCAGCTAGAAGTCTAGATGAACAAGTTACTTTCCTTCGATAACGCATTATCTGGTAGAGACTCTATCTAGCTGCAGATTCCTTACAGGCCCACCCATGCCTCCCTGCTTTCCGGACTAATTTTGTTAGGGCTAGGGTTACTGCTCTTTTCTGATGGATACATCTGCCTGTGGATTCCTCACTGTTTGAATTACCCCTGCGTCAGCATTCCACGGAAATTCTTTTCTTAGCTCTCCCAGGTCGACGAGGACTTCACAATAGCACGGCTCCGCTCGCGACTCCGCGTGACGTCATCAGAGCCATAAGAAGACCTCGTCGGCGTGCTGACGTCAGTTCCCTTTTTTTCCACGATTAACGGTTTTTTCTGATACTCTCCATTTTACATGTGATTACTTTTTCTATCTTCTTCTTCGTGTTGCAGTGAGAATGGCTACTTCGAAGATGTCGGGTTTCAAGCCCTGCAGAGTGTGTGGGGGCCATATGTCCATCACGGATCCCCACAACAACTGTCTTTGGTGTCTTTCTTCTGACCACGACGTCGAAGGGTGTTCGTGCAGTTGGAAGATGAACCCGAAGGCACTGAAAGAACTTGAGGCGAAACTCTTCATGGCGTAGGTGAAGAAGGAGAATAGGGGTCGCAAGAGATCGAAGTCATCGACCTTGCATACTTCGAAGTTGAGGAAGCATAAGAAGAAGATAAGACATGGATCTCGACGTCGATCTTCGAAGGGCAGGGCTTCGAGGTCAGCCTACCCCGTGCAGCGGCGTCGTGACAAGGATGCCGTCTCGCCGTCGCCTGCTCCTTCTCCACAGGCGACTCCGGCACCGAGTGATTCGCCGGCGCCCAGGGATTCTCCGGCTCCCAGGGAGTCTTCTCCTGCGGCTTTGCCTGTACCAGCTCCGATGTCTCCGGCGCCGCAGCCTCAGCCCCCTGTTTGGCCTCGGATGGATCCAGACCAGGAACGGATCCATCGCATTTCCTTAAGGCTATGTTTGGCATGTTTGCCAATGCATCTTACCCTACCTGTGCGCCGTCTGGCCCAGTGGGTCCGCTTGCCTTTAATTTGGGCATCCCCCAAAAGTATGCCCAGGCACCTTTCATGCCGACGGCTCAGTCATGGCAGTTTACAGTGATAGGCTCCTCGGTGGCTACCAGGAGGCATGCCTGGCTTAGGTCTTCAGGTTTCTCACTAGATATACAGGCTACTTTGCTCGATCTACCCTTCGATGGATCCAGACTGTTTGGAACAAAGGCAGATTCTGCGCTGCAGCGTTTCAAGGACAGTAGGGCTACTGCAAGATCCTTGGGCCTGCAGTCCCAGCCCAGGGGCTATGGATACAAAAGGTATCGAGGCTTTGGGAAGGCAGCTTCCTTTCGAGGCCGTCAGCAGCCACAGCAGCAGCAGAACCCTTTTTACAGGTCGTACAGAGGAAAAGGTAGAGTCCATCTGCGGGGAGCCTCTCGACAACAGTCTTCCTCCTCCTCCATCTCCCCTGTTCCCACCAATGGTACCACGGGAAAGCAGCTCTATTTCTCCCATCTTGGAGCATGCTGGTCCTGTAGGGGGCGGGGGCCAGGTGTCCCATTTTCTGCAAGATTGGAAATCAGTTACATCAGACCGTTGGGTTTTGAATCTTGTACAAAATGGGTACGCCCTACCTTTTCAAGAGTTTCCACCTCCTTACCCTCCTCACCAGGGCTGGTGTTCAGAGGACCATGCAGCAGGAGGTTCTTGCCTTACTGCTGCAGAAAGGTGCAATAGAGGTGGTTCTGGAGCAGGTAAGAGGTCAGGGATGTTACTCCCGTTATTTCCTGATCCCCCAAGAAGAACGGCCGGTTAAGACCGATCCTGGACCTCAGGGTTTTGAATTTTTACCACAGGCAGGAAAAGTTCAAGATGCTGACCCTAGCTCAGGTTCTTCTGGTGCTGCAGCAGGAAGACTGAATGGTGTCGATCGACTTGCAGGATGCGTATTTCCACATCCCTATTCTGAAGTTGCATCGGAAGTATCTCCGGTTTACGGTAGGGTCTCAACACTATCAGTTTGCGGTCCTCCCGTTCGGTCTCACTTCCGCACCACGGGTCTTAACAAAGGTGATGGCGGTGGTGGCAGCACATCTCAAATGGTCGGGGATTCCACTTTTCCCCTATCTGGACGACTGGCTACTCAAAGCCAAGTCGCCAGAGATGGTGCTGCATCACTTGCAAGTAACAACGCGACTGTTGTTCAACTTGGGTTTCTCGATAAATGTTCCCAAATCTCACCTGGTGCCCTCTCAGCGCAGCCTGTTCATAGGGGCAGTACTGGACACTACTGTGTGTCGAGCTTTCCCGCCTCCGCAGAGGATTCTCGACATTCAGGAGATGATTCCTTTGTTTCACGATGGAGCGTTTGTTCCAGTCCTGAAGGTCCTACGCCTGCTCGGTCTGTTCGCTTCTGGCATACTGTTGGTCAACCATGCACGCTGGCACATGAGGGCACTCCAGTAGTGCCTCCGCAGGCAGTTGTATCAGCACAATGTAGATCTCGGGGAGAAGGTCAGAATCTCCAGAGACGCTGCACGGAGCTGTCTTGGTCGAGTGTGCCGGGCAACCTGTCTCTAGGAAAGCCTTTTCAACCTCCTCCTCCGGTGGCTACAGTAATCATGGATGCCTCTACTCTAGAGTGGGGTGCTCATCTGGGTGATCTGGAGATCAAGAGTCTTTGGTCTCCGGAGGAAAGGTTGCTTCACATCAACCTTCTGGAATTGCGGGCAATACGTTTGGCACTCAAGGCCTTTCTTCCCTCCCTTTGCGGTCAGTCGCTTCAAGTCCTGACGGCCAACACTACTGCGATGTGGTACATAAACAAACAGGGAGGAGTAGGGTCATATCGTCTCTGCAGAGGGGCTCTGCGACTCTGGTCCTGGGCTCAGGGCATCAGATTTGTGTGTTTGCAAATCATCTGGTCGGGGTGCTAAATATGCGTGCGGACAGTCTCAGTCGGCAATACTCGGCCGATCACGAGTGGCGGCTTCATCCGTAGGTGGTCCATCACATCTTTTGGATGTGGGGGTTTCCTCGGTTGGACCTTTTTGCCACTCAGGAGAACGCCCACTGCCCGTCGTTCTGCAGTCTTCAGTATCCGATGCAGGGAGCGTTGGGGGACACGTTTCAATTGGATTGGAGCTCGCAACTCCTTTACGCGTTTCCTCCCATACCCTTGATTCCTCGTGTTCTGAGGAAGATTTGCCAAGACCAGGCCCAAGTCATATTGATCGCTCCGGATGGGCCAAGAAGGGTGTGGTACACAGACCTTCTTCATCTCTCATCGCACCCTCCACTCCGTCTTCCTCTCAGGGCAGACCTCCTCTCGCAGTCGCAGGGGCAGGTTCTACACCCCCACCTCCGGAGCCTGCACCTTCATGTCTGGATATTGAACGGGGCAACCTGAGTTCTTTCTTTCTCCCACCGGATGTGGTGGATGTTATTTTATCGGCCAGAAGACACTCCACAAAATCTGTTTATTCCTCTAGGTGGTCCAAGTTTGTGAAATGGTGTCGAGAGAGGACCATTAATCCTTTGAAGGCCCATTTATCTGATTTACTTGGCTTTTCACTTTCCTTGGCCCAGCAAGGTTGTGCTGTGGCTACTGTTAAGGGTTACTTGTCAGCCTTGTCGGCTTTCCTCTGTTTGCCGGACCAGCCGTCTTTATTTATGTCCCCCATTGTTATGAGGTTCAATAAGGGCCTCACCAATAGGTTTCCTCCCACTCCCATTATTATGCCTCAGTGGGATTTGAATTTAATACTTACTTTCCTGATGGGGTCTCCTTTTGAGCCTCTTCATGGTTGCCCGTTGAGGCTTCTTTCTTTTAAGATGGTTTTTCTGATCGCTATTACCTCAGCCAGGAGGGTAAGTGAGCTTCAGGCTCTTAGTTCTAAACCTCTGTTTTTAACCATTCATGCAGAAAAGATGGTTCTCAGGTCCAGGGCTGCTTTCCTGCCTAAGGTGTTCACTCCTTTCCATCTAGGGCAGTTTATTACCTTACCTTCTATCCTCCCCCTCACTCTTCCAAGGAGGAGGAGAGACTTCACTGCCTCGACCCTAGGAGGGCTGTCAGCTTCTACCTGGACAGAACCAGGGACCTGAGACTGGATGACCAGCTCTTTGTGGGCTGTATTGGAAGGATGAAGGGCAAAGCTGTGCACAAACGAACACTCTCCAGGTGGATCATCTTGTGCATCAAGATCTGCTACTCCTTGGCCAAGAAGGAGCCGCCTGAAGGTATTAGAGCTCATTCCACCAGAGCTTAGTCTTCTTTTTCTGCCTTGGCTAGAGGTGTTCCTGTTGTAGACATCTTCAAGGCTGCAACTTGGGCCTCCCTCCACACCTTTACGAAGCATTACTGCTTGGATTCGGAGGTTAGGAGGGACGGCCATTTTGCACACTCTGTGCTGCAAGATTATTTGGTATAGGCAGGTGGACACCCTCCTCCGGAAGAGGAACAGCTTGGGGATTCAATTCAAAAGGTGAGGATTCCACAGGCAGATGTATCCATCAGAAGAACAAGTTACTGACCTTCAGTAACGCCTTTTCTGGTGGATACAGTATCTGCCTGTAAATTCCTCACTGACCCACCCGCCACCCCATTGTCCACCTGCTTATACCGAAAAACTTCTGACTGTTTGACATTGTTATTTTTCTTATGTCATTTATATGCCATACAGTTTGTTGCTAGGAAATGCTTTGGTTTTTGGCTTTTCCTTTTTACCTATATATATATACTGTATGTAATTGTGTATATATTTTGTATACTGTGTATACTTGTGTTATGTTGTCGGTCTGCCCGTTCGCCTCGAGGGCGCGGAAAAAATGGGTGGAACTGACGTCATCACACCGACGAGGCCTTCTTATGGCTCCGATGACGTCACACGGAGTCGCGAGCGGAGCCGTGCTATTGTGACGTCCTCGTCGACGTGGGAGAGCTAAGAAAAGAATTTCCGTGGAATGCTGGTGCAGGGGTAATTCAAAAGGTGATGAATCCACAGGCAGATACTGTATCCACCAGAAAAAGCGCTACCGAAGGTAAGTAACTTGTTCTTCAGGGCCCTAGTTTTGCACACGTTTACGCCAGTTACTTCGTGGCTCTGCGCTTCTGGCGTTGAATAAACGAAAAGTACTGACGTCGTGCTCCTGGGTGGCGCCTATATAGGTGACCCTAACATCATAACCGACGCTAACAACCCCGACAACGTCACGCGGAACCGAGTGGAGCCACCCAACGGCGCGCGCAAAGGTTATTGCTCGAGCGAAAGTTTCCAGACGCCTGGGAAATTCAAAGGTAAGGAATCTGTAGTTAGATAAAGTCTGTCAGATAATGCGTTACCGAAGGTAAGTAACTTTTTCTTCAATGCCCTTTAATGCTCCCTCACCAGCACATAGCCATCTGGTAGGAGCCAGGATCAGCTATTTCCTCTAGTGGGGCGACACATTACATCCAACAAATGGTTCCTGCTGATTGTCCAACAGGGCTTCATCCTGCCATTCCTTTTCGACCCATCAAACCTGCCACCTACATCAGACCACTTCTCAAAGGACCATGTGTCCTTTTTATGCGGGGAACTGCAGGATTTTTTGGCCGAAGGAGCCATTAAGAGGGTGCCAGCATCAGAAGTAGGAACTGGCTGCTATTCCCTGTACTTTCTTGTGCCGAAGAAGGATGGAGGACTCCATCCTATCCCAGATCTTTGCCCTGTCAACAACGTGCTGTGGAAGGACGAATTCAGAATGCTCACCCTAGCTCAGATTCTCTCTGGACTGGATCCCGAAGACTGGTTGGTGGCGTTTGACCTGCTGGACATTTATTTTCACATCCCCGTCCTGCAAGCCCACAGATGTTTCCTGCGGTTCAATGTGGGCCATGAGCACTTTCAATTTGCCAGGCTCCCTTTAGGTGTTCACAAAGGTAATGGTGGTGGTCGCTGGTGCCCTCAGTGAGAACGCGTCTGAGCTCCTGCATCCTGCTTGCCGACTATGCCAGACGGCACAATCAAGTTTTCCTGTGGTATCTGGTCTCAGGGGGCCCAGCACCATGGAAACCTGTCAGATTACATGTATGCTTTTTTTCTGCCAGTTATCAAATAAACCATTGTCAGGATACATAGAGTATATTCCACTATGGGAGAAGCAGCTACAGTGGCATGGTTGATAAACATGCCACTAATTGCGATATGTAAAGCTGCCACTTGGAAATCTGTCCATGCATTTACTAAACATAACGTGGAAGTTATTACTGGGCAAAAAATTTGTGTTCCATACGTGACAATTATTTTAACGTCTGTGACTCCAATGAAGATGCCTACAATGCAGATTTTGGAATAATAGTAAGTAACTTTTCCTGTTGGCCATCCAGTTTTGATTTACTCTCTGACCACATTGTTCTCAAGTCTATTACATAGGGCTGTGAAGCCTGGGTGATATGCAGTGAGAAAAATTCAGAAAATAAGTAGTTGATTCCCCCATGCATATACTGTACTTTAGGAGCAATGTGTTGTGTAGACTATTTCGCATGTGAAAAATGTGATTAATCCTTTCATGCACTGCTTCCATGCTTTATTGTGGATGTGTAATTCTTGAATTCCATATCAACTTTGATCAGATGCTGTCTTCTCATATCAGATATTCTGAAGTTGGAGCAAGAGGTGCGGAATCTTCAGAGAGACATTGCAGCAGAAGTGCAGAACCGGAAGCTACAGGTTTCTCAGCAACAGCAGCGAATAGGACAGCTGGAAGCGGAGCTACGGGAGGCTCAGAAATTATCTGCACAAAAAGAGCAGGTGAGTACAGGCCTAAAGAAGATGGGATGAGAGTTGGAAGAACTGTCTGCCTTTGCTCACAAGCAACACCTTTGAACCCAATGTCTGGATGTGGTCAAAGAAGGCTGGGTAGCGGCAGGCTGCCTCATCCCCCATATCTACATCAGTATGTGTGCACCCCATCCTAAGATTCCCAAATAAGATGTAGACTAGAGGGTAAAGGGGGTGTAAAGACTTACAGATAAAAGCACTGTAAATCATTGCCTTATAGGAACAGGGTGCTGGAACAACACTAGAGTTGGCAAACCTACAGGGTGACAATCTTGCAAGGTGAAAATCTGGTGACGAGTACAGTGATATGTTTTGTTTTTAGTCTTATTAAAGTTAAGTAGGAAAAAAAAATAATAGTCAGTTAAGCTTAGTATACTTTTACATAAAGGTATGGTAGCCACTGTTTTTAGATGAAGTTATCACTCCAATCAATTTTAACAAAGATATCTTTAAAAAATCCTTATGAATGGGTAGGGAGCTGTGGTAATTCGGTATCTCTATTTGGTTGGAATTTCCTTCTACCTAAATGGAAGAAATAGTTTTCCATTAACTCAGTGGGAGATACTGGGGCTGGAATTAACCATTTCGACTGGTATCTCCTTGGAGTTAACAAATTATTTCCCCCTCAATTGGCAATAAAACACCCGGGAATACGGGTCAGATATTAAATATGTTTCTCCCTTCAAGGGTAATAACGGGCCCAAATCCACCCACACTTATCTTTGGAACAGGTAGTAATGGTTGAGGGACCTTTTTTTCTTAGCCCAGCGTGGGAGATCAATGGAGTTCGGGTGTGACAGCTATTTTGTTTTTTACTTCAGCTGGCTGAAGTATGAGGGTCGGCGAGGCCGGGCATGGCAGCTGCCTACAGCCCTTGCAGTCTCATGGTCTGGTGTTTCTGGGGCTGGAATTATTAGTTCTGGAGTTTCAGGACACAGTAATTCTGGATAGGACACACTGGAAAGTTAGTAGTTGCCTATAGCGCTATCCTCTTGGGATACCTCTCCAGAGGATACCGCTCAAGGCAACTCTCAATGAATGCCTACGTTTGTTCAATGCTGTACTCTGGTAAATTGCCAAGGAATCCTAAGTGTAAATTTCAACTCCTATATCAACAAACCATGGGCCCCATGTATCAAACCATTTTGCATCCGCAAACAGTGCGAATCAGTGATTTTAGCCGTTTGCGAATGCAAAATAGCCTTTCAAGATGTATGAGCGGCTTTGTAGTCTCAATTTTAGGTAATCTCAATTACCATTGACTCCAAGTCGATGGTAACCATGTGCAATTTTTGAAAAATGCACAAAAATGCATTTTTCAAAGTGCCATGTAGTGCACACATGTCCCTAGGGCATGTGTGTGCTTTACATGTGCATTTTGTTTTGGTATTGCATTACCTTATTTGCGATTACCAATTAGGTAATCACAAATTAGGTAATGCAAAACCATTCTCACCTATGAGCCTTTAGGCCCATAGGAACGAATGGAGTAGTATTACCTAATAGCGATTACATAATTGCGATTGCGAATCATTAGAAATTGCTATTAGGTAATCGCTATTTTCTTATATACCATTTTTAATTCCTTAAATAGTGATTACCTAAAATTCACTATTTAAGGAATGCAAAATGGATTTTTGATACATGTGGCCCCATCTTCTTATCACTTTGAGTTGGCGCTTGTCACCTTGTGGTGGTGCTACACTCTGCCCTTATCCGTTTCCTTGATATACCTTATTGACAGTCTGCAGCGCTGCCTAATATTGTAGACACATCCCCTCTGGATTGGGAATGGGTTTTGTGTGGGCTACGCCTCACCTTATTTAAGTACTGTGCCCAACCCAAAAGGCACACCAACAATTTTCTGCTCAAGAGCCAATGCTCCGTGTGTCCATATGTTGTCTTCTTCACTAATGCCAGAAGTTGGCTCCACCACATGCTAGTTGCAAGCCTTAGCAAACCTCTTCCCTCAAGCAAAAATGGATCAACTCATTGAGGTCTGCATTCTGTCACCATGCTTAGCTTCCATACAGATATTTAGTAAATCAGAAGAGGTTTCCATAATGGTGTATGCATAAGTATAGCATAGACTTGGCAGAAATACAACTGGTTGAAAGTGCATTTTTTTTTTAAGAATGACCAGATATTATAAGGACATGCAATTCCTATTTTCTTCTTCATTTCTTTGATGCAGGCAGTTCTAAAAAGGGATGACCTTTTGCGGAAGTCAGAGACAGATCTACTTCAGTCTCGTAGCTCCCTGAAAGGGAAGAGTTTGGAAATTGCAAAGCATCTCTCAGCCATCAAAGGCTTTGAATTAGAGATTCAGCGACTACAGAAGGAGAAGGATCAGAAGGAGAATGCAAATATCTCCCTGAAGAATGAGATTCAGCAACTAAAGAATGATCTCCAGGACACCCACAAACGACACCAGCAAGCGGGTAAGAAGCACAATAGAGTGTTCGTCTTTAGAGTGATGTGAACTACAGAGCAGTTTTTGGCCTAATGCCAATGACTTAAAAGGTGCTGGATTTGGAGTTCCAGTGTGGAGTGTCATACATCTCAAAATCTAGCACCAAGGCTTACAGTTGACACTAAAAAGGTACTCTCTTTCAAATTGCAAATCCAAGCATTCTCAAAATTATTTTCCTAAAATGAGTCATGAAGATTTATCTAGACTCTTCATCTGCTCAGCGGTTTTTAAACAACATTTCTCAATTTAGTATGTTCTCTGATCATGAGAACATTCTCTCTCCTAGAGCTCAAACTTGCCTTACCAGTTTATAAATGTGCAGTACCAGAGCGCACACAAAAAGTCTTTAATCAAAGATCTGTATATTACTGCCATTTTTTCTCTCTGAAGAAGCCAGGATTGGAATCCATGCCGAGCCATGATTTTGGCTTGATCAACTCCTGAGGCTTTCCTTTGGAGTAGGGTAGATTCAACGAGCATGTAATTATTTTAGTTCATCAAAGTCTTCAGCAGATGCATGTTCCACTGTATATCTTCAAAACCATATTTCTAATTCTTACTTATATGAGCTAGTCCAATTTTAGTGATTGACACTCACAAGGCACACATTTACTCCCTGGAGTGTTACCCCATGAGCATGGACTCTGAATTTCAGAGGGACGCAGTACTGGGCAGGGTAATGAGCGTAATAAAGTCCATCAGTATTAGAGGTTTTTCATGTTATTCTTTGGGCACCACTTACAGGTGTTTGGTGGAAGGCGCATTTTTACACCCTTGGGTTTGTCCTTTTTTGGGTGCCTTAAGAAGGCCAGAGCACATCCTCTCGTTGCTGGATGACTTCGTCTCTCCAGATGCTCTTCAGACGTTTCAATTGGAATGTAGAATCTAGTTGCAAATAAACACCTCCTATCAATTATCTTCTCCATTTACAGATTGCTCTGGAGACAGTTTTCAACTTGATCCTTGTGTAATCCCGTCACACTCCATTTTATGTTCAGCTTAACATGTCTGTGTGGCCCATCTACCCCATGAAATCACTACTGTTTCTATGAAAATCTATATCATGGTTTTACTCCTGAGCTTCACCAGCTTCAGTTTCATGATATTGCTCTTTTCTGTGGAATGCCAGTGTTAGAGACTCGTATACATTTTAGAGGGGGGTGACTAGGTATTTTTCCTGAGGGAACTGTCTGAGCTGCCCTAAGTAGGATGCAGGTCTGTAGTTGCATTTCTTAGCTCCACCAAGTAAAATTTGGGGACCTGCGTCAGATCTATTTAGGAGCAGCCAAGTAGATATTGGCAAAATAATGTTACGAGAGAGTAGCCTAGGCCGTATTATGGACTTACATGGATGGCTCTTTTCTATCCAACTGTCATATGCTCTTGCATCCATAATCATGGGATGAGGTTAATAAAAATCATATTTAGAATCATGAAATGTCCCTTTCTTGAATAAAATCCTACAAACAGGGTTCTTTTCATTATTGGGGTTGGATATAGTTTAAATTTTTTTTTAAAACTGCATATTGACATATAATTTACAAATATGCAAATAGTTCAAAGTCATAAGCCTGATTCAGAGGATACATAAGTTGGTCATATTCGGAGAGCTGTAGGAGTATGGTTTTGATGTTTGTCACAGACGTGGTGATGGATGCTTGGAACAGTTTTTTGATGTGATATGAAGAAACAGCGTTCTAACTGTACGGTCTGGTTCCAACATTTTTATTCCGTACCTAAATGGTACTAAAGTGCAAACAAAAACCAATGCTAGAAATTTTATTGAGAATGCCTCATCCTGATTTACACAATCAGGATTTGTAGACTTATGATGGTGGACTATGCGCCTGATGGCAGACTTTTCACTGTTGCAAATTAAGTATGAGCGGTGGGAAACTTGCTTTTCAAAGTGTGCAACCATGCAAAAGGTGGTGAAATGCACCTAGAAAGTGTTACATTTGTTATATTCCTCTTGCCCAACCTGGAAACGTGCATGTTTACTCTTTAAAAAAAATTAAAAGGCAGGAGTAAGTTCCTTTCGAGGGTGGTAAAGGGAAGGGAGCACATCTGTATTCCATGGAGTGCAGAGGAAGGATTAACTCATTTTACAAGCTCATGGTTATGAATTTGCTTTCCTTATAGGATCTTGTGAGGTTGTTGCTACTTTCTCATGCTTGCTAAAACTATCCTATGTGCAACTGCTTCTGTTTCCACAGCTCAGGAACTAGCGCACCATGAGGAGAAAGTGCTTCTGGCAGAGAGCACGCTGCAAACAACTCAGGGCCAGCTGAGTGACCGCATTGCAGAGGTGGTGCGACACGAGCAGTCTGTCCGCAAGTTGGAGTCCGAGTTGCGCACACTGCGAGAAAGAGCATGCAATAGTGATGAAGAACTGGAGCAGTGCAGGTATGGAAAAGAGACTGGCAGCACATTGTCCTACAATAGACACTGCAACTAAAACTTCTATTCTGGTCAGTGGTGATGTGGGAAGGCTTGAAATGTATCCCTCTTTTTTAATGATTTCCAGACACAGCAAAATATTGTGATATTCGGTTCTGATATTGGAAAATACTGAGCTTTCCAGAAATGTTTATAGGACTCAGCATGAGATTGTAAGCATTTACCCAAGTTTATTATGTACTTTTACAACGAAAAGAGGGATCAGTGCAAGTTGTGGCCACTGATATTACAGGTCATTGTCCGCATGTGACACAGATATTGGAGGTAATTGACAATTTAGCACAGACATTTCGGAGTCTGAGATTTTGATAAAAATGCTACAGGTCACTGCGAGAATCTGGCATGAATACTTTATAGGTGGGGTAGCTAAGATCTTAAAACTAACTGAGGCGGCACCTAGTGGCTTTAGCTCCAACACTGGAAATCACTGTGAGGATCATGATACTGATTGTTAATATGGCACTTAATCCAGACATTGGTGAAGATAGATCCCCACATGTATAAGTTCTTTTTTTGTAGTAGTGCTGTCTTTGAGAGCACCCGCTGTTTATTCCTGTTTATATAACTCTTTGTGAGTTAATGGGAACAAACTCTAACTAATGATGAGAATAGAAATTATTCATGCCAGTTAACATTAAACAACAGCTCACAGGTGGTACAGAGTTTGCTGCTTTGTCAGTCCTGACCCATCTTACTCTCTATGTGCTTTTGATTCATTTTCCAGTTTGCGACTCATGTATATGTGCATGAGCTAGAATTGGCTAATAGTTGTCTGTTTAGAAAATGTTTGCTGTGTTGTGCTATTTTTAAGGTTTTATCGTTTTATTTTTTACCTCATTCTGTCTTGCACCACGTTTCCGTCTTTTAGGAGCTCCATCATTATGCAGGCCATTATTGAGCTGCTTTCCTCTATGCACACGGTGAAAACATTTATGTCCGTTTTGTGCAGGTAATGCATCATTCAGGTCGGAGTCTGTTTCTGCTGATTCATGACAGGAGTATCTGAAAGAGACAATTAGTTATGGATTCCTCACCTTAGAATTACCCCCAGGCGTCAGACTGGATCCGGAGAATTTTTCTTCAGCAGTACCCCTGCGCATCGGTAGGTGGCGTCGGTCGACTCCGCGTTCGTCGTTGGCGTTGTGGTCGCAGGAATAACGTCGCTGTATCTACTTAGACGCCACCCCTGCACGCTGACGTCAGTTCTTTCTTTTTCCGCGCCAGCCAGCGCAGATCCGGAGAGAGCGGTACCTCACTTTTTGGCTCCATTTTTGCGACTTTTTGTTGACGTCTTTTTGATTTGTTAAGACTCCTGGTGCACAGGGATGTCATCTCGGCGGACCGGCTACAAGCCTTGTGGCTCCTGCGACAAGCTGATGTCGGTGACGGACCCTCATCTTGTGTGCTTCTGGTGCCTGGAGCGCGAACACGACATGAAGTTGTGCTCCGACTGCTGGGCCATGGCCCCTAAGTCTTTGCGGGAGCGGTCCCGAAAGCTTCTGGAGGCCCGGCAGTCGGCTCCGCGCCGCTCGAGGTCCCGGTCGAGAGGGAGGTCGCAGGACCGGTCGCGGAGCCATCACCACCATTCCTCGTCGAAGTCTTCGTCTTCGTGTAAGTCGAAGCACAAAAAGAAGGCGAAGAAGCACCATCGCTCGTCGCGTTCACCCCGTCCGTCGGCTGACGTGATGCGGGTTGCAGCAGGTAGTCATCTGGGTCCGCCCGCGGAGCCTGTTGTGTCGACTCCGAGCCTCCCTCCCTTTCCGGGAGCCGGAGTGACCCCTGCCCAACTTTGTTGCTTTTACGAAGCCCTCCATTCTATTTTTGGGCAGCCCGACTCCGCCGGCGTGCCTTCGGGCCCCGCGGACTCGGCTGGGGGCTCTAGGCCTTCGATGCCGGCGGCTTCGGCGCCGCAGAGCCCCCCCAGGGATCCAGTCCTGGATCCGGATCGATGCCGGTCGACCTCGTGACACCTCCTCCGGCGCCGAATCCATTTACGACACCTCCGCCTCCTCCGACGCTGGTTGTGTCCCCAGCCGACGTCTACCCCAGCCTCCCCTCAATGTGGCCACGGAGCCGGACCGACGTCTGGACCGGCGCCGACCGGTACTTTTGTACCCCTGTTCTACCCTGGTGTTCCCTATCGCCCTCAGTGGCTACCAGAGGAGGGTGAGGAGGACTGGGAGGGGTCTGTGGACCCTCTGGCAGACCAGTTGGAAGAACCGGACTGGAGAGAGGAGTTGGGTGAGGCCAGTGGTCTGGACACTTCTCCAGACCTTGGCATGCTTTCCCCCCCTACCGTGGCTACGGAGGAGCGTGCATCATACGCAGTGGTGTTGCTTAGGGCGGCTGAGGCCATAAACCTCGAGCTTCCTACGGTGATTTTAGGACAAACCCCCTAAACGAGGTGCTTCAACCGGCAGCGGCCTCTTCGGAGCCCCTGCTGCCGTTCAATGAGGCCTTCACGGACATCCTTTTGAGCACTTGGTCCAAGCCCAACACAGGGGCCCCTGTGAATAGGATGATTGCCCGACGCCACCGGGCGACCCCCATTTTCCTCTCTCAACACCCCACCCCTGAGAGCTTGGTGGTCCAAGTTTCCACTTCCAAGGGCAAATTCCCTACCGCACTACCTGATAGGGAATCCAAGAAGCTGGACCATCTTGGGAAGAAAATGTTTTCTACCTCCAGCTTAGGACTGCGGTCGGTGAATACTGCATGTCTCTTGGGCCGTTACTCCCATTCTGTGTGGGACACGGTCACGCAGGTGCTGCCTCAGTGCCCGGAGGAGGCCCGGGCCGTGCTCTCCCGTGCAGTGGCCGAAGGGAGAGACGCAGCGAAGTTCCCCATACGGTGTGGGCTGGACACCGCCGACTGGCTGGGCAGGACGATTTCAACATCAGTAACCCTACGATGCTACGCCTGCCTGAGTTCCACTGGCTTTTCGGATGATGTCCAAGCTACGCTTATGGACATGCCCTTTGATGGCCGTCGCTTGTTTGGCGACAAAGCAGAGAACACGTTCGAGCGTTTTAAGGACTCCAGGGCTACGGCCAGGTCCGTGGGCCTGGCTTCCACCTCTCGCCCCGCGCAGTCTGCTTTTCGCCCCTTTCGTGGCTACAGAAGGGGTGCCCCGCTACGTTCCGTCCAGAGCCACAGGCCTGCGCAAGCTGTTCAACTTCTGCACGGCTGGGGACGTGGGACCCACCGTTGTGGGTCTGTGGGCTAGTGGGCGGGCCAGTCCACCAGCACCCCCTCTGCAGCAGCCTCCAAGCCCTCCTAGTCTGACCTTTCAGGGCCGCCATTCGCCAGTGGGCGGCAGGATCCGCCATCACCTCCCCCACTGGCTCAATATCACGTCGGACAGGTGGGTTTTGCAGATAGTCCGAAGGGGCTACTCCCTCACCTTCGAGACTACCCCTCCATCCATGCCACCTCAATTCCATCCCATGTCGGAGGATTACCTGGCCCTTCTCCAACAGGAAGTTACGGCTCTCTTGGCCAAGGGAGCCATCGAGCGAGTTCCTGCCCCAGAAGTAGGTCATGGTTGTTATTCCCACTACTTTCTGGTGCCCAAGAAGGACAAGGACCTGCGTCCTATCTTGTATCTGAGTAACGTCAACCGTTTCCTCCGGAAGGAGAAGTTCAAAATGTTAACACTGGCTCAGGTCCTGTCTGCCCTCGACCCTGGAGACTGGATGGTAGCGTTGGACTTGCAGGACACCTATTTTCACATCCCCGTCCTGCCGGCCCATCGGCATTACCTACGGATCACGGTAGGTCACGAGCACTTTCAATTTCCTGTGCTCCCTTTTGGCCTTACCAGCGCCCCTCGGGTGTTCACGAAAGTGATAGCGGTGGTCGCAGCTCATCTGCGCAGATCAGGGGCTCCAGTCTTCCCCTATCTTGACGACTGACTGTTGAAGGCGGGCTCGCCCCAGGCTGTCGTCTCCCACCTCCAGACTACGGCTGACCTGCATTCGCTGGGGTTCACCATCAACGTGCTGAAGTCACACCTGATTCCCTCTCAGAAGCTCCTTTTCATCTGAGCGGTTCTGGACACGGCGCAGTTTCGGGCTTATCCTCCCGGGCAGCGAGTCCGGGATATTCGGGCTATGATTCCGATCTTTCAGCCTCTATCCCGGGTTTCGGTCAGAATGACCCTGAGGCTACTGGGCCTCATGGCCTCCTGCATCCTGCTGGTGGACTATGCCAGGTGGCATATGCGGGCTCTGCAGTGGGACCTGAAGTTCCAGTGGGCACAGCATCAGGGGGATCTTTCCGGTTGCGTCCAGATCTCGGTGGGCACTGCACACCAATTGCAGTGGTGGCTAATGAATCAGGATTGGGTCAACGGCAGATCCCTCTCCCTTCCCCAACCGGAGTTCACAGTGGTGACAGACGCATCACTTCTGGGGTGGGGTGGCCACATGGGAGAGGCGGAGATCAGAGGCCTCTGGTCTCCAGCGGAGTCCTTGCTCCACATCAACCTTCTGGAGCTTCGGGCGATCCGTCTTGCACTGAAGGCATTTCTTCCTTCTGTCAAAAGGTGAGTAGTGCAGGTGTTCACGGACAACACCACCGCCATGTTGTACTGCAACAAACAGGGCGGGGTGGGGTCATGGACCCTATATCAGGAGGCCCTTCCTCTCTGGAAGTGGCTGGAACATCAGGGGATGTCCCTGGTGGTTCAACACCTGGAAGGTTCTCTGAACGTTAGGGCGGACGAATTCAGCCGCCGGTGCATGATGGATCACGAATGGCGTCTTCACTCGGAGGTGGCGCAAGGTCTCTTTCAGCGGTGGGGAGAGCCTTGGTTAGATCTATTCGCCACCGAAGAGAACGCGCAATGTCAGCAGTTCTGCACGTTGGAATTTCCAAGGCGGCACTCTCTCGGCGACGCTTTTCGTCGCGAGTGGAGTTGCAGTCTTCTCTACGCCTTTCCGCCTATACCACTTCTACCCAGAGTGCTGAAGAAGATCAAGCGCGACCGGGCCCAAGTCATTTTTGTGGCCCCGGACTGGGCACGAAGAGTCTGGTATCCCGAGCTCTTGCACATGGCCATCGATCCTGCGATCAGACTGCCTCTTCAGGAGGATCTTCTGTCGCAGCAGCAGGGGACGGTCCTCCACCCGACCCTGTCCAGCCTCCACCTCCTTGCGTGGAGATTGAGCGGCGACAGTTGACAGCTTTCGACCTTCCTCCCGAAGTCTGTAACATTATCTTGGCAGCCAGGCGTCCCTCCACCAAAACGGTATACGCCTGTAGATGGAACAAATTTGTGGTGCGCAGCAAAGGCTGTGGATCCCCTTTCTGCACCCCTTTCAGAGGTTCTCCTCTTCATTCTTTCTTTGGCCCAGCAGGGCTCTGCTGTGGGCCCTCTAAAGGGCTATATTTCGGCCTTTCTTCGGCTTCCTGACCAGCCTTCTCTTTTCAAGTCCCCTATTGTAAATCGCTTCCTTAAAGGCATTACTCACTTGTATCCTCCAATTCCTTTCAAAATGGCTCAGTGTGACTTGAACTTGGTTCTGACATATCTTATGTGCGCTCCCTTCGAGCCGCTACATAACTGTCCTCTCAGACTTCTGACACTTAAAACTGCCTTTTTGGTCGCCATCACCTCTGCTCGCAGGGTGAGTGAGCTGCAGGCTCTTTCTTCAAAACCTCCTTTCCTGGCTGTTCATCCGGACAAAGTTGTCCTTCGCACTAGGCCTTCTTTCCTTTCCACAGTGATTACCTCTTTCCACATAGGACAGACCATAATTTTACCCACCTTCTTCCCGCATCCTTCTAAAGAGGAGGAGAGGCTCCACTGTCTGGATCAAAAACGTGCGCTTTCCTTTTATTTGAATCGCACAAGACAATTCCGGGTGGATGATCAGCTCTTTGTTGGCTATGTGGGCGCCAAGTAAGGTCGGGCCATGCAAAAGCGAACTATCTTTCGATGGGTCGTTCTTTGCATAAAGATCTGCTATTCCTTAACGAAAAAGGAACCTCCAGTAGGGTTGCGCGCCCATTCCACTAGGGCAATTTGCAGCCACTACTGCTTTGGGACGTAGAGTTCCCCTTCATGACATCTGCCAGGCAGCTACGTGGGCTTCATTGCACACGTTTACCAAACACTACTGCCTGGACAGCCAAGTCCAGAGAGACGGCTTCTTTTGCCGTTCAGTTCTCCAGGACTTTCTGTTGTGAACCTCGTTCGCAGACCCACCTCCGGGGTTCGTATTGCTGGGGTATCTATTCTAAGGTGAGGAGTCCATAACTGATTGTCTCTTTCAGATGAACAAGTTACTCCAGTATTGGAACTTTCATAGATTCCCATGCTTGTATCATTCCCCGTCGTCGGAATGGGAGTCCCCGGTATACATAAAATAGCAATAGAAACCTTTACCAAAACAGAACCTAGGCCTAGGCCCATTCTTGTTTTGCAACC
Organism: Calotriton arnoldi; assembly: GCA_963921515.1. Classification (NCBI taxonomy): domain Eukaryota; kingdom Metazoa; phylum Chordata; class Amphibia; order Caudata; family Salamandridae; genus Calotriton; species Calotriton arnoldi. Next base: position 3,491,616 of record CAWUFW010000809.1, read on the forward strand.
TATCCACCTCTTTTTGTAAAAGAGACCAAAAAAAAAATGAACAACCAAAGATTAGCCTCACCCCATAGAACCCTCCTGAGAGAAGCTCAGAACCTCAGATTTTCTACCGCACGTTGTGCTAGGGAGTCTCCACTGAGCTCTGCTCAGTTTTTTCCTATTATCCTTAAATCTACAGTTTTTTCTCCAGTTTTTTTTTCAAGACTTGCTTGGACGTTGTGTCAAAATGTCTGATAAAGAAAAGAAAGCCCTCTTTAAAGCCTGTGCAACTTGTGCTAACAAGAGGTTGTATGTGGAGAACAAGCATAAATATTGTATTTACTGTTTGTACCCGGACCACAAGGCAGCAGACTGTAGTATATGCCGCACTTTTTCTACAAAAACTCTACGAGACCGTGAAGGCCTTCTTTTGACCTGGTGGCTCCTGAAGCTGAAGTCAAGGAAAGAACCAGTTTCCAGTGATAGTGACGACACAGCCTCTGCAACATCTTCCAGAAGGTCTGCAAAAAGGGGTAGAGTCTCCCCTTCACCTTCTGAGGAACGTCCTGGTAAGGCCTTAAAAAAGACCTCTCATAGGTCTGATGGGCATAGTCCTATTGAATCTCCTCACCGAGGTGTAAAGGAGAGGGAAGGACTGTCTAAGGGAGTGATGTCTGAGAGGAAATCAAGCTCTGTTCCGCCTCCTTCTCCTCCGGCGGCTCCAAAGACTTCCAAAAAGCCCTCCTCACTCTCTTCTGAGGTGAAATCAATGAAAAAAGCTCCCTCGTCGACGTCGCTGTCAACGACTCTGTTGACGAAAGCATCAAAGGTACAGTCCCAGTCTTCTCTTTCATCTATGGCTCCGCCGACGGGCTCGTCGACGGTGAGTTCATCGTCTCCGGGGCTATTGAAGAGTTCCGCGTCGACAACTTCGACGACGGTGGTACCTGTGTCGTCGTCGATGGTGCTGACGACGAGGATGTCGACGACGATGGTGACGACGGCTACCACGTCGACGACGACGACGGCTGGGGTGTCGACGGTCTTGACGACGGCTGCGTCGACAACGTCCCTTTCATCGTCGACGATTCTCACATCGTCGTCGACGGCCCCGCGACGACCTTGTCGACGGTGGAAAAAATTACTATTTCTCTTAAAAAGCGCCAAATTGCGCCTGACATGACATCCCCCAGGAGGGTGACTCCTCTACCTCCGGCACTCCTTCTGGAAGAAGAGGGATCTGAAGAAGATGATGGTCCTTTCGCCTATGCAAATAGCCCTTCTCAATTACATGTCAAGTGTCAGGACACAGACTTGGACGGGGATTACGGAGAGGAGCAACAATATGATCCTTCCTCGGATTACTAGCGGACTTGCAATCTATGCTTGTGGACTATAGACGGAGATTTGCGATGCAACCTCCAATTCCAGTGGTGGTACCAGGTACGGCTGTTCCTCCTGCTCAGCCTGCTATCCCCCAATTGCCCACACCTCAACCAATACTTATGGCTCAAGACACACCACCTGTTGTGTCTCTCGTTCACGATGACACCTGTGATGAGGACCAGGGCACTGGCGCAATACCGGATCCTGACGCAGAGTGGGATGACTATGTCATTCCTGATCCGGCTTCTCCTGCACCAGCACCTGTTGATTCCCCCCCTGCAGACATAGGGGGTTTCCATAATTTGATGGAGAGGGCCTCAAAGAGGTTTGAGCTGCCCATGCACGCGGAGCAGTCTGAATGCTTCCTCTATGACTTCAAGGAGCCTTACAGGAAAACGGTTCGCTCTATTCCTATTGTTGGTCACGTCTGGGATGAGGGGCTGAAAGTGATGAAGAATCCTGCTACGGTAATTCCAGTTTTGCCTCGCCTTGAGAAGAAATATAAGGCTCCAGAGGATAGTCCGGCCTGCTTGGTCAGTCAGCCTAAGCCAGACTCTGTTATTTCTCAGGCTGCCCAAAGAAAGTCGAGGAATCCTTCAGCTCCTCTCACAACGCCTCCAGATAAAGAGGGCAGACGCCTGGATAATGCGGGCAAGAGGTTTTCTTCCATGTCCAGTCTGTTGGTCAAAGCCGCTAACGCCTTAGCGATACTTGGTCGCTATGATCGCCAGATGTAGTGCAAACTTTCCCCATATCTGGACCAATTGCCTGAAGATGCGAAAAAGGAGGCTAAGAAGTTTCTTCAAGAGGGAGAGGTAACATCGGCTGAAGTGATTGGCTGTGCAATAGACATTGCAACGACTGCGTTCCCCTCCCTGGCGGGCGCTGCAGTCCTTCGGCGTCAAGGCTGGCTGCAGGCTACATGGTTCCGCCCGGAGGTCCAGAACAAGATCCTGGATCTTCCCTTTGATGGGGAAGCGCTCTTTGGGGAAACATATTGATGATGCGCTCCAAGACATCAAAAAAGACACGGAGACCGCAAAATCCTTAGGGACTCTGCAGTACCGCAAGGTCCCCTTCCGTGGAGCCAGAGGGAGAAGTAATGCCACATATAGAGGAGAGTACCAGCAACAATGGTATTCCTCGTATGCATCGAATTCACAATCTTACCGGCCGAGTTATAACCATCGGCAAAATCAATCCTCTTCTTTCTCTCGATCGTCTAACAGAGGAAGACAAGGTCGCCAGGGGAGGGACTCCTCGAAGCGTCAATAGCAGCTTGCTGGCTCTTACTACTGTCCCTTCTCCTCCTGTAACATCAGTGGGAGGCAGAATCTCACATTACCTCCACAACTGGAAACGAATAACATCGGACCGTTGGGTGCTGAAGATCATTCAATGTGGCCATACTCTGGAGTTTGTCCAAGCACCACCTTCCAAGCCCCTTCGCGCCACTGTATCAAAACATCTCCGTCCTCTATGATTGGAAGTCCATCAAATGCTCCTCAAAGGAGCAATAGAACCGGTCCCGATCTCTCAGCGGGGAGAGGGTTTCTATTCCCGGTTCTTACTGGTCCGGAAGACTTTAGAAAAGTGGCGCCCTATTCTAGATCTGAGGGAGCTCAACACCTATCTCATCAAACAATCATTTCGGATGGTTTCTCTGCAGGACATCCTTCGTCTTCTCAACTCAGGGGATTACATGGCCACATTGGATCTAGAGGACGCTTATTTTCACGTACCTAAACATCCAGCTCACAGGAGGTTTCTTCGCTTCACAGTAGCCAAGAGCCACTTTCAGTTCAAGGTTATACCTTTTGGACTCCGATCTGCTCCGCGGATCTTTACAAAGGTGTTAGCTCCGGTAGCAGCTTTTCTTCGAAAACAACAGCATCAGGTCTTCCCTTACCTGGACGACTGGTTGCTGAAAGCTCCTACCAGGCACGCAGCAAAAGAATCAGTCATAGCATGCACACGCCTGTTCGACAATCTCGGACTAACTCTCAACAGAGAAAAGTCATCTCTCTGTCCATCCAGAACAGCCAAATTTCTGGGAGCCATTCTGGACACGTCCATCAACAAAGCTTTTCCGACCCTGGAGAGGCAAGAAAAGCTGATGGCCATGGCCTCTCGGCTGTTAAAAAGACAGTCACTTTCAGTTTGCCTCTACAAGTCCCTCCTAGGGTCCATTTCCTCCTGCGTACCTCTGATCCCTCACTGCAGGTTGCGGATGCGTCCTCTCCAGGAGGAGTTGAACTTGCAGTGGCGCCAAGTCGACGGATCCTTCGACGACAAGGTCTCAGTTACCGTGGCCATGAGGGAGGCCGCATCATGGTGGACAAGCAAGGAAAACCTTTCTCAGGGTCTTTCCTTCAGGATCGCCCCTGCTCCTCACATAATAACTACAGACGCCTTGCTGGAGGGCTGGGGAGCAGTATTGCAAGACCTTCATGTAAGCGGCCGTTGGCTACCCCAGCATCGTCTTCTACATATCAATCTGTTGGAGCTCAGAGCGATTCGCCTGGCCTTGCAGGCTTTTCTTCCACGAATACAGCAGTCTGCAGTTCTAATACGTACAGACAATACGACGACCATGCATTATATAAACAAGAAAGGCGGCACCAGATCTCGACTGTTGTCACAAGAAGCCCAGACAATCTGGGAATGGGCAATCCAGCAGAAAGTATCACTCCAGGCGGAGCACCTTCCAGGTGTTCTCAACAAGGCAGCGGACACGCTGAGCAGACTGAAGTCGGTCAGCCACGAATGGGAACTGGACCACTCCACGCTACAGAAGGTCTTTTGCAGAGGGGGCAGGCCTTCCATAGATCTCTTTGCCACGCCGGAGAACAAGAAATGCTGATTTTACGCAAGCAGGCTTCACCATCCGGGATCGTTGGGGAATGCGCTTTCGATGGCCTGGCCAGGCGCATTTGTTTACGCTTTTCCCCCCATTCCTCTGATCCCCAAGCTTCTCAGGAAGCTCAAAGCGGAACCCTGCAAGATGATACTGATAGCTCCTGCGTGGCCCCGACAGTTTTGGTTCACAGAACTGCACCTTCTCTCCCTGGACCTTCCACTTCCGTTGCAGCCGATTCCTTCGCTGCTGACAATGTCCCAGGGCCAAGTCTGGCATCCGGATCCGCAGTCTCTGCAGCTCTCGGCGTGGCTCCTGAGCAGCGAGAATTTCTTGGTTTGACCCTTTCAAAAGAATGTAGAGAGGTTCTCTCTCAGGCAAGAGCACCAAGTACCAACAAGACATACAGGTTGAAGTGGAAGCGTTTTCTGCATTTGGTGCCAGCAAAAGGGTGTCCATCCTTTTAAGTCGGAACCGCATGAAGTTCTTCCATATATTCTTTCATTGGCAAAATCGGGACTGGCTCACTCTTCCATTAAGGTGCATCTTGCAGCCATCTCTCGCTTCAGACGCACATCTTCAGGGCCGTCCCTCTGGTCAGCAAGGATAATTAAACAGTTTCTCAAGGGCCTTTTCAGAATTTTCCCTCCAGTCAAGCCTCCTCCTCCTCTTTGGCATCTTAACTTGGTTCTCGCGCAGCTCATGAAGCCTCCCTTCGAAACCTATTCATCGGGCGGAGTTGAAATTCCTCTCCTGGAAGGTAGCTCTTCTGCTAGCCTTGACTTCGGCTAGGCGAGTAGGTGAACTGCAGGCTCTCACCATTCAGGAACCTTTTCTCCAGTTCAAAAAAGGTACAGTGATACTGCGTACCAACCCAAAGTTCATAACGAAAGTGCCTTCAGACTTTCATTTGAATGAACCGGTTATACTTAAAGCTTTTTTCCCTCAACTGGCTACTCCGGCAGAAAAGGCACTTCACTCTCTTGACATTCAGAGGTGTTTAAAATTCTATCTCCAACGTACTAAGGACTTCAGGAAGTCTTCTCAACTATTTGTGTCCTTTAGTGACCCTCGTAAGGGTTTTCCCCTTTCCAAGCAGGGGATTGCTCGTTGGATTACCAGCGCTATCCAGTATTGTCACAGAGCAGCGGGCAAGCCCATGGAAGGGCGGGTCCGCGCTCATTCCACGAGGGCGATTTCTTCTTCGACAGCCCTCTTTGCCAGAGTTCCTATCCGGGAGATCTGCAGGGCGGCGACCTGGAGCAGTACCCATACGTTTACAAGGCATTACTGCCTGGATTCTGCGATGCAGAGTGACGCAGCAGTCGGCCAGGCAGTCCTGAGGGACCTCTTTCAGTAGTGGTGAGCTTTCCCTTTCATCCCTCCTTCCATGTTACTGTTTTTCAGCTCTTGCACATTTTTTAACCTTATGTGTTTATATTTCCTAAGGTTTTCTAAGTATGTTCTGACCATTGATATTGTAGTTATGGTGCATATGCTATTGCTTTGTTCTTGGTTTTATGATGGTCATGGTTCCAAAAATGTGCTGACAACTGCTAGCTACTCTGATACAAGCATGGGAATCTATGAAAGTTCCAATACTGGAGTAAGAAAACAAGTTACTTACCTGTAACTTTGGTTCTCCAGTATTGGAAACTTTCATAGATTCCCATGCGACCCACCCTCCTACCCTGGGAAAGCTCAGCCTCTTCCATCTCCAGTGGTGTGGTTACACAACGGCTACGAAAATCTGAGGTTCTGAGCTTCTCTCAGGAGGGTTCTATGGGGTGCGGCTAATCTGATTGTTTGTTCATTTTTTTTTTTGGTCTCTTTTACAAAAAGAGGTGGATAGGTTGCAAAACAAGAATGGGCCTAGGCCCTGTTTTGGTAATGGTTTCTATTGCTATTTTATGTATACCGGGGACTCCCATTCCGACGACGGGGAATGATACAATTATGGGAATCTATGAAAGTTTCCAATACTGGAGAACCAAAGTTACAGGTAAGTAACTTGTTTTCTTACTTACCTTCGGTAACGATATATCTGTAAGAGACATGGACTAATTATGGATTCCTCACCGCCCCACCCATCCTCCCCGTTCTGTGAACTGACTTCTAGGGTAAGGGACTTCCCTGCATGGCCCTAGTTTTGTGCACCAGTGGTCAGTGTTTTGCATGGCTCTGCTCTTCTGGCGTGGAATGTCGTGTAAAGAACTGATGTCAGCGTGCCTGGGTGGCGTCTAAGTAGATACCACAACGTCATTCCGGCGACCACGACGCCAACGACGAACGCTGAGTCGACCGACGCCACCTACCGACACGCAGGGGTACTGATGAAGAAAAATGCTCCGGATGCAATCTGACGCCTGGGGGTAATTCTAAGGTGAGGAATCCATAACTAATCTATGTCTCTTACAGATATATCGTTACTGAAGGTAAGTAACTTGTTCGTCTGGCTTGAAATGCAGGACACTGTCTAATTATGTCATAAACAGCCAAATGGTACTTGTGGGTAAGACATACCTACCTCAAGCCTTACTTCTGCAATCAGCAAATGTTTTTAAAAATGGTAGAAAATCTGTGTTCTTTGCTTCTGGACCTCCGCCTTGACCTTTCAGTGGTTTCTGATGCCCGGAGCCTCTCCATAAGTAGTGCTGCCAAGAACTGAAGAACTTGAAAGACTTTTAAATATTTTCGTACTGGTTAATTTATTCAGTCTCATCCTTGTCTGTACAATATTAGGAATGGACACTGAAACTTCTAAAACTCAAGTAAATCACAGCAGCTTTGGGATTTATTGAACATTGACTAAAACACCTGTGAAACCTGTTCCCTGTGGATTGGATTACAAACTTTTCTACTGAATGTCCTGGTTCTCCAACTCCAGGAACTTTAGTTCCAAAGGTCAATCAAGCTATTGTCACATCCTTCAAAATAGAGTTAATTTTAGCTCAGAGTATCCAAAATGAGTCCATGTTAAAACAGAGAAGTGGGTAGTTAAGCAGACGGTTTCTTATCTGAAGCTAAGTGTGCTCCAGCAGCCCCTTATGCCCTGACACTCTCTCTAGTCCTTTAGATGAAAATGTAACAGAAGGAGAAGGGAATTGCATCCACATATGTTACCCTAGTATGAGCTTTGGTACTAAAATCTCCCTAGTCTTTCAACCTACACCTGCCAGCTTCAGCTTCTTTTTTACCAGTTGTTTGTCAGAATATTAGCAAAAATATAATCTGGCAGAAATATTGTGTCCTAAAAAATATTGTTCCTTTGCATGTTGATTTTCTACTCCAATGGGTCGATAATTTTGTAAGCAATTAAACCTTATTTAGGACACAATATGTCTGATATTATTTTTTTTTATTTCAGCAAGTTTTATTGAGATTTTTCATATAGAAAAAATATAAACATAATCCAATGAAAGAAAAGGAAATACAACGGAAACTTACCTGCATGAATGGTCTGTCAAAGCTCAAAAATACACAAGGGGGGTAGAAAGAAATCATATATAAAATTACATTGAATACTGTGAAGTAGTCGGTGAGGACTTTGGTAAAGTGTATGCTCCCAAAAGGCATTAGTAAGAACTGATGAAAGAGCAGTACGCCACGTGTAAGGAATACAGTTACTACATTTAATGATTTTCAAGACATAACAGTTACGAAAGAGAGGAACAAAAGGCATTATGTACAAAACCTTGAACAGTATGCACAGATCAAGGTTCACTGTTGTCGAATTGTCACAGGATGCTTTGGAAGAAAAGATATGGACATCTGCATTGTATTCACGAGGGTTTAGTAGTAGCGAAATAAGTGTTGAGCTAGCTCCAAAACTGACTGTTGTTTTCCAGGGGAGTGTTGTAAAGCAATCTTATCTGCACCCCTTACATGTGTAATCGAGTTCAGCCAGGATTTAAAGGAGGTGGATGAAGTGTCTTTCCAATTGGAAATGATGAATTTACAAGTTGCTATTAATAGAATGTCTAATAGTAATGCGCAGGATTGGGAATTTTAGGCGGGTGTCGAGAAAACCCATAACAATCGTCTGGAACTCACGTTTAATCTGCAAAACAAATAATGAGGAGAGAAACCCAAAGACCTTGACCCAGAACGAAACGACAGCATTGCAAGAAAAGAGAAAATGTGGTAAATCGCCAATTTCTTTATTACAATTCCAACAAATTGGCTCATCTGTCAGACCAACTTAATGAAGGTGGGAGGGGGTGCAAAAAATTCTGTGAAGGAGCCAGAACTTGATTTGAGAAAGTGCAGGTATGATTTTATGGGAGACCACCGATTTCCAAATCAATTTCCAATGTTCTTGGGACAGTGAGGTATTCAGGCTACATTTTTCAAGCATTCCTCTGTTTAGACGAGAAGAGTTTGGTTGTAATGGGTTATAGTATATTGATACCTGGTGACCCTGTCAATTGGCGACCGTAATCGATTTAGGAAGGGTGGGCTCCTGGCAGAGAGGATTGGCCTTAGAAACGCAGAACTTGAGTTTAAAGATATTATGAAAGTCTATGTTGCCAAGGTTAAATTGGCTCTGTAATTCTCTCAAAGAGAATGGGCAACTTTTCGGACCCAACTGTGCTAAAAAGTGGGTCCCTTTATAAGATCATGCTTTCCAATCATTCGGAGCACCTTACATTTTGAATTGTGTGTTGTTCCATAAGGAAACCAAGTTAGAGCACCTAATCAGAACCTCAAGGGTTTTGTCTAGTTTCAACAAGGCCTGTTTTATGGCTTGGAAAATTTGTCTAGCTGGGAGGGCGGGTTTGTTTGGTGGAAAGTAGATGATACTCTTCGAGAAGTAGTCTTTCGACTAGAAGGAAGGCAGGAGTATACACCTGTGTGGGATGAAACCACATAGAACCCTGTTTGGCCATAAAGGCTGTTTGGTATGACTGGAAATTTGCAGGGTTTACTTCACCCAGGAAGGCAGGGAGACAGGGATTTTTGATTGATATTTTTGGACGTATGTTTTGCCAGATGAAGGTATTTAAGAGTCTATCTAGTCTGCGGTAGAAGTCATCAAAGAGGGAGAGTGGAAGCATGGATATAAGGTAATTTACTATTGGTGTGATTATCATTTTGATAGTTTTGATGAATCCCCACCATGTGATGAATTTAGAGTCCTAGCTTACAAGAAGATTTTGAACTTTCTGCAGGGTTAGCTTCTCATTGTGCTGTAGGGTATCCATGAGGTCTGTGTCAAATTCTGTACCTAAATATTTCAAATAACCAGTCAGCCAGGCCAGATTCACCTGTACCTTCTTTAGAGCAGATGATATTTAGTCCTTTCTTGTGACTTTTCTCTGTTAAGACTATATCCCGCAACCTGAGCATAATCCGCTATTGTATTAATGAGTGCTTCCATGGATGGACGAACGTTTTCTGTCATAATCAAAATATCATCTGCGTCCGCCGCCACCTTCACTGTTGCATTTGTGAAATTGCCCCCCCCCCCCTCCCGATATGGAGTTGTTATTCTGAATATTGTGGAGAAGTGGTTCTAGGGTAAGATAAACAGGGATGGGGAGAAAGGGCATCCCTGTCTGGTGCCCTTCCCCAGTTTGAAGGGTGCAGAGAGAAGGTCACCCGATCTCACTCTAGCGTTGATATTACTGTAGACGGCCATAACCATTTTGATCGTTTTCTCTGAGGTTGATTTTTGCTAAAGTTTCCTTAAGAAAGACCCAGGAAACCTTATTGAATGCCTTTTCGGTATCTAGTGTGATGGCCACACTTTTGAAAGTCAACGTTTTTTCTCTTTCTAGTATATGGCAAAGCAATCGGGTATTATCATTTGACATTAAACGTTTCATAAAGCCAACCTGTGAGCCACCAAACAATATAGGAAGGAGAGGCTCTAGCTGTTTAGATAAGATTTTGGCTTATCTCTTGGCATCTAAATTGATTAGGTAGATCGGTCTGTAATTTTTTGCTAGATTAAGATCTTTGCCGCCCTTGGGGATTACAACTGTAGTAACTTCACTGGCTGATCCCAAAGCGGCACCAGAGTCTGCAGAATGGTGAAAGAGGCCCAGTATCATAGGGAGTAGTGAGGGAGCAAACATCTTGTAAAAGTTTGCTGTAAAGCCGTCCGCTCCTGGGACTTTGTTCGCTTTAAGGGATTTAATTGCTAGTAATATCTTGTCTGAAATTATTGGAGAGTTGTGTTTCTCTCTTTTTTCAGGGGGCAGTTGAGGGAGATCAAGTTTATCTAGGTACGATCTGCAGGATTCAGGTGAGATCTAAGAGTCATGGTATAAAGATTCTTTAAATACTGCTAACATCTTATGGGGATCAGTTTGAATATTATTCAGTTTATCTTTTATGGAGCTAATCTGTTTTTGGTTCTGTTTGTGTTTCAGGTAAGATGCCAACATGTTTCCTGGTCTATTAGCCTCACAGAGTCTTAGGCTGTTGAATTTGTTGATCCAGACCCCGCCTTCTCTCTTAGTAATTTATTTTATTCATATTTTTATTCGTTAAAAGAGTGAGAGTGTTTGGGTCGAGATTCGACATGTGGAGGGATTCCAGATTTTTTTGTTATGTGCCTTGTTTAACTTTGTCTGAACGTATATTAGTGAGCCCCTGATGGTAGTTTTTAATGTGTCCCAGAAAGTATGTATCTGAATATCAGGGGTGGAGTTTTCTTTGATATAGTTAAGGATTGCCTTCTCGATGTGTGACTTATCAGCATCATCCTTAATTGACTTTTCGTTAAAACTCCAAATATTATTTTTTGGTTGGGGGTTAGTCTCCATGATTGTTAGTGATATGCAGGAGTGGTCCAAGACTAGACGTTGTAATATGGCAGACTGGTCGATAAGGTGAGTGTGAGCGCTCGAAATGAGTAAATAGTCAATTCTCGAGTATGAGGAATGTGAAAATGAGAAAAACGCGTAGTCTTTGATATTAGGGTGTTGTAATCTACAGAAGTCCTTCCGGTGAAAGCTGGTGCTGAGATTAATTATGGCTTTTGTGGGATTTGGAGAGATGGAATGGGGATTTAGATTGTCTATCCAGAACCAAGTCAAGGGGGAAATTGAAATCTCCAACCACTATCATTAGTTCATCTGCAGGTATATTTTTTAAGGATATCCCTCAGGGAGTCCCAGAATTCTGGAGAGCCAGCATTCGGACCATAGAGGTTGAGGAGGTGAATGTATTTACCATTCTGGTTGAGTTCGTGAATATTTTTCTACCAGCATCGTTAGTTGAGTTAGACTCTAGAGTAAAGTTAGAGTTCTTTGAAACAATCATTATTAGCCCATTCTTTTTTACTTGTAGTGGTTGAGCAAATGACTTCACTGGTCCATTTGTTGTTAAGCGAGGTAGCTTCTTTATGACCAATTTTAGTTTCTTGCAGGTGTATAAGATCTGCCTTTTGTTTAAAAAGGTAAATTCAACGTTTTAAGATCCATCTGAAGTGGGAAAGCCGAGGTACAGTTCGTCAGCATACAATTTCGACCAGGATTAATTTGTGCATATAGTGCAGGAAATCCGATGCGCATGAGCCACATTACATTGCTTATACAGTCCTTGGTAAAGTGGGATTAAACTAAGAAGACTATGTGGATACAAAACATAAGGAGAAGATAACTAAAAGAAAATGCCTGCAAAAACACCTGAAAAAAGTCCCAAAACTCCCTCCCACCCAACACACCCACAAGAAGTAAATAGGAGGAGACGTCAACCCACGGTCATGGTACCGTTAAAGCAGTAACATTTTTGGAAACCAATTGGATGGAGGATTTACGATCATAAGAAAACATCGAAGTAAAAATAGTATCGTACGTGAACTTAGTCATACATTAGTTAACTCGTTATAAAGAACAGTTTCATGCAAGAATTTCATTATAAGTCAACCTTATAGGTCATTGAGAACAACCTTATAGGTCATTCTTTTTAACTAATGCGGTGAGCACATAAGTAATGACGGAGTATGTTTTGTAGATAAGAGCACAGTATAAAGCGGCCAGAGATTTGTGTACAAGGTATGTGAGAAGGCCTGTAAGTGTGAGAGCAAGACAGATATTTATGCTGTGAATCAAGGACTGATGTAGTTGTTAGAACACTCAGAGAAGTGGAGGTGAGCAGTAAGTTTATGGGAAAGACCTGTTATATGTGCGTGGAAAGTGCACCCATGGGTATGTGTAATGAAAGTGTCTGGTAAAGTGTTGAAGCTTTGCTAGGCATATTCTGCTGACGTCAGATCTGCTGAACCGTTGAGCCAATCTGAGTCGATCCGCTGAGTTGAGCTGCCTGCCACAAGGTAGCGTGTCGGCCCTCTGAAAATTGAGATTTCGGCCCGGTGAGAATCCCTCAGCGGGACAAGTGGAGCTGAGCGGAGCACCAGCAATAGACGAGGTAAGGTGCCTCAGTGCAGCGGCATTAGACATCGCTAGCAGAGTGTGAGCCCGGGCCTCTGTGGAAGTGGCCCAGCTAGGCCTGGGTGTGGCTTGCGGTCGGCCCGGTGTGCTTCCGCTTGGGCCCTCTCATTCCTCACCGCCTTATCTACCTGGCAGGCTGCAGTTTTCGCTGAGCTCTGTTTTGAGCTTTTTTAAAGCCATTCTTTTTAGTTCTTTTTAAAATAAAAATGTGAAGTGTCCCTCAATAAATCCTCAACTTAACTTTAGAGCTCTTTGAGCTCCTTTTTCAAGACCTTGGCCATAACAATTGATGTGGATTTGTGGAACTGGTACCACTGGCCAAAAATTCAACTTCATTTAGCTTTCTGTGCTGCAAACAGTGGCGTCCGGTGACATTTCAAAGTGGTGGGGCGTAAAATAATTGTCATACTGCACCGTAGCGAACGAGCGTAGCTCGCGAGCCCGAACAACCTAAGGGGGGTTCGGGGGGGTTATCCCCCCGAGAAAATTTTGAAAAAAGAGTGGACAAATGGTGCATTTTCAAGCAAATTTGAGAAAGCAGGAAGGTTAATAAAGCAATTGTGAAAGTGCAGTTATTACATTAATAAAGAGAGGTCATATAACATAGGTAGCTCACTGTTGTATGTTAGGATTTTAACTTACAAACTGCAAGTAACAAAAGGATCTCTCTGACAAAAGCAGTGACTCACTGACCTATTTACATCATGTGCATTTTGGGATCCGCATCAGGTACATGTTCTTTGCAGCCGGCACATTAACCTTCTGCACTACCTTTCCATGAGTCAAAACTTCCACTAGACAAAACTCTGATCTCTCTCTAGGAAAAACATTAACCATCAGCGTTATCATGACATTTGTGTATTGTTTCTGAAAATTGCTAGAGGCCAGGAAGGTGGTAGCGAGTGCTTTTAGAACCATAATATACTTGCAACTCCGTTCAAATTACGCACTAGACGAGAGAGCAATATGCTGCCTAAATAAAAAGTACCAACATCCTGGAAAAAGCAAAGTAAAGCATGTGAAATGTAAGCAGGAAGAACATGGTTACCAATCCACCCATCAATCAGTCATTGCAGTACCCCACGATTGGTGCACTTCCCCACCAGGGAAAACAATGCTGTTCAAAAAAAGACAAGAAAACAAAAGTACTGCTTCACTGGCAAACTCCAATGAGGACTACCCCTCTCCTCGCAGCCCACTGGGCTCCACCAGGTTGTCAACAAACTTGTCTACAATGTAAAGCAGTCCTTGGGTACACACAGAGAGACACTCACGGGCAGTGCCCCCTAGCCCCACGGGCAGTCCCAGGTGCAGAGGCGTGGGTCTGTGGTGCTGCAGGCTTCACACTGCGGTCTGCAAGGCCTATATACAAATTGAGTTCTCGTAGGCAGAGTCTGTAGGCCCAAATATTTTCGAGTACAGCACTGAGGCTTTGAGTGCACTGCCGTGCTATGCAGTCAAGCCATCACCCAGGCCCACATTCACCGCAAAAGATGTTAGTGTGTCAAGTGGGAGGGAGGAAGAAGTGCCAGGCCACAGAATAGCTCAGGATAAAGTACAGATGGCCTACTGCGATTTAGCTGGTGTTCGGGGGTTCCTTTCCCCCACTTAAAACATTGAAGGTGCCAGTGTCCAGGCCAAGCAGTGCCCTGAGGATAATGTGCAGGGGCGGACCCCACATACAGGCCCCAACAGCACGGACCGCAGCAGCAATCCTCACCGGGTCGTGCACCCTGTGCCCCACCACCCCGCCAGAAGGCCTAGGCCGCCCCGGGGAATGGGAGCATGCAGCTCAGAGGAGTATCCTTACCGGGGGCTGAGCGCATGTAGACAAGTCCGACAGCTGGGCTGCCCTCTGACGCAGCAGATGGCTTGATCATAGGCATGTACTCCTCTCACCAGTCTGCAGGCACCCAGACATGCCCATCTCCACAGTTGCCCACGTTCTGCTGCAGAAGCCCCGGCGACATCTGTGCAATCAATGGGGTCTCAATCAATTTATGCACCCTGTGTCTGGTGCTGCACGTCTTCTAGGCAGCACAGAGCAGCCACTGGACTGCACACACCACGGGCCTCTGGTACACACCTCTGGGCCACCGCGGGTTGTGCACTCTCAAGAACACCGCCACGCACCTCCATCCCAGCCCTACTCAGGCCGAACTGCAGCTACAGTAATCACAGGGCCAATCCTGACCGCCATGTTGGCAGTGTGGAGTGGGTGCCAGACTGCACCGTCCGTCCGATGCCCACAATCACCCACTTCAGCACCACAGCGGGTATTGATGTGTGTTGCCACGGACCCTGATGTCTGTGCTTTATGCTGGGCACTCGATGGCTGCAGGATCTAGAGATTCAGGCTGGATTACATTTACAGGGCCCGTGTGCAGGAGCTCAACGACTACGCACCCGCCATGTTCGGGTGTGGGCCACACCCCCTCAAGGACAGGGGTCCTTAATGGCCTTTCCAGCTGTCTGTGAGCATGTGGTGGGAGTACAGGAAGGAGAAAAGAGGTGGACATATCACAGGGACACACTGGCACCTGATGACTCTTTAGTTACCTCTCCCTCGTTTTCTGACTTTCTGCCCGGTCCTCTTCCTTTCCCTTTACGTCAGGCACTGCTTTGGGGGACAGCAAATTCCTGGAAAATCAATTTCCTCTAGATAAGATGCGATCATCATGCGAGTGATTTGCTCCCCATTTCCCCGGAATTTGGAAATGTGCCGTCGGGCCGCATACAGCCTTCTCTTTTGGCGGACCCCATCTGTGGCAGCGACTCTCGTTCGCCTGGAGTCTCGAGATCTTAGTAACTAGTATACAGCACTTGGAAACAGATTACAATTTTTAATCTGTTTACAAGTGCTGTATACTAGTAAGATCTCCAGGCCGCGCAGGCGAACGAGAGCCGCCGCCTAAAACCAAAACGTCCAATTATTACACCAAACGGACGGTCCAAACCCATCCCATTTTTTCACAGAAAAAGAAAATGCATTATGCATTGCACACTTTACTTACCTTACGTGACGACGACGTCTATGATCAATCTGGTGACCCGAGCACCAGCCACGACAACGAGCAGTAGTCGACTTAGCAGGCAGGCATTCACTGAACACGAGGACGTGTGTCGTGTCGACGACGTCATCATAACAAAATGGCCAATCACTGTCTCTGCATGGCTTCATAAGCCACAGTGATTGCCACATACGTTCACCAAGTGCCACCCACGCGTGGCACCCAATGCCTGGCTATTATGCCAGCAGCCTCTCACTGCGCGGTGAAGTGTGAACGCGTGCGGTGCCTCTCAGCCAATCCTTTGTCAAGAAAGGGGGGGGGGGGGTTGGGCCCTAAACTACACCCAGACTAGGCCTCTTTTAAAGTTACAAAACAACAAAGTGTCTAGGTGTGCATTCAAATAGAAAGTACTTGTACAACAACCACCATACCTCTTGAAGTGGTTTAGAGTTTTAATTCCTCTATCATGAACGCGTATCAGAACCTCTGTTTGAGTGACATAAACTTAATTAATCTTTATTGTGATTTTATGTACATTTCATTCTTTTGACCTAGTCCCGGTCCTGAGGAAGAACCTTCAAAGAAAACAGAGGTTCTGAAACGCGTTGACCCGATTCAGCTAGTCCAAATCTTTCCTTCAATCACAAAATCATACAGTGTGCACACAAGGCATTGTGCCTGGTGCTGTTTCTTTATATGACTAGCTGTAGTTGGCAGGTTATAGCTTTTGAAAGTGAAACAATTGTCTATACCGCCACACTTTTCTGTCTAACTGACCCGATTCAGCTAGTCCAAATCTTTCCTTCAATCACAAAATCATACAGTGTGCACACAAGGCATTGTGCCTGGTGCGGTTTCTTTATATGACTAGCTGTAGTTGGCAGGTTATAGCTTTTGAAAGTGAAAAAATTGTCTATACCGCCACACTTTTCTGTCTAACTGAAGGACTGGTCACCTCATTACCATTGTATGTCGTGTAATTTGTTGTAAATGTTCTGCATATTTTTGGTTTTGCATTTGCAGTTGTCCTTATGTTAATTTTTGTCGTTGTTGCTTAATGTATTGTGTTGAACTTATTGTTTTTCTCGGTATTGACATGATAAAAAGTTGAATGTTAATGTCATAATATGAAGAATTCATGATAGAGGAATTAAAACTCTAAACCACTTCAAGAGGTATGGTAGTTGTTGTACAAGTACTTTCTCAGTCAATCCTGGCGCTGCTGGAGCAGCGCCAGGATTGGCTTGAGCAGGGTTACTCCCCGCCCATTAAGAGACCGGGGGCTGCGGCATGAAGCAACCCTCGGTCTCCTAAGGGGAAGGCTAGTGCGCATGTTCGGGCTGGTCGTAAAAATGACCAGCCCAAAACCGAACATGCGCATTACTGAGTGCTGCCGCGGCCTGACCCCCTTCAGCTTCCTGATTGCCTCGGGCTTGGCCCGGTGGCCGGCCAGGAATTAGCGTTAGTAACGCTAATTCCTGCGTTAGTGATATAAATTAGAGACGTACATTTTTGTAAATGAATGGGGGAAAATGGGGGCATGTGGCATTGGTGGCAACGCCCCAGCGCCGCCACTGGCTGCAAAGGATATTTCATTCTAAGTTTGGGCTCTGGCGCTCCACTGCTACTCCAGCATTCGTCTCCTTTCTACAGAGCGGCGTGTTTGTCCCCTCCTTGGGTCTAATTACTCAGGGGAGTTGGGTAGAATTGGGGTGGGGGCTGGTGTAAGAAAAGAGAAAACGAGATTGAGGAACTGCATAGAAGGAGCAGCAGGAGCAGCAGCATATAAGTAGCTCCCAAGCAGCGTACAAGCAGCACATAATGTAGGAGGCTGGCTTAGTATATGGTGCTCACTTATGTAAGTGTAGCACCCTGCACAAATCCAGACACCCCTTATGGTGATTTTAGTGGTCTTAGACAACCTTAGAAAGCTCTCTAAGTGGTAGCTGTGGAGAGCAGCCTTCAGGCTTAGTCCAGACGGAGTGTAAAGCAGCTTGATTTACCAGTACTTAATCTTATGGTATAGGTTAAGTGAAAAAGAACCACACAGTGTAGTTACAAAAATATGTATTTTTTATAAACACACACACATTGCAATATCTCCTACCCGGAGATATAACCCCAATATACATAATACTTTGGAAATAGAACACATAAGTAGCACAAATACACAGTGGTCTCCAGGGGGAGACCAAACCATATACTAAAATAATGGAATGCGAACCACGACCTAAGTCAAGAATGGACTCAGAAGACGTGGAAGAGTCGGGCCCCAAGGAACCACCTAACGTGAGTATCTAGGAACCCCACGGAGGTCATGTGCAGAGTGGGAACATGAGTGCGTGCTCAATGCAAGTCAATGGGGAAGTTGCGGTTGCAGTTTTAAAGAAAAAGGACCCTTCCCAGTGGACCCTTAAGACACCCCATGGAAGATGGAAGGTTGGAGAGTCACCCCACCCGTGGATACCCCAGGAACTAGGATACCTACCCCAGGGAAGCCGGGTGCATAGGTGCGAAGTGACGTCGGAAACCGCCGTAGACCACGATGGAGGACTTCAGAAAAGATGCAGCTGGCGAAGAAGGTGAAAGAGTCCGGTGGAACCCAAAGGTGGATTCAAGTTGAGAGGTAGCTGCAAGCAGAGGTGACAGAGACTATGCCACTCAGGAATGAACTGGAGGCATGGAAGATGAATGCCCACCGATGTTGGAGATGCAGGAGAGCTGACGGTGCCCTTGAAGTTGCAGCTGTGCGGACCAGGCGATGCTTTAGAAAACCAGGAGCCGTTCACGAGCTGTTCCACGTCTGGTGTCAAGAGCCAAGGGGTCAGTGACCGGCAGGGGCACCAACAACCCTTGGCAACGGCAACCAACATAGTCGTTGAAAAAGGTGCAGTGTCGGGACCAGCAAGGTCCAAGTGACTCACCACGAGTAGGTTAGTCAGAGCAGGCCCCGAGCAAACAGGGGAGCCCACTGGAGCCAAAGAAGACCCTCGAGAGGAAGCACAGGTCAGAGGCACAGGAGTCGCAACAGGACCTCGAGCAGCTCACCAAAGGATGAAGTCTCACGGTGCAAAGGACGCGGTGCAGGCGAAGATCTTGGTAGCAGGAGATGCTTGAGGCTGGAGCTTCTTGGAGCCTGAAGATCTCCGGAGGAGAGAGTGAACAAGTCTTGGCAACTGCAAGTCGACGCAGTGCACAGGGGTACTGCTCCAGCGGTCCCAACGCGGGATACTGGCTTTAAACTTGCTATGAAGACAGTGCAGGCCTTGATCGAGTTGCAGAAGCACCACCTGGGTTGCTGAACTTTTCGGAGTCCGTAGGAGCTCAGGAACAGCACACTGGTCAGCTTCGTTGCTGCGCCTGCAGATGCAGGGGAGTGACTCCTTCACTCCAAGGGAGATTCCTTCGGGTGTCTTGGATGTCCAAAGTCGTTGTAAAGAACCTGTATGGAGCACAGACACAAACATTGCAGAAGACTGGCAGGACGACGAGACCAGGAGCAGTCTCGGTTCCCAAAGCAAAGTCCAAAGTGCCCAGACGGTTGAAGTTGAAGTGATTTCGGATCTCTTGTCCGGCGACGAATCTAGGGACCCACCCACAGGTAAGTACCCTAAGGAAAGGGTTGGGACGATTCAGTGGTCCCTCCCAGAGGAGTGACTGGACAGTGGGGAGGATACTCCCATGTCCTTTGTCCAGTTTCGCAACAGAGCGGGAGCCAACGGCTCCCTGAACTTGTTTCAACTGGAGTATGCAAGGAGGGCACCAAATGTGCCCTTCCAAGCAGTCTAGTGGCGCTGGCCATCGCCCCCACCCTGTCCCAATACACTAAGTCCTGTCAGAGAGGTGGTCACTCAGGGAGGTGGTCACACCTCCCTGTGACAGGAAACATATTGTCCTGCCTTCCCCTGCTCGAGCTTAACTCAGCAGCAAGAGGGCAGAATCGTGTCTCTGGTTGACAGCAGCCACAGTTTGCTGTCCAGATTTAAAAGACTGGTACCGGGAGTACTGAGGGCCTCCCGGAGGAGCTTTACAGTGCAGGGAATCATACCTCCAACACCGTTTAGGGTGTTGGGGGTATGATTCCAACATGTTTGATACCAAACACGAGACAGGGTTCGTTACAGCCAGTTTAGAGATAGCCATGGTGTAAGGACGCATGGCCACTCTATAAATTGTTATGTCTGCTGCACTTACAACCCGAGAGAATGGACTCCGAAGGTTGTAGGGGTGTTCTGCTCATGCAGGGGCACCCTCCCACTTATAACCGAGCACCCTGCCTTCAGGATTGAAAGGCCTGCCTTAGTGGTGACTTATAGGTTTTAAGTGCAGTGACCTCAGATATAAGGAAACTTATATCTGTCGTAAGTGGTGCTAGCACCAGCGTACACAGGCTGCAGTGGCTGGCCTGTAGTCACAATTTGAGTGGTCTCCCATGAGTGGCATAATATATGCTCCTGCCATGTAGGACCCCTGGTGTACCTGTGCCTGGGTAACTTAGAACCATATACTAGAGACTTACAAGGGTACATCAGAGGCCAATCTGGGGTGTACCTAAGTACTCACCATGTCCAATTTAGAGAAGAAGCACATAGGCTGGGGTCCTGACTAGCAGGATCCTAGTCAGACAACATATGAACACCAGGCAAAAAGTGGGGGTAACCATGCAGAAGCAACTTACCTTCCTACACATAAGTAGTAAAGCAACGTGCAAATAGCAATCAGCAACCAGCAGCAAGAGGGGGGCCCAACGCTGTCTTGGTGCATTGTGTGTTGGGGAGGCCTAAGCCGCAGCCCCCTCCAGTGGTGCGGAAGCGGCCAGTACTAGGCTGGTGCAGTTTGCGCCTCAGGGTGGAGGTGTGTTCCCTGTACGCACACTTACTCTTCACTCGTAAGCCCTTCAGCGCTCTCCCATGCGCCTTTGTGTGTCCCTTGTGAGCCCCTGCTCCACTCTTCAGGAAGAGGGTAGCATTTATTGTGGCGTTACAAGGAAGGGAAGAGTCGTAGTGGGGCGGAAAGCGGGAAAGTAAGCATCGGGAGTCTGTGGCATCTGTGGTCAAGTAGACACCCATGGTCATCTGTGAACAACCACTTTAAGTTTTTTATAGGGTGGTTTTGAAGATGCCTTCTAGCTGCTTGCGTTCTGGTCGATCAATTACCCCTTCAGGTTCAGTTGGTACTATAGCTAATCACATCAGCTCCCCATAACTATTAAAAACTATTTGGCGAAAGAAGCCTCAAGCCCATCTGTTCCTCTTGAAGTCCCATCCCTCTGTATTGTCTCTATTTTCAAAGGGGCAGAGGGGTAGGAAACAAGGAATTGGGGATGTCCACAGGCGCAATTAAAGAAGACGAGCTGGGTAGAGTTACGGTCCTCCCTCAGGGCTCAGTCCAGCGTCAGTTCGATCTCCTCATGCATAACCCTGTGCAGCCCATTCCCCAAACTCCGCTCACCTAACCTGGTCACTCAGAGGAAGCGGTGGAAGAAGTGGACATGAGGGATGTCTCAGAGACAAATACCGTTGGTATTAAGTCGGACTCCAAGTCTGTGCTTATGAGTGAGCTAAGAAGTCTTGTGGCCTTATCTGGCGCCTTAAATGTTGAGCCTGTGCTAGGAATGTCTTCGCCTAAGCAGGCCTCTCGAGTGACTCACAGTGAATGTGGCGATGTGTGTAGCGGTGATCCTGATGTATTGGAAAAGTTTTCTTTGCTGGACACTGCTATTCTTATGGAGAAAAATCGAGTTATGGAGGCTAATTTAATACTTCCAGCTGCCTCAGACATGGCCTTGAGCCTGTCTTCGGACTGTCCTTTCAGTCGTCCGCCATTACCAGCTTTGTACAGCAGTACGCCTTCCTCAAGTGTTTCTTTTTTAGGCTCACTGAAATCCTTGAAATCTGACGTCTCTACATGCACAGGGGCACAAGCCCCCATGGAGTAATCGAACGTGGAAATCGATGGGAATGGTACACTGATATCCTACATTCTTTAGAGAGGATTCTTTCCTCAATTTTAGCTTTGTTGGATAAATCAATTGCTAACTCTGATCATGTGATGGATGTGTTGTCCCCCATTCTAAGGGGGGTGCAGCACCTCACCTCTGTTGGTTTATGTCCAGGAAGGAAGAAAGGGGTATTGAAATAAGATCTCCGGCTTCCCAGACTAGCATAGTGGTTTTAAATGGGGTGGCAGAAATGGGAGTTCAGGTGGGAAACTATGTTTGTCCGGGGGCCACCCCAATTGGACAATCCAAAGATATCCTCAATGCCATTAATATGCTCTGTTCCTCCTTCCAAAACCAGGTACCTGGGGACCAACGTCAGGCCGCCCAAGGGGAGAATGTAAATACATCCATACTTAAGAATTCTCCACCCGTTTTCCGAGTTTTTAAAAACCCTTACTCCCTGGACTTTAGTTTTACAAAATGATACTCCCAGTGCTAATGTCAAGAGTTAAACAACAAGATGATGTCTCTCCCGTGAAGGGTTTCTCTTCCTTGAGTTGTAATGGAATTAAATCCCGGAAGGAGAAAAAGAAAACGATCCGGCACATTACGAAGCGCAGGCCTAAAAAACTGATGTTTTCTAGAGCCCCTGAAGAGTCCAATCCCATTACCCAGCCTCAAAAAATAAATGAGTTGATGAAAGTTGGACCTCTTATTGGTCGGGAGACTGAGTCCCCAGAAGTAAATAACCTGCCCCCTTGTTCTCTTATATTAGAAGTTCCAATTTTAGGTAGTCTTGGGCAGGAGAAGGGGCTCATGGATATGGGAGTAACAGAGCATAATAACTCTGGTGGGTTAAGCACTAGAACAGGGAAGGATGATGCTGGGATAGGCTTTGTAGAATCGGTGAGTACAGAAGTAGAAGTTAAGGCAGCTCCCCTAGAGGCAGGGTGGATCTTGGACAGATCTCCCCCAATCCTCTCCTGTGAGAATTCTCTCCCTGTACGGATTGATCTAAATCATAGGAGGATTCTTAATGGGGAGGTTGCCCCTTTTTCCACCGGCTCAAATCCTTAAATCGGGTGCTGAGCAAAAGCAGAGCAATAAGTTAGTCGAAGGACCAGGGCCTGGATATTTATCTAATACCCTGAACTTTGTTTCTCTGTTTGATAGGGAACTGGACCCATTGAATGGAAGCTTTATCCTGCAGCTATTGTCAGATATGGAGGATTTGAGCCTGGTATCAAGTTGAGACATTCATGAGGTGTTCCTGGATCCTCGAAGCATACTTCCAAGTTCCAGAGTAACATTTAGTTCTAGGATTATTGTAATGCTAATCCTGGCTAATGTTGACCATTTTCGGAAAAAGGGGATTGATGTATTCCCGTTCGAGGAGATTGTAGATGTTCTGTTAGATAACGTAGGGTGGGCACGCAGGACCCCGCTAGAGTAGTTCCTTACAGCAAGGGGGCTGTAACCCCAAAGGACATCATAATCTCTATTGGTAGTGTCACAGGGAGAAGAGTAATAAATATTGCGGGATATGAGGACCAGAGGGTCAGGGAATCCAGAATGGGAGATGAGTTGGGTAGCAGGTACACTGAATCCTTCCAAAGAAAATGGCAAACTCCTTATGCTGCAGAGGTAGCCCACTCGGCAAAATTCTCTCCTGGAATATAGCAGGCTTAGGACAGCCTAACTCCAAGCTAAAGGTTTATGTTTTTTGGATTGTCTGAGAACCAATTACCTTGTTGCTTTAAATGGGAGAGTGCCAGAGGATTCCCCAGCTTCTTTTACTTTTCATTCCTCTGGGGGCAATCACTAATTGATTATATTGTGGTATCCTACCACATGTTTGGTGCTTGTACACAGTTTAAGGTATTGAGGACCAACTTGAGCGATCATAGTATTCTTTCAGTGGTTATCGATTTAGAACTCAAGGCGCTTGAGCCCTGGAATTCCAGAAATGACACGATTTTCTATAATAAAACAAATGGGCATACCTTTTGGTCAAATGAAAGTTTGATAAACTTGGCAGGACTTGTTAAAAAAGCGAGTTCTGGGTCTACACAAGAAAATCCTATTGTCTGGCTTGAGAAGCTGTTGATTTTATTTAGATCATGTGGGATTAAGAAACGAGTCACTGGCGCTAAACCCTTCGTGGCTATCTCTCGGGAGGTAAAAAAGCTAAATCGGGAGCGAAACTTTTCAGTAAGGGAACAATTTAAGCAGTCATCACTACTGAGGGAAAAGGAAATCAATCGATTGAAGCTAGCGAGAACGAGACTGAAGGTGTCCGAACGTAAAGGAGCGGAGGATCAGAAATGGATAAAGCACTTTCTGATATCTCACGTAAATATTGTGCTGTAATAGCCGAATGCTGTGATTGTAGAGTTAAGGTCGAAGCCATTTTAATATCTGATGCAGAATGGATCCAATATATTTTGCAGTTATATGCATCAAATTCTAGTGACAGGTTTCAGTTGGAGTCGATTGGTGAGTTTCCCTTACTGAATGTATACGGCCCTCCTTCCTGCGAGGAGATAGAAAGTTTTATTAAGGGTGCAAGGTACTCTGGGGCGATGGGTCCAGACGATCTTCTGATGCCTCTTATTAAACAAGATTATGGGCCCTTATTTCTCAAGCCAGTGTTCCAATACTGTTATGTACATGGGACTATACCATCCTCTTGGAAAGAAAGCATAGTGGTACCTTTATACAAAAAGGGTCCTAAAACCTCTCCTGCCAGCTTTAGGCAGATTGAATTACTGGATGTGATCGGGAAACTGTTCGCCAAGAGTATTCTTCTGCACCTTCAGGACTGGGCTTTTGATAATAATCTCATTCCTGCGGAGTAGGCTGGCTTCCGTAAGCATTGTGGTACTTTAGACAATATCACAGCCCTTCAAACTTTGACTGAAAAGTATCCAGTAGGTAAGGGTATGGCCTTATATGCTGCTTTTATAGATTTTTCCTCAGCATTCGACAGGGTTGATTGCGGGACGCTGTGGAGGAAATTGGTTGCATTGGATATCCTTGCGCACCTGCTTAGGCTAGTTATCACTTTGCACTCTTCTACTTGTACTCGGGTCCTGATGGACCTTGTCGAGCAAAGTGGAAACCTATAATGGGTTGAAGCAAGGGTGCTTACTAGCGTCTCTCTTCTTTTCCCTTTATATCTACGACTTGCCTAATAGAGTTGGACTGTGTAAGGGGGACCACCAAATTTAGGAACAATGAAACTTGGTTGTCTACTCTACGCGTATGACGCCATCTAGCTAGATTCAACCCCGATCGGTTTAGAGAGGCGTCTTTTTCCAAGAACAAAGGTATGGTTTTTAGGTCCAGGGATGTAGGGTTAGGAAAGACTTGCATTGGTTTTTAGGGAAAGACAAGCTAGAAGTGTTTAGGTAGATTTTTTTCCAGTAATTGCTGTAACAGCGGTCACATTAGTCAGTGCAAAAGTATGGCAATATCTCAAGGCTTCCGCAATCGGCAGGCTATATAAACGTTGCGGGCAGAGACACTTTGCCCATGTTTTGGCAGTTTATAAGATTAAAATTCTACCTTCATTGAGTTATGCCTGCGAATCAATGGATGAGCGGTTACTGGGCCTTCTTTGAGAAGGTGGATGGGTGCATTTGGCGCTCGATATGTAACTTGAACTGTGCAGCTGCTCCATCAGCACTCTGGCTTGAATTTGGGCTTCTTTCCACCTACGTGTTCGCTATGGCAGCAAGCTTAAGATGGGGAAATAGCTTATTGAATAGTGATCCGTGCTCCATATGGGCTGCATTAAAACATGAAATCTTTTTCTGTTTGAAGGAAAGAAGCGCTGTTTTCAGAAATTATGTGAAAGCACTAGATAAGTTTGGAATTGGGCAAAGCGAAGCAAGTCCTCTCCCAAAGCTGATTTTGAAAAACTTGATTAAAAAAATAATTTATAGAGTTAGTTGTAAAAGAGATATTGGTCTGTGTTCTCGGCACATTAGGAATGATATAATAGTGGAAAGTAGCACATGCAAAAAACCACAACCGTATGTTCTATGGAACCTTCCCCATGGTGTGCGTAGAACCATTTTGTTATTAAGGCTGAACTTGCTCCCTTTACGAATTATAACAGGAGCATGGGAGGGATTATCTAGGGAAGAGAGGCGTTGTGACCTTTGCAGGAAGCACGTTCAAGATTTAGACCATGTGTTATTTCCATGTCCTCTACTACATTCATTACGATGTCGATTGTTAAGACCAGTGTTTCTAAAGTACAATATTTCATTGGCAGTGGAGGCCTAGATCTGTCTTTTGGCCCACCCTCGGAAATAGTTTGTTTAAAACTTTTTATCTTTTTTAAACAATTAAAAAAAAATTTTTGACAGGATGGTATTTATTGTATTGCTCTTGCCTTTGCTGAATATGGTCTTCGAGGGTAACAAGATTTGCACAGTCTAAGTAGATTACAGCATTTACATTGCCTAAAGCTGATTGCACTTAATTATACTGAAGTACTGTACAAGAGTTGCACTGTTGTCACTGCTACATTTTTTATTTTGGTCAGGTTCCGCATTTTTCTACAATTCAATAAAGCATTTGCACTTTATTAGCCCAAGGTCTTTTTTTTTTTTATATATGTGGAGTGTGTTTGTACATTGATTGTTTCTGTCATGTGTTTTCCTTTGTATATAATCATTTATGAGATCAGCATACTGACTGTTTTTGGCTTGTATTCTATTTTGTATATAATCAATTGTGAAACGTGGTTTTGAAGACAAGTGTATATTTTATGTGGACCTCTTTGAGTTCCAAATCATGATAATAAAACACTTTGTCTGGTAAGGCTCCTAAACAATTAAGTAGAGGAGTATAAGTTGAGTAAGTGACCATGAAGCGTGTGAAAGCTGTAACTGAGCAATCAACATGCAGTTCAACAAGTTTAGGCAGTTCATAGACAGGTCATAAACAATCCACATGTTTGTTGAATCGAACCAAGAAAGACAGTAGGAACAGAAACTTATCTATCAATAAGTGATGCTAGGGCAAACAAGAGTCATTAGCGTATATCAATACCACATTGTCACATTTTACGTTTGTTGGAACCTGAATGTTGGGCTTACAATGAGTGTTTTTCTCATTCTGCTAGGACAGTGGAGAGGTATTTTGCGTCTGTGAAGGTATAGTGTCTACCCTCCACTAGAACTCTAAATCTTGCTGGGCCAGCAAAGGAGAATTGGAGATTCAGTTTCTTTAAGTGAGGGCGCAGGGCCAGGAAGCCTTTTCTTCTCAACGGTTGCTTTGGAATAATCTTGGGAAATGCATATTTTGTGGCCATTCAAGGAAATAGGATTATGGCTGCGCATGTAGTTGAGGATCAGCCCCGTGTGTTGTAAGTGGAGAGGTTTGCAGACAATCTGACGAGCTGTGGATTTGTTAGCTGGTTTGAAAGAAGGTATGCGGTGTGCACACTCAAGCTCAAAATCTCTTGTGAAATTTATGCCAGTATTTGTGGAAGCCATTTCCCCAGGAACGTAAGTCAAAAGGACTCGGAGTCATACAAACCTACTCGGGCTGCCCCAGCTGATCCTATCTTTCAGTTTCACGACCTCTTTATGGAGTGTTTTTGTGGATGATCGGAATAATTTGAGTTATTTTACTGTTTTGGAGCAGGCGTCTTCCACAACGCTGATTCGCTGTTCTGCATTTGACAGATTGTCAGTTATATTGCCAATGATCGCCCTTATAGTACTTAGTTCCAATTGCATTCGTGTTCGTTTTAGTAGACTTGGCCAGCTCATGAATAACGGCTAGTTTCTTTATAATCATTTGCATGGTTCCGTTAATGTCTGTTTCTCCTTTTATCTGCGATTCTGGAGCCGGGTGATCAGCTTTGGAGCGCTTTAGAGACGCTTTGGAGTCTTTTTCCGCCATGGTATAACCACTCGGTGACGTGTGGAGGCGTTCAAGGCGCTTGGAAATTGGAGCTTGGGGTTTGGGGTTGTCCAGACGTGAGAACAAAATATGATAGATGGTAGCTGTTAGCCGGTAATTCGTAGTTGGTGCAGGTGATGGCGCAGGATGATCTGAAAGAGGGAAGTCATAGGCCAACACAACTGATATCGCTCAGGTCTTGTTGCTTAGCCACGGCCTAGACAGTACAGGGTGAAGTAGACCACCTGCGTAGACGGTATCTGGGCACACGTTTGTGTCACATGAATATGCACAATTATGCCCCATAATGTTTGTGTCCCAGAACGAACAGCTAGCTTTAGGAAGTGAGGTTTTCGATCTAGTGTGATAGACCACAAGTTGTAAAGCTGCAGGTGGGGGCTAAACAAAAAGATGGTTCAAGGACGCGCTGCATTTGATTGTGCAGCAGTAGACATGAAGCAAGGCACCTGTGGTGAGCCTCAGACACTATATGTCCTTCAGTGCATAATTTAGAAGCACCTCAAGTCAGAACAAATCAGGTCAGAGCAGTTCAAAATCACTGGCAAACCCTGGTGCCAGTCAGGGAGAAAACCATGGAGAACACACATGGGCTTGAAGCAAGTTAGATCCTTGCACTCAATAAGCTTTGCAGCGTCATCTTGGGGTCAGGCAAAATCGGCAGGCCAGCAGAAATTGGCACGACTATGCTGATTCCGATAAGCCTCCCATGAACAAGTCAACATTCAGTACGATTGCGCTAGACTTGTGGAGCGATGTTTGTTCAATGTTTTTGTGCCCAAGTTCAAATTTCGTGTTACGGGAACGAAAACAGGACCCTCACAGGCGCCATCTTAAGGACAGGCATGTCGGCGGCGTATGCCTTCGACAAGTTTGATACTATCAGCCAAAGATGTCGCTGAGGGCAATGCGGTAGGTACAGTGCACTGAGATGGTCTTGCGCTAAGGTAGAGAGAAAATCGGAAGCTAACTTCAATTAGAGGGGGTGGTTCGTGTTGTCAGGATTGATCGTAACGGTGGTAGCAGCCATTTTGTGGAGCGTTTCCCAAGGTCTGGGCACTGCAGAGATCCCAGGATAACAAGCATTTGCAATGCAATAAGCCTCGCATTCACGCGAGTTTGAGCTATTGCCATTATAAATGGCAATGCCTTTTATTTATGTTTTGGGTTTTAAAACATAAATAAAAGGCATTGTCGTTTACAATACTAATAGCTTAAACTCTCGCAAGCGTGAGACCTATTGCATTGCAATAAAGGGCCTTCTCAACCGCTTGTTAGATTGTAAATATCAGAGGAAGAGACCGGCCTGCGAAGTCTTCAAAGTAGTGATAAATAGTGCAGTGAAGAAGATGTGTAAGTGTTGTAAATTACACAGACACAAAGTGTGAAGTGAGAGTTACATATGATCCGAGCTATAAACCTAACAAAGCGCTCCAACACCTTTCACACTGTGATTACACTGTCGCGGCTCAGGAGGAAGAGCGGGAGGAGGGGGCTATTTCCTGCCCTCTCCGTGATTTGAGCGTGCAGTGTGGCATTGCGTAATGTCATTGCTATCTTTGGCCTAATAAACACTCCAGCTGTAGTAGGGCCCTGGCTTCACCTCCTGGTGCAGGGCGGGCTGTGCTTTATGGCACACATGGAGGGAGGGAGGGATGGTCTCAGCTGCAGCTCTGGCCTCGTACAGTGCCCCTGCTATTACTAGTGAGCGAGAGGCGCTGAGGTGGTGGTGGTGGTATTGGTGGTGGTAGTAGTGGTATTGGTGGTGGTGGTACTGGTGATAGTGGTACTGGTGATAGTGGTACTGGTACTGGTGGTGATGGTATTTGTGGTGGTGGTATTGGTGGTGGTACTGGTGGTATTGGTGGTGGTACTGGTGATATTGATGGTGGTACTGGTACTGGTGGTGGTACTGGTGGTGATGTTATTGGTGGTGGTGGTATTGGTGGTACTGGTAGTACTGGTCGTATTGGTGGTACAGGTTGTGGTGGTACTGGTGGTGGTGGTACTCTTGGTGGTGGTACTCGTGGTGGTGGTACTGGTGGTGGTGGTACTGGTGGTTGTGGTGGTACTGGTGGTGGTACTGGTGGTGGTACTGGTTGTGGTGATGGTGGTACTGGTGGTGGTACTGATGGTAGTAGTACTGGTGGTGGTGGTACTGGTGGTGGTGGTGGTACTAGTGGTACTGTTGTGGTGGTACTGGTGGTACTGTTGTGGTGGTACTGGTGGTACTGATGGTGGTACTGGTGGTGGTGGTAGTGGTACTGGTGGTACTGGTGGTACTGGTGGTGGTAGTGGTGGCGGTACTGGTGGTAGTGGTGGTAGTGGTACTGGTGGTAGTGGTACTGGTGGTAGTGGTACTGGTGGTACTGTTACTGGTGGTGGTGGTTTTGGTGGTGGTACTGGTGGTATTGGTGGTGGTGGTGGTACTGGTGGTATTGGTGGTGGTGGTACTGGTGGTGGTACTGGTGGTGGTGGTGGTGGTACTGGTGGTGGTGCTATTGGTGGTGGTACTGGTGGTAGTGGTGGTACTGGTGGTGGTGGTACTGGTGGTGGTGGTACTGCTGGTGGTATTGGTGGTACTGGTGGTGGTGCTACTGGTGGTGGTAGTGGTGGTGGTACTGGTGGTGGTACTGGTTCTGGTGGTACTGGTTCTGTTGGTACTGGTTCTGGTGGTACTGGTTCTGGTGGTACTGGTACTGGTGGTACTGGTAGTACTGGTACTGGTGGTGATGGTATTGGTGGTGGTACTGGTGGTATTGGTGGTGGTACTGGTGGTATTGGTGGTGGTACTGGTGGTGATGGTATTGGTGGTGGTGGTACTGGTACTGGTAGTACTGGTGGAACTGGTAGTACTGGTGGTGGTGGTGGTACTGGTGGTGGTACTGGTGGTGGTACTGGTGGTACTGGTGGTAGTTGTGGTGGTGGTGGTGGTGGTACTGGTTGTGGTGGTGGTACTGGTGGTGGTGGTATTGGTGGTGGTAGTATTGGTGGTGGTACTGGTGGTGGTACTGGTACTGGTGGTATTGGTGGTGGTACTGGTGGTATTGGTGGTGGTGGTACTGGTGGTGGTAGTGGTGGTGGTACTGGTGGTGGTACTGGTGGTGGTACTGGTGGTGGTACTGGTGGTGCTATTGGTGGTGGTACTGGTGGTGGTGATACTGGTGGTGGTGGTGGTACTGGTGGTGGTGGTACTGGTGGTGGTGGTGGTACTGCTGGTGGTACTGATGGTGGTACTGGTGGTGATGGTACTGGTGGTGGTGGTGGTACTGGTGGTGGTACTGGTAGTGGTGGTACTGGTGATGGTGGTATTGGTGGTGGTACTTGTGGTGTTGGTACTGGTGGTGGTACTGGTGGTGGTGGTATTGGTGGTGGTAGTATTGGTGGTGGTACTGGTGGTGGTACTGGTACTGGTGGTATTGGTGGTGGTACTGGTGGTATTGGTGGTGGTGGTACTGGTGGTGGTACTGGTTGTGGTGGTGGTACTGGTGGTGGTACTGGTGGTGGTGGTATTGGTGGTGGTAGTATTGGTGGTGGTACTGGTGGTGGTACTGGTACTGGTGGTATTGGTGGTGGTACTGGTGGTATTGGTGGTGGTGGTACTGGTGGTGGTAGTGGTGGTGGTACTGGTGGTGGTACTGGTGGTGGTACTGGTGGTGGTACTGGTGGTGCTATTGGTGGTGGTACTGGTGGTGGTGATACTGGTGGTGGTGGTGGTACTGGTGGTGGTGGTACTGGTGGTGGTGGTGGTACTGCTGGTGGTACTGATGGTGGTACTGGTGGTGATGGTACTGGTGGTGGTGGTGGTACTGGTGGTGGTACTGGTAGTGGTGGTACTGGTGATGGTGGTATTGGTGGTGGTACTTGTGGTGTTGGTACTGGTGGTGGTGGAACTAGTAATACTGGTGGTGGTGGTGGTACTGATGGTGGTATTGGTACTGGTGGTTGTACTGGTGGTGGTGGTGGTGGTACTGGTGGTGGTGGTACTTGTGGTGGTACTGGTGGTACTAGTTGTGGTGGTACTGGTGGTGGTGGTACTGGTGGTACTGGTGGTGGTGGTGGTGATACTGGTGGTGGTACTGGTGGTGGTACTGGTGGTGGTGGTGGTACTGGTGGTAGTACGGGTGGTGGTACTGGTGGTGGTGGTACTGGTGGTGGTGTTACTGGTGGTGGTACTGGTGGTAGTACTAGTGGTACTGGTTGTGGTGGTGGGGGTGGTACTGGTGGTACTGGTACTGGTGGTGGTACTGATGGTGGTACTGGTGGTGGTAGTGGTGGTGGTGGTAATGGTGTTAGTGGTACTGGTGGTGGTGGTATTGGTACTGGTACTGGTGGTATTGGTGGTGGTACTGGTGGTGGTAGTAGTGGTGGTGGTACTTGTGGTGGTGGTGCGGTGGTGGTACTGGTGGTGGTACTGGTGGTGGTGCTATTGGTGGTGGTACTGGTGGTGGTGGTACTGGAACTGGTGGTGGTGGTGGTGGTGGTGGTGCTGGTGGTGCTGGTAGTGGTGCTGGTGGTACTGGTGCTGGTGGTACTTGTGGTGGTGGTACTGGTGGTGGTGGAACTGGTGGTACTGGTGGTGGTACTGGTGGTGGTACTGGTGGTAGTACTGCTGGTGGTGGTGGTACTGATGGTACTACTGGTGGTAGTGGTGGTGCTGGTGGTGGTAGTGGTGGTGCTGGTGGTGGTAGTGGTGGTACTGGTGGTGGTGGTTGTGGTGGTGGTGGTGGTGGTGGTGGTGGTAGTGGTGGTGGTACTGGTGGTGGTGATACTAGTGGTGGTACTGGTGGTGGTGGTACTGGTGGTGGTGGCGGCACTGGTGATAGTACTGGTGGTGGTACTGGTGGTGGTGGTGATAGTGGTGGTGATACTGGTGGTACTGGTGGTGGTACTGGTGTAACTGTTAGTGGTACTGGTGGTGGTACTGGTGGTGGTGGTACTGGTGGTGGTGGTACTGGTGGTGGTACTGGTGGTGGTACTGGTGGTGGTACTGGTGGTGGTGGTGGTACTGGTGGTGGTACTGGTGGTAGTACTGGTGGTGGTAGTGGTAGTACTGGTGGTAGTGGTGCTACTGGTGGTAGTACAGGTGGTACTGGTGGTGGTGGTGGTACTGGTGGTGGTGGCAGCACTGGTGGTGGTACTGGTGGTGGTACTGGTGGTGGTGGTAGTGGTGGTGATACTGGTGGTGGTGGTGGTACTGGTGGTGGTACTGGTGTAACTGTTAGTGGTACTGGTGGTGGTACTGTTGGTACTGGTGGTGGTAGTGGCGGTGGTGGTACTGGTGGTGCTGGTACTGGTGGTGCTGGTACTGGTGGTGCTGGTACTGGTGGTGCTATTGGTGGTGGTACTGGTGGTGGTACTGGTGGTGGTGGGTACTGGTGGTGGTGGTACTGGTGGTGGTAGTGGTGGTAGTACTGGTGGTGGTAGTACTGGTGATGGTGATGGTAGTACTGGTGGTAGTACTGGTGGTAGTGGTGGTACTGATGGAGGTGTTGGTACTGGTAGTGGTGGTGGTACTGGGGGTGGTGGTGGTACTGGGGGTGGTGGTGGTGGTACTGGTGGTGGTGGGACTGGTTGTGGTGGTGGTGGTACTGGTGGTGGTGGGACTGGTGGTGGTACTGGTGGTGGTGGTGGTGGTACAGGTGGTGGTACTGGTGGTGGTACTGCTGGTACGGGTGGTGGTGCAACTGGTGGTGGTGGTGCTACTGGTGGTGGTGGTGGTACTGGTGGTGGTACTGGTGGTGGTATTGGTGGTTGTACTGGTGGTGGTAGTGGCACTGGTCGTGGTGGTACTGGTGGTGGTGGTGGTACTCGTGGTGGTGGTACTGGTGGTGGTACTGGCGGTGGTTGTGGTGGTACAGGTGGTACTGGTGGTGGTGGTAACATTGCAACCTTTCACCTATATTCTTCCCTACATTACATACATAACGGTTCTTAGGCACTGACCTTTTACCTAGATATGACACTGCATTCAGAACGCAGGTTTTTCCCTGGTTCGATTCTCATACATTATGCATGAGGCTTCTTGGAAGCACAACAGGACTAACAGTAGGATTACCATCTCCTCTATAATATCTCTGCATAAAGTTCAGGCCCAACGTCTTCCTTTAGGCCGACACAGTAACACAGCAAGGTAGGACCCTTGGGGAGACCTATGGGTATATATACAGCACATCTTGCTTAGGAAGATAGAGGAGACCGAGACTTCCCGGCTGACACACTAACAAGAGACGCTTAGGTTCCTGCATGCAGACGCTCCAGCTATCAGTGGTCTAACATCCCTCGCAGGGTGTCCAACTCGAGACCAGGACGGGGTCCCACATTCTCTAAACTCTCAGGTAATGGGGTTGACTAGATCCTAGAGGGATTCTTGGCATAACACCTACACAGATGCTAGGTACATTTAGGTACATCTAGTTAGGGAGACATCGTAGGAGTATGCACTTTTTATCATGTGTTTTATGTACATGTATATATTCATGATTTCTGCAAGATGGTAGAATTATACCATCCCTTTACTTTCGTAGTACTGCTAATCATATATCTCTGCTACTGTCTAATGGTTGTTGCAGCTCATATATTCTACACTAGAATAACAACTGTTCAATAAATACTTATTGAAAATGACCAGACTGTTTATTCTGTGTATCTCTCTGAGACAAACTAAGTAAGCACAAGTGACTGAGCGAAAGGTAGTATATTGTTTCCACGATTCTGAGGGATCAGGGTTGTCATGTTCTGAGGTTGCCAGAATCTATTCTCTCCTTGGTAAGAGGAGATTATAGTGGCACTGTGAGCTAGCTAATACAGATAGGCTAACGTATCCGGTGGGGGTGCACGGAATCAGTCTGCCACCAGTCCCACAGTTTGTTATCCAAACGCGCAGAACCTGTATAGGTTATATAGGAACTACTCGACAGATGTACTGGTGGTGGTACTGGTTGTGGTGTTACTGGTGGTGGTGGTGGTACAGGTGGTGGTGGTATTGGTAGTGCTTTTGGTGGTACTGGTGGTGGTGGTTCTGGTGGTGGTGGTGGTACTGGTACTGGTGGTGGTGGTACTGATGGTGGTGGTACCGGTACTGATGGTGGTACTGGTGGTACTGGTGGTGGTACTGGTGGTACTGGTGGTGGTGGTACTGGTGGTACTGGTTGTGGTGGTGGTGGGTCTGGTACTGCTACTGATAGTGGTGGTGGTACTGGTGGTGGTACAGGTGGTGGTAGTAGTGGTGGTGATACTGGTGGTGGTGGTACTGGTTGTAGTGGTACAGGTGGTAGTGGTGATACTGGTACTGGTGGTAGTGGTAGTGGTGGTATTGGTGGTGGTACTGGTGGTACTGGTGGTATTGGTCGTGGTACTGGTACTGGTGGTGGTGGTACTGGTGGTGGTGGTGCTATTTGTGGTACTGGTGGTGATACTGGTGGTGGTGGTGGTACTGGTGGTGGTGGTATTGGTGGTGTTACTGGTGGTGGTGGTGGTAATGGTGGTGGTACTGGTGGTGGTGGTGGTAGTACTGGTGGTGGCGGTGGTAGTACTGGTGTTGGTGGTACTGGTGGTACTGGTGGAGGTGGTGGTACTGGTGGTGGTGGTACTGGTAGGGGTGGTACTGGTGGTGCTACTGGTGGTACTGGTTGTGTTGGTGGTACTGGTGGTACTGGTTGTGGTGGTGGTGGTGGTACTGGTGGTGGTGGTACTGGTGCTGGTATTGATGGTGGTACTGGTACTGGTGGTATTGGTGGTGGTACTGGTGGTATTGGTGGTGGTACTGGTGGTATTGGTGGTACTGGTATTGGTGGTGGTGGTGGTACTGGTGGTGGTGGTACTGGTAGTACTGGTGGTGGTGGTACTGGTGGTGGTACTGGTGGTGGTGGTAGTGGTGGTGTTGGTACTGATGGTACGGGTGGTGGTTCTGGTGGTGGTACTCTTGGTACTGGTGGTGGTGGTACTGGTGGTGGTGGTACTGGTGGTGATACTGGTGGTGGTGATACTGGTGGTGGTGGTACTGGTGGTGGTGGTGGTACTGGTGGTGGTGGTACTGGTGGTGGTACAGGTGGTGGTAGTAGTGGTGGTGATACTGGTGGTGGTGGTGGTACTGGCAGTACTGGTAGTACTGGTACTGGTGGTGGTGGTACTGGTGGTGGTGGTGGTAGTGGTGGTGTTGGTACTGATGGTGTTGGTACTGATGGTACGGGTGGTGGTACTGGTGGTGGTACTCTTGGTACTGGTGGTGGTGGTACTGGTGGTGGTACTGGTGGTGATACTGGTGGTGGTGATACTGGTGGTGGTGATACTGGTGGTGGTGGTACTGGTGGTGGTACAGGTGGTGGTAGTAGTGGTGGTAGTAGTGGTGGTGATACTGGTGGTGGTGGTACTGGTGGTGGTGGTACTGGTTGTAGTGGTACAGGTGGTAGTGGTACTGGTGATACTGGTACTGGTGGTATTGGTAGTGGTAGTGGTGGTATTGGTGGTGGTACTGGTGGTATTGGTCCTGGTACTGGTTGTACTGGTGGTGGTGGTACTGGTGGTGGTGGTGGTGCTACTGGTGGTGATACTGGTGGTGGTGGTGGTGGTACTGGTGGTGGTGGTATTGGTGGTGTTACTGGTGGTGGTGGTACTGGTGGTGGTGGTGGTAGTACTGGTGGTGTCGGTGGTAGTACTGGTGTTGGTGGTACTGGTGGGGGTACTGGTGGAGGTGGTGGTACTGGTGGTGGTGGCACTGGTACTGGTGGTGGTGGTACTGGTGGTGCTACTGGTGGTACTGGTTGTGTTGGTGGTGGTACTGGTTGTGGTGGTGGTGGTACTGGTGGTGGTGGTACTGGTGGTGGTGGTACTGGTGCTGGTATTGATGGTGGTACTGGTGGTATTGGTGGTGGTACTGGTGGTATTGGTGGTGGTACTGGTGGTACTGGTATTGGTGGTGGTGGTACTGGTGGTGGTGGTGGTAGTGGTGGTGTTGGTACTGATGGTACGGGTGGTGATACTGGTGGTGGTGGTACTGGTGGTGGTGGTACTGGTGGTGATACTGGTGGTGGTGGTACTGGTGGTGGTGGTACTGGTGGTGGTGGTACTGGTGGTGGTGGTACTGGTGGTGGTGGTAATGGTGGTGGTGGTACTGGTGGTGGTGGTACTGGTGGTGGTACAGGTGGTGGTAGTAGTGGTGGTGATACTGGTGGTGGTGGTACTGGTTGTAGTGGTACTGGTGGTAGTGGTACTAGTGAATCTGAAAGAGACACGTTAGTGACAGATTCCTTACTTTAGAATATCACCAGGCGTCAGGCTGGATCCGGAAAGTTTTTGCGTAGCAGTACCCTTGCGCGTCGGTAGGCGGCGTCGTGCGGCTCCGCGTCCGTCGTCGGCGTCGGGACCGCCGGGATGACGTCGCGGGCAGTACTTAGACGCCGCCCCTGCGCGCTGACGTCAGTTCTTTCTTTTTCCGCGCCAGTAAGCGCAGATCCGGGAAGAGCAGTGCCCTAGTCATTTTTTTTACTAAGTTTTTGGGTGATTTTTTCACTGTTTTCTCGAAGTCTCTCGACTTCGAAGGTGTCGGTAGGGATGCCCGGCTTCAAGCCATGCGACGCCTGTGGTCGAATGATGTCGATCACAGACCCGCATCGGGATTGCCTCTACTGCCTCGGCCGCGACCACGACACGAAGTCGTGCTCCGACTGCCGGGCCTTGCACCCGAAGGCTTTGCGAGAGTGGTCTCGAAAGCTCCTCGAGGTCCAGCAGTTGGCTCCGCGCCACACCAAGCCCCGGTCACGTGAGAGGTCGAGGGGCCGGTCGCGGAGTCCTCAACGGTCGTCTGGGTCCAAGTCTTCGCACTCCTCCGGTAAGTCGAAGCATAAGAAGTCAAAGAAGCGTCATCGCTCGACGACTTCCCCTCGCCGGTCTCATGACTCGGCTGAGGGTCCTGTCGGCACCGTCCCCGCGGCTCCGGGAGTGCCTGTGGAGCCGCCCCCGCATTACCCGTCCTTCCCGGGTTCGGGGGCGACTCCGGCCGAGATACAGGAGTTCCTGTCGGCCATGGCCCGCCTCTTCGGGCCTCAAGGTCCCCCCGGTGCGCCTTCGGGCCCCGCGGGCCCTGATGGGGTTTCTCCGGCGCCGCCGGCGACTCCGGTCCCGGCGCCGCCTGTCACACCGGCCTCGGTCCCGGCTCCGGCCCCTGCCTCGACCCCGGTCCGGTGCTGCCACAACCCCGATCGACGCCGGTTGACCTGAAGACACCTCCACCGGCGCCAATCTCTCCGGTGCCGTTCCCGACGCCGCCCGAGGCTCCGGGCGGCGTCGTTTCCTGGTTCTCTCCGGATCCGGACATGGCGCCGGACCGGCGTCGCTCGACGCCGGCTCCGACGCCGCTGGGACCTTGGGTCCCACATGTCCCTCCTCCTTATTTTGAACCAGAATTGGAGGACAAACATAACTGGGAGGGGTCTGATGACCCTCTGACACAGCAGTGTGAGTTTCATCAGGACTGGACTGAGGAACTTGGGGATGCCAGTGGTCTGGACACCTCCCCTGACTCTGGCATGCTGTCTCCTCCTTCCGTGGCAACGGAGGAGGGAGCAAACTTTGCAACGGTGTTGCGTAGAGCAGCTGGGGCCTTAAACCTCCAGTTGCCTACAGTGGCTGTCAGGACTAACATCCTGACGGAAGTGCTTCAGCCGGCGGCTACCTCCTCGGAGCCACTGCTGCCGTTTAACGAGGCGCTTTCAGACGTTCTTTGGGCACCTGGTCCAAGCCCACCACAGGGGCTCCTGTGGATAGGAACGTGGCCCGACGCCATCGCCCTGCTCCGGGCGACCCCCCGTTCCTCTCTCTACACCCCACCCCTGAGAGCTTGGTGGTCCAAGCCTCTGCTTCCCAAAGCGCCTTCCCTACCGCTCCCCGGATAGGGAATCCAAACGCCTGGATCAATTTGGGAAGAAGGTCTTTTCTTCCGCCAGTGCTGGCTTGCGGTCCGTCAACACCACTTGCCTCTTGGGCCGATATTCCCACTCCTTGTGGGACTCGGTGGCGCAAGTTCTGCCCCAGTGTCCTGAGGAGGTCCAGACACTGCTTTCCCGCACCATTGCGGAGGGAAGAGATGCGGCAAAGTACACCATCAGATGTGGCCTTGATACCGCCGACTCGCTAGGCAGATCGCTTGCGACGACAGTGGTGCTGCCCCGTCACGCCTGGCTGAGGACCACTGGTTTCTCGGGTGATGTCCAAAACTCTCTTATGGACATGCCCTTTGATGGAGTCGGTCTTTTTGGGACAAAGGCAGACCATGCGCTGGAGCGCTTTAAGGACTCGCGGGCTACAGCCAAGTCCCTGGGCCTTTCTGCTGTGCGCCCTCAGCAACAGTCTCCTTTTCGCCCCTTTCGTGGCCACGGAAGGGGCGCCCAGTCACGTCCGCTGCCCAGCCACCGGCCCGCGCAGCAAGCGTCTTCGCGTGGCCGAGGACGTGGCTCCCGCCGTGGCGGGTCAGGTAACCAGCGTGCGGGTCAGGCCACCCACCCCGCCCGCGGCCTCCAAGCCCTCCTAGTCCTTCCTTTCAGGTGCACAGCACGCCAGTAGGGGGCAGGGTCCGCCATCACCTTCACCACTGGCGTGCCATCACCTCGGACAAGTGGGTCTTGGACATTGTCCGAAGGGGCTACTCCCTCCCCTTCAAGACCATCCCCCCAGCCATGCCGCCTCAATTCCACTGCATGTCAGGGGATCACTTGGTGCTTCTTCAGAAGGAAGTTGCGGCCCTCTTGGCCAAGGGGGCCATCGAGCGCGTTCCGACCCCAGAAGTAGGACGTGGTTGCTACTCCCACTACTTTCTGGTGCCCAAAAAGGACAAGGAGGACATGTGTCCTATCTTGGACCTCCGGAACGTCAATCGCTTCCTCCGGAAGGAGAAGTTCAAGATGCTCACCCTAGCTCAGGTCTTGACTGCCCTCGACCCTGGAGACTGGATGGTAGCGTTGGACTTGCAGGACGCGTATTTCCACATCCCCGTCCTGCCGGCCCACCGGCGTTACCTGCGGTTCACGGTAGGCCTCGAGCATTTTCAGTTCACCGTGCTCCCTTTCGGCCTTACCAGCGCCCTCGGGTGTTCACGAAAGTGATGGCAGTGGTCGCAGCTCATCTGCGCCGGGCAGGGGTTCCAGTCTTCCCCTCCCTCGACGACTGGCTGCTGAAGGCGGGCTCGTCCCAGGCAGTCGTATCCCACCTCCAGACTACGGCCGAACTCCTGCACTCGCTGGGGTTCTCCATCAACGTGCTGAAGTCGCACCTGATTCCTTCTCCACAGCTCCTTTTCATCAGAGCAGTTCTGGACACAACGCAGTTTCGGGTCTATCCTCCCGAACGGCGAGTCCGGGATATTCAGGCTATGATTCCGATCTTTCGGCCTCTATCCTGGGTTTTGGTACGGATGACCCTGAGGCTGCTGGGCCTCATGGCCTCCTGCATCCTGCTGGTCGATCATGCCAGATGGCATATGCGGGCTCTGCAGTGGGACCTGAAGTTCCAGTGGGCGCAGCACCAGGGCAACCTGTCCGATCACGTCCAGATCTCGGAGGGGACTGCAAAACAGTTGCAGTGGTGGCTCTCGAACCGGCAATGGGTCATGGGCAGATCCCTCTCCCTTCCCCAGCCAGAGCACACAGTTGTGACGGACGCGTCCCTTCTGGGATGGGGCGGTCACATGGGAGAGGCGGAGATCAGAGGCCTCTGGTCTCTGGCGGGGTCCCGGCTCCATATCAACATTCTGGAGCTCCGGGCGATCCGACTTGCACTCAAGGCATTCCTTCCCTCTATCAAAGGGAAGGTAGTGCAGGTGTTCACAGACAACACCACCGCCATGTGGTACTGCAACAAACAGGGCGGGGTGGGGTCATGGACCCTATGTCAGGAGGCTCTGCGCCTCTGGACATGGCTGGAACATCAGGGCATATTCCTGATGGTTCAACACCTGGCAGGTTCCCTGAACGCCAGGGCGGACAAACTCAGCCGCAGGTGCATGATGGATCACGAATGGCATCTTCACTCGGAGGTGGCGCAAGGTCTCTTTCAGCAGTGGGGAGAGCCTTGGTTAGATCTGTTCGCCACCGAAGAGAACGCGCAATGTCAGCAGTTCTGCGCGTTGGAATTTCCATGGCGGCACTCGCTCGGCGACGCTTTTTGTCGCGAGTGGAGTTGCGGTCTGTTGTATGCCTTTCCGTCTATACCACTTCTACCCAGAGTGTTGAAGAAGATTCGGCGCGACCGGGCCCAAGTCATTCTTGTGGCTCCGGACTGGGCTCGAAGAGTTTGGTATCCCGAGCTACTCAGTATGAGCGTCGATCCCCCGATCCGTCTGCCTCTTCGGGAGGATCTTCTGTCGCAGCAGCAGGGGACGGTCCTCCACCCGAACCTGTCCAGTCTACACCTGCTTGCGTGGAGATTGAGCGGCGGCAGTTGATTCCTTTCGACTTGCCTCCCGAAGTTTGTGATGTGATTCTGGCAGCCAGGCGTCCCTCCACTAAGGTGGTATACGCCTGCAGGTGGAACAGGTTTGTGGCATGGTGCACAGCAAAGGCTGTGAATCCCCTTTCTGCCCCTCTTTCCGAGGTTCTTCTGTTCCTTATTTCTCTGGCCCAACAGGGTTCTGCCCTGGGTACCATCAAGGGCTATCTTTGTGCAATCTCGGCCTTTCTCAGGCTTCCTGATCAGCCCTCTCTTTTAAGTCCCCTGTTGTTAACAGGTTTCTTAAAGGCATTACACACCTCTTCCCTCCTGTTCCGTTTGTAATGCCTCAGTGGGACTTGAACTTAGTTCTTACTTTCTTAATGTGCGCTCCCTTTGAGCCTCTGCATAACTGTCCTCTTCGTCTTCTTACTCTGAAGACAGCCTTTCTGGTGGCCATCACTTCCGCTCGGCGGGTGAGTGAGCTCCAGGCTCTTTCATGCAAACCCCCTTTCTGTCTGTTCATCCAGACAAGGTTGTTCTTCGGACACGTCCGTCCTTCTTGCCAAAGGTGGTTACTGCCTTCCACATTGGGCAGACCATCACTTTGCCCACTTTCTTTCCGCCTCCGCATCCTTCCAGAGAGGAGGAGAGGCTCCACCGTCTGGACCCAAAACGTGCGCTTTCTTTTTACATCAACCGCACACAACAGTTCCGGGTGGATGACCAGCTCTTTGTTGGCTACGTGGGCGCCAAAAAAGGTTGGGCGGTACACAAAAGGACCATCTCCCGCTGGGTCACCATGTGTATCAAAGCCTGCTATTCTTTGGCTAAGAAGGAGCCTCCTGTTGGGCTGCGTGCCCATTCCACCAGGGCAACGGCGGCTACCACGGCTTTCGGCCGCGGTGTTCCGTTACAGGATATATGTCAGGCAGCTACGTGGGCCTCGCTGCACGCGTTTACCAAACATTACTGCCTTGACAGCCAAGTCCGGAGAGACGGCTTCTTTGGCCGTTCTGTTCTCCAGGACTTCCTCGTCTGATCTTTGTTCGCAGACCCACCAACGGGGTTGGTATTGCTGGGGTATCTATTCTAAGGTAAGGAATCTGTCACTAACGTGTCTCT
Organism: Calotriton arnoldi; assembly: GCA_963921515.1. Classification (NCBI taxonomy): domain Eukaryota; kingdom Metazoa; phylum Chordata; class Amphibia; order Caudata; family Salamandridae; genus Calotriton; species Calotriton arnoldi. Next base: position 3,533,673 of record CAWUFW010000809.1, read on the forward strand.
TTCAGATGCACAAGTTACTAACTTGTGTAACGATATATCTGTAAGAGACAGTAGTTAGTGACAGATTCCTTACCGCCCCACCCATCCTCCCTGTTCTGCGAACTGATTTCTAGGGTTAAGGACATCCCTTTCAGGGCCCTAGTATTTTTCAGACACCTATGTCAGCTTCTTGCATGGCTCTGCGTTCCTGGTGAGGAAAGTCGTGTACAGAACTGACGTCAGCGCGCAGGGGCGGCGTCTAAGTACTGCCCGCGACATCATCCCGGCCGTCCCGACGCCGACGACGGACGCGGAGCCGCACGACGACGCCTACCAACGCGCAAGGGTACTGCTACGCAAAAACTTTCCGGATCCAGCCTGACGCCTGGGGATATTCTAAGGTAAGGAATCTGTCACTAACTACTGTCTCTTACAGATATATCGTTACACAAGTTAGTAACTTGTGCTTTAAGCTGAAGAGGAATCGAAGATACAAGGTGCCTGGCTTTCTGTGTCTTTGAAAGGTCTTTTTTTGTAGCTCTTTGTTGACACAATTGCTGTAATCCAGTCTAGATATGACAACAGCATGTTCTAGGGTGATTTAGAGCCAGATGTACGAGCCTAAATTGCATGCGCAAATGGGTTAGCGACCCGTTTGCGCATGCAAAAACGAACAGGGCCATGTACAATTCCTATTTAGCGAGTCGCAATTTATTTGCGACTTGCTAAATAGGAATTGCGACTCGCAATTAGGAAGGGGCGTTCCAAGGGCGTCCCTTCCTAATTGCGACTCGCTACCCCATGTACGAATGTTTTGCAACCGCAATTGCGGTTGCAAAACACTTGCAATTTACCTCCCTCTTCAAGAGGGTGGTAATGCAGTCGCAAATGGGAAGGGGTCCCCAGGGGACCCTTCCCCTTTGCAAATGCAGGGGAAAATATTTTTTAGGGGCAGGCAGTGGTCCCAGGGACCACTACTTGCCCTTAAAAAATGAAACGAAAACGTTTCATTTATTTTTTTAAATGCATCCAGTTTTCCTTTAAGGAAAATGGGCTGCATTTAAAAAAAAAAAACTGCTTTATTTAAAAACAGTCCCAGACATGGAGGTCTGCTGAGCCCAGCAGCCACCATCCCTGATAGGGCCAGCCATTCCCAATGGGGTCGCAAATTGCGAGTGCCTCATGAATATTGATGAGGCATTCAATTTGCGACCCCATTGGGAATCGCAAACAGTGTCTCAGACACTGTTGTACATGGCAATTTGCGATTTGCAAATTACGACTCGCAATCGAGCGCAATTTGCGACTCGCAAATTGTCATGGCCATACATCTGGCCCTTCGTGTATGAGGTGCATGAGGCGAAGGGTTACTAGAACCTGTCATGAGTGATTACATGCTCATTTTTTGGTGGTGTACATCAGTTTAAAATAGAAAATACGTGTGCCTTCTGCACTTGCTTTGGGAAATTTCACATTGAGGCAGACCATGAGAATTGGAGGAGTCAGGGGTACCGTGGTTCCCGAGAGCATGATTTCAGTTTTTTGCTTGTTGAAACCCAGCTATTGTCAAATTTGTAACAAAATAAGTGCCAGACCAAAAGTTTTCACAGTAGTTTGTCGCTGGCATTCCTGAATATTAGAGTTGATGAATACTAAGGCTGCCTAGTCTTGGTTCCATCGCATTCCTCATTAAACCAGCACCATACACTCCCTTTCTGATATAGACTTCTAACCACGAACTTCCTACTTTATGAATACCCCTAGGCACCAGATTGGATATAGAGAGCTTTCGGTAAGAATTCCCTCAAGCATCAGTAGGTGGCATTGTGCTGCTGTGCATTGGATCGGTCTTGCTTTGGATCCAACATCGGGACCACTATATCTTGTACCACCTCCTTGTGCTGCATCAGTTCCTTACTTTCCACGCCTTCCGGCACAGATCCCATTGCTCCATCTATACTGTTAGTTTGACAGAATCTTTTTCCCTCAAAATTTCCACGGTGTGCAAGGGATGTCCAGTCGTAAAAGCAAAGGTTTCACACAATGCAGGGACTGTCATCTCCAGATGTCGGTGACCAACACCTTCAATGTCTGTCTATAGTGTCACTGCTCCATGATCGACTTGGCATTGTGCAGCTGCTGCATGAAGATGAACCGAAAAGCCATCCGCAACGATAAAGCCAGTCTTGCTTTCTGGAACGCCAAAGGAAATCGAAGAAGGTCCCAGTTGAGGGCGCAGACACGTTCTTGTTCCGAAGACTGATCTTGCAATCGATTTTCATCCAAGTCACAAAGTTCTGGTATGTCCAAGAAATCCAAAAAACATAAAACGTCCAGACACTGCTCTCCTCTGTTCCACCATTTCCACCATTCGGAGTCGCACAGCGCCTTAAAGTACCTATAGGTTGTAGAGTGGATCCTCAACTTCGGAACGATTCTGACCTTGCTCCCAGCGTGCTCCAATTTTCCAGGGCAATCAGCAATGCTACAACAACTCCATGAGCTGTGATTGGTCACAGACTAGATCTTTGGTACACCTTCCCCCAGAATTCCTCTGGAGCTTTTGGCCCCTAACAATTCAAAGGGGCCTCCAGTAAGATTATCGCCAGTGGATCCGTCCACGACTGTGCCACTCGACCTCGCCCCAAGGCAGACCCTTCTCTTGAGTTTGGCCCACCGACTCTGCCCATGGCCCAACATCGCCTTCGGTGCAGTGACCGACACTGGCATCACCAATGCAGAAGCGGAGCCAATATTGGACTCTGAGACTCATCTTCAACCCCCTCCGGGGTTGCAAATCCATTCGATTTACTCCCATTCGGACTCTCAAACATCCCATCAATTTGATGATGATAACCCAGTGATAACATTTATGATGATGAAAATCTTTTCCATGATATAGAAGACTCCAGTGCCCTGGATACCTCTCCATATTGTGACCTTTACTCCCCTAATCCTGCAATGAGAACAGAGGAATCTGCCTCCTTGGCAACTGTGATCAGGAGAGCGGCAGAGGTATTAGACCTCACTTTACCCACCACAGAGTTTAAAACAAATGTCCTGACTGAGGTCCTTAATCCTTAACCCAGGATAGACAAGACAAGAACCTTTTCTCCCCATTTAATGAGGCTTTCTGGTGTGCTGATTTGCACTTGGGCAAAACCAGGATCTTGCCCCCAGTCAACAAGCAAGGTGGCATATGGATGCTCCGGGTATTCGGATTTCAACGTGCAACATTTCACTTAGGAAAGCCTAGTGGTGCAGGTGCAGAATTGTTCTGAATGCGTTTCTGACCATCCCTCCTGACATCCAAACACATGTAAGCATTCGCTTAATACATGTTATCCTCTCCTTGCCTTGCCCTTCGGTCAGTCAATACCAGCTGCCGCCTGGGAAGGTTCTTGCAAGCATTGTGGGATAAAGCAGTGGATATCTTGTCGTCTATCCCTGAGGACATTCGGCCAACTCTACAAACTCACATTTGAGATGGCCAGGATGTGGCAAAGTATTCTTTACGCCTAGGTGTAGACACTACTGTTTGTCTGGGTAGGGCAATCAGGACCAGTGTGGTATGTAGGTGCCGTGCTCAGGTTCACTCCACTGGGTTCTCCATGTCCGGCAATCCTAATGGACATGCCCTTTGTTGACTCTAGGCTCTTTGGAGAGAAGTCAGACTCTGCTTTGATAAGATTTAAAGAGAGCAAGGCCACTGCCCACTCTCTATGCCTAGCACTGCCTGTTTTACAGTTTCCCCAGAAATTAAGCCCCATTTGAGGCTTTGATAGGAGATACCAGCAGAGGCAGTGCCACAATGCACCCTGCAACAAAAGGTCTCTCAGTCCATTTGAGGTAGAGGCAGGGAATCAAGCCAACAATGTGCATGCTACCAGGGGTAGCTATTTACCCAGACCCCTGCTCTCTCCCGCAGCTGCTGCAAAACCACTTTGTCACCTTTGGCAGCACACAATCGCACAGTGGGAGGCCCCATCAGCTTCTCTTTCCCCAGGTGGAGGAGCATCACATACGTTCAATGGGTGCACCAAATGTTTTAACAAGGTTACTGCTTTCCCTTCCTGTCTCACCCCACAGATATGCTACATACACCACAACACCTTCCAGAGGACCGCCTTCCCATACTCTGGAGAGAAGTCCAGGGAGCCATAGAGACAGTGTTGGCATTGGAGAGTGGGAGTGGCTGTTACTCCTGTGTTTTCCTGGTGTCGAGGAATGCAGGACTTTGTCCCTTCCCCGATCTCCGCCCTCTGAAATGTTTCCTCCAGAAGGACAAGTTCAATATGCTCACCTTGGCCCAAGTTCTGTTTGCCTAGGACCCAGGAGACTAGATGGTGGAGTTGGATTTGCAGAGTGCCTGTTTTCACATCCCTGCCCTGCAATCCCACAGACGTTACCTGTGGTGCAAGGTAAACCAGGAGCACTGTCCGTTCTCAGTGCCCCACTTTGGCCTTACCAATGTACCTTGGGTGTTCACAAAGGTGATGGCAGTGGTTGCAGCCCAACTGCGGAGGTTGGAAATACCAGGCTTCCCTTACCTCGACAACTGGCTACTGAAGGTGATCTCACCTCAAACAGTCCTAATTCACCTTCAGAGGATGGTCAGCCTGTTGACTTCTTTGGGTATTTCCATCAACGTGCCTAAGTCATACCTGACTCCTTCCCAATGGTTCCCCTTCATCTGAGCAATCCTGGATATTGTGCTTTTCTGCGCCTTTCCTCTGCCTTAACGAGCCCAGGACATTCGGGCTATGATCCTGATGTTTCAGCCAATGACCTGAGTCTCAGTGAGAGCAGATCTGAGGCTTCTGTGCTTCCTGGCCTCCTGTATGCTGCTTGTGGACCACGCCAGGTGCCACATGCGGGCTTTGCAAAGGGATCTGAAGTCCCAATGAGCTCAGCACCAAGGGAACCTATCAGACTCCATCCAGTGTCGGCTGTGACTGCAAGAGCCCTGCAGTGGTGGCTGCTCGACCACAATTGGACCAACGACAGACCCCTCTCGCTACCCCACCCAGAGCTAACTGTCATGGCGGATGCATCATTGCTGGGTTGAAGAGGTCATCTGGGAGAGGTGGAGATCAGGGAACTCTTCTCCGGTGAAGACTCAATTCCACATCAACCTACTGGAGTTGTGAGCGATTTGCTTGACTTGAAAGGTGTCCTCCCCTCTATCAAGTGGCAAAAACAACACAACCGCCATGTGGTACAGCAACACATAGGATGGGGTGGGGTCAGGGGTCCTGTGCCAGGAGGCTTCAAGTCTCTGTAAATGGCGGCATGTTTATGGCATCTCCCCAGTTGCCCAACACCAGGCATGAGCTTTAAAATCCAGGGCGGACAAACTAAGCCAGCATTACGTAGCAGATCATGAATGGCAGTTGCATTCAGAGGTGGTACAGGGATTCTTCTAATGCCACAGTGAGACCTTAATTTGGTTCTCACCTACTCGATGGGCACTTCCTTTGAGCCCCTGCACCTTTGTTCTCTATGTCTACTTACCATAAAAACTGTATTCTTCATTGCCATATCATCTGCTCAGCGAGTGAGTGAACCCCATGCTTCGTCTGTTCAGCAGCCATACTCATCGTTCTTTGCGGACAAGTTCGTTATGCTTGGATAATCCATCACCTTGTCATCTTTCTACGCTCCTCCTCATCCCTGCAAGGAAGAGGAATGGCTCCACTGTCTTTATCCTATGATGGTCTTCAGTTTTTACATCTGTCAGACCAGAAACCACTGATTAAACAATAAACTTTTTATTGGATGGATCTGAAGCAGAGCTGCATGACGCTGCCTACCAACACATCAGGTAATTGGTATTGAAAAATCTCCGTATCCAACCTGGTGCTTGGGGGTATTTATATGCTGAGAAATTTGCAGTTAGTGTCTACCAGAAAAGCCATTACAAACGGTAAAAAGGTAACTAACTTGCTCGTCCCTCTATCTCACTCCTGCAAGTTCTTTTTATCCCTGCTTTCTCCCTTTGTCACTGTTTTCTGGTCTTTGCCATCCTCCTCCTTTCTCCCTTTTCTTTCTTTCTCTCTTGTTATCCAGTATTGGGGTATCTGTCATAGATTCACATGCCTGAGTCATTCCCCGTCGTTGAGCTGGAAGTCCCATGGTAACATAATCAAGCAGTATCTAAATAATGCCATAGGTTATAATGGCCCTGAGCCATGTTTCAAATAGCCTATCAATGTCCTTTTAAAAAAAGGACCAAATGTTGAATGCAGCCAATCAGCTGCTAGCACCCTCTAGAACTCTCCTAGCAGAGGCAGTTTCCCTCAAACTTTCACAGCACGTCGCGTGTGAAGAATTCTCCCTGAGTTCTATTCAGTTTTCTTCATTCAAGCTTCTAGAATGTTTCCTGAAAATTGATCTTCACCAACATGTCTGATAAAAAAAGGCCTTTTCCGCCCATGTAAGACCTGTGGCAGGAAAAGAGTTCATGTGGACAATCCACATAAAGACTGTATTTATTGCCTCCTCTCTTCTCATTAGGTAAGGTAGTGATAAATCTGTCGTACTTTTTAATCTAAAACTAGAGGGGAGGCTGCTTCTGGGGCTCCAATCCACTAAGCAACAAAAGTCTTCTGAGGAGGACAGTGATGGCTCATCCAGGCCTCACAAGAGATCCAGATCCCAAGACGACACCCCTGGAGAGAGCAAGAAACACCTCAGACCCTCCCAGGAGAGTAAGAGCTATAAAAAGGAGAAGCACCATAAAGTCTCCTCAGAACCTGCGACATCCATTCCATCATTCCGGTGAGAAAGAAGAAAAAACATCATGGAGCCTCTTCCATGGATTCTGTGAGGCACAAGGACAGAAAATCATCGTCATCGACGACGACAACTAGATTGCTGACGACGACAAGTATTACAGCCACGTCGTCAGCTCCGTCGACGGTAGGAACGACGGCGACCATTTTTGGGCCCATTCCGTCGATGAAGAAGGCCCCGTTGACGAGCACATCGTCCACGAGCACCCCGTCGACGACCATCCCGTCGTCGAGCCTGTCGACGAATCAACCGAGGAGGACACTGTCGACGACGACATCGTCAACGGTAACACCGGCGATAATAGCACTGTCGACAACGGATATTCCTTCTTCGGTGTTGATGGTACCGTCGACGACAGTGAATATTACTAGAGTGACAAAGACCTTTCAACACCCGGATGTCTCATCCTTCGCTAAGATTTCCCCATTGCCTCCTTTGCACCTATTGGACTTCCAGCAGTCGGAGGATGAAGATGAAAATGACGATGGAATATATGGGGTGGCGCATTGCCCATTCTAATTGCATGTGAAATGCCAGGATGAAGAGGATTATGAGGACAAAAACCAATATTATTAGCCATATCTAGTTCCACCTCGCCATTACCAACCTTATGGCTATCCTCCTGAGCCTCATCCTAGAGAAATGGAGCATTTATCACCATTCATAATCCAAGACCTTCAAGCCATGTTAGCGGACTATAGGCAGAGATTTCCACCCCAAGATGTCCAGATTGAACCACTTCCGCTGCAGCCCCCAGGAACGCCAACTTTACCTCGACCAACAACGCCTACAATACCGCGCCCTCCAGTACAAACTCCTGACCAGGAAAACCCCTCTTCTTCAGATGGAGAGAGAGGAAGGATAGAACCAGGATCCTCATCCACCTGCAGATCCCTGGGACGGGTATATCATTCCTACTCCCTCTCCTCCGGCGCATCACCCAGCGGACTCACCTCCAGAAGACATCGGGGGGGTTCCACAACTTGAAGGAGAGTGTCCAACAGATTCCATCTTCCTATAGCTGCAAAACATACAGATTACTTTCTGAATGATTTTAAAGAGGAGGCCAGGAAATCTATTCATACAATACCCATAATAGATATGTTTGGCAGGAGGGACTAAAAATAATGAAGACGCCGGCCACGATATCGCCAGTGCTCCCTCAAATAGATAAGTAGTTCAGGGCCCCTCTGGACTCCCCTTCTTGCCTGACGGGTCTTCCAAAGCCGAATTGCCTCATTTCGCAGGCAGCGCAGAGAAGATCGAAAAATCCGGCTACCCTGATCTCGACTCCCCCTAATAAGGAGGGACGTAGACTGGATATCATGGGTAAGTGCTTTTCCACCTTGGCGGCAGTTGCCATCAGGGCAGCCAACGCTCTGGCTATCATTGGCCGTTACGATCGGCAGATGTGGTCGGATATGGCATCTTTGTTAGACCTCATCCCTGAAGATAAAAACAAGAGGCCAGGAAAATCCTTCTAGATGGTGAACGAACAGCCTCTGAAACCATCGACTGTGCTATGGGTATAGCTAACGCAGGTTTCCGACAACTGGCAAGCGCAGCAATATTGAGGCGCCAGGGATGGTTGAAGGCCACCACCTTCAGACCTGAAGTCCAAACAAAGATCTTGGATATGGCGTTTGATGGAGATTCCTTATTCAGCAAGCACATCGATGAGGCGCTGCTCTCCATAACACAGCAAAGTCATTAGGCACCCTCCAGTATAGAAAGATGCCTTTCAGAGGAGCAATAGGATGCAGGTTTCCCGCATACAGAGGCAGTTTCAGAGGGGACAGCAATACCAGCCCTATCAGGCGCAATACAGACAGACCTATCAGCCTTCCACCTACCGTCAGTCTTCTACGGCTGGTTTCTCTGGTCAAGGGGGCCGCAAGAGAACACTGTCTCAAGGTCGAGACAACGAAAGGAAACAATGATCAATACGGGTGCCAGCTTCCCTACCCTTTACCCCTCCCGTGGGTGCGAAGATTTGCAATTTCTACCAGCAATGGGAGAACATAACATCAAACCAATGGGTATTGGATCTAATTGCCTTTGGTCATACTCTGGAGTTCACAAACAACCCTCCAACTACTCCACCCAAGGGAACCCCTCACCCTCGTCTTAACTTATTGCACAAGGAAGTAAAGATCATGCTCTCAAAAGATGCAATCGAGGAAGTTCCAACTCTATAAAGGGGTCAGGGTTTCTACTCCTGGTTCTTCTTAATAATGAAGAAATCAGGGGAGTGGAGACCAATACTGGATCTCCGAAAGCTTAAAGGGTACCTGAGAAAGCAAACTTTCAGGATGGTAACTTTAGCCGAGATCCTGCGTCGCCTCAACAAAGGAGACTTTATGACCTCACTCGATCTGGACGACACATATTTCCACATCCCCATCCATCGGAAACACCGAAAATTCCTCAGGTTTGCGGTAGTTGGTACCTACTACCAATTCAAGGTTCTCCTTTTTGGCCTCAAGTCAGCACCCAGAATATTTACAAAATGCCTTGCGCCAGTAGCCGCGGCCTTACGCTCTCAAGGTCACCAAGTATTCCCCTACTTGGACGACTGGCTACTGAAGACACCAACAGCAAGCCAAGCGTCCAGAACAATGAATGCTTGTCTCCAGCTATTCAACAAACTAGGGCTGACGGTGAACATCAAAAAGTCTTAATTTCTTCCCAGTCAGATAACACCATTTCTGGGAGCCAGGTTGGATACGATCCAATGCAAAGCCTTCCTATCAGACGAACGATAGGCACGTCTACAGCAGCTGGCTATGACCATCCCAAGAAGAAAGTCTATTTCAGTGAGAAGGCGAAGTCGCTCCTAGGAATGTGCTCATCAGTAGTCGACCTAGTACCCTTAGCCAGGCTCAAGATGAGACCTCTGCAGGAAGAGCTTCAGAAACAATGGCTACAAACGACGGGATCCTTGGAAGATACCATTCAAATAACCCCAGCCATGAAAACAGCAATGCAATGGTGGTGTCACGGACCAAATCTTTCGAGAGGCCTCACTTTCCTGCAAGAGATTCCAGACTATATTCTGACAACGGATGCCTCCATGGAAGGCTGTGGAGGTCACTTGCAGGACCTCCAAATCTAAGGCAAATGGTCCAATTCTCAAAAGCACAGTCATATCAATAGCCTGGAGATGAAGGCTATATTCCTCTCCTTGCAGGCCTTTCTACCAAGAATAGCAGGTGCCTCCATACTGGTCCGTACGGACAATACGACAAGTATGTTCTACGTAAACAAACAAGGGGGAACCAATCTCTCACACTTTCGCAGGAGGCGCAAGAACTATGGAACTGAACAGAGAATGGGATCTCTCTCAGGGCCGAGCACATTCCAGGCTTGCACAACACGCTAACGGATGCTCTCAGGAGAGCTACAGACAATTGTCACAAATGGGAACTCAACCAATCCCAACTGGACGGAGTTTTTGCACTATGGGGGAAACCAACGCTGGACCTGTTTGCTACAGACATCAACTACAAATGCCAGTACTATGCCAGCAGGTTCCCCCTCCCAGGGTCTCAAGGCAATGCCCTTTCGATGCGATGGTCAGCGATATATGTCTACGCCTTTCCCCATCCCATTGATCCCCAGAGTGTTGACCAAACTGAAGCTGGAGAGTTGCATCCTAATACTCATTGCGCCCAGGTGGCCTAGGCAACACTGGTTCACGGAACTTCTTTATCTGTCAAAAGCCAGACCCATACGTCTGCAAATGTTCCCCTCTCTTCTGAACAGGGACAACGGACAGGTGTGCCATCCGAACCCGGAGTCTCTGGACTTGCTTGCCTGGCTCCTGAATTCCTGAAATTTAGGGACATGAGCATTTCAGGAATGTAGAGACATCCTCTCAAAGTCTAGAGCGAAAGTACCAACAAAACGTACAAACTGAAATGGAAAAGGTTCTGTTTTTGATGCCAACTAAATGGCCTGCATCCATTTCAAGCATCCCCGCAACAGATTTTACAATATCTAATCTCCTTGGCAAAATCTGGCATCTAGCCTTCATCTCTCGTTATAGAAGAGCTCCCAGCACCTCCTCTCTTTGTGCCTCAAGCCTGGTCAAGCAATTTATGAAGGGACTTTTCTGCACTTTTCCTCCGGTGCGAGCACCTCCCCCGGAATGGTATTCTCAACGTGGTCCTTGCACAACTCATGGAACAACTGTTTGAACCAATTTATAAAGCTTAGTTGAAATTCCTGACATGGAAAATCTGAAAGAGACAATTAGTTATGGATTCCTCACCTTAGAATTACCCCCAGGCGTCAGAGTGGATCCGGAGAAGTTTTTCCTCAGCAGTACCCCTGCGCGTCGATAGGTGGCGTCAGTCGACTCTGCGTTCATCGTTGGCGTCATGGTCGCCGGAATGACGTCGTGGTATCTACTTAGACGCCCCCCTCGCGCGCTGACGTCAGTTCTTTCTTTTTCTGCGCCAGCCAGCGCAGATCCGAGAGAGAGGTACCTCGAGTCACTTTTTGACTCCATTTTTTGCGACTTTTGTCGACACCCTTTTTTGAGTCGATCGACTCCTGGTGCACGGAGGGATGTCACGTCGGACCGGCTTCAAGGCTTGTGACTCCTGTCACAAACTGATGTCGGTCACAAACTGATGTCGGTCACGGACCCGCACCTCGTGTGCCTTTGGTGCCTAGAGCGCGACCACGACCCAAAGTCATGCTCCGACTGCCGGGCCATGAATCCGAAGTCTTTGCGGAGCGGTCCCGAAAGCTTCTCGAGGCCCAGCAGTCCTCTCCGCGCCGGTCGAGGTCCCAGTCGAGAGGGAGGTCGCGGGACCGGTCGCGGAGCCACACCAACCACTCGTCATCGAAGTCTTCGTCTTCGGGTAAGTCGAAGCACAAGAAGAAGGCGAAGAAGCATCGTCGCTCTTCGCGTTCTCCCCGTCCGTCGGCCGACGGGACGCGGAAGGGAGTCGTCGGCTCCGCCCGTGGAGCCTGTTGGGTCAACTCCGGGCCTTCCCTCCCTTTCCGGGACCCAGGGCGACCCCTGCCCAGCTTCGAAGCTTTTACAAAGCCTTACATTCTATCTTCGGACAGTCCGACTCCGCCGGCGCGCTCTCGGGCCCGCGGACTCGGTTGGGGGCTCTAGGCCTTCGATGTCAGCAGCTTCGGCTCTGGCGCCGCAGGGCCCCCAAGGATCCAGGCCTGGATCCGGATCGGCGCCGGTCGACCTCGTGACACCTCCTCCGGTGCCGATTCCAGTGACGACACCCCCTCCGCCGCCGGATGTGTCCCCAGCAGGCGTCGACCACGGCCTCCCCCTCGATGAGGAAACGGCGCCGGACCGACGTCGGGACCGGCGCCGACCGGTAGTTTTGTACCCCTGTTTTCTCCTGATGTTTCCTACTGCCCTGAGTGGCTCACAGGAGAGGGTGAGGAGGACTGGGAGGGGTCTGTGGACCCTCTTGCAGACCAGTTGGAGGAACCGGACTGGAGAGAGGAGTTGGGTGAGGCCAGTGGTCTGGACACCTCCCCAGACCTTGGCATGCTATCTCCCCCTACCGTGGCTAAGGAGGAGGGTGCATCTTGCACAGTGGTGTTGCGAAGGGCAGCCGAGGCCCTAAACCTCGAGTTTCCTACGGTGGCGGCCAGGACTAACCTCCTGACAGAGGTGCTTCAACCGGCAGCGGCCTCTTCGTAGCCCCTGCTGCCTTTCAATGAGGCCCTTACGGACATCCTTTTGGGTACTTGGTCCAAGCCCAACACAGGGGCTCCTGTGGACAGGATGATTGCCCGACGCCACCGACCGGCCCCGGGCGACCCCATTTTCCTCTCTTTCCATCCTACCCCTGAGACTTTGGTAGTCCAAGCCTCCACGTCCAAAGGCACATTCCCTAACGCACCACCTGATAGGGAATCCAAGAAGCTGGACCACCTTGGGAAGAAGATGTTTTCTTCCTCCAGCTTGGGGCTGCGGTCGGTGAACACTGCATGCCTATTGGGCCGTTACTCCCACTCGGTGTGGGACACGGTTGCGCAGGTGCTGCCACAGTGCCCGGAGGAGGCCCGGGCAGTGCTCTCCCGTGCTGTTGCCGAAGGGAGAGACGCAGCGAAGTTCACCATCCGGTGTGGGCTGGACACCGCCGACTCACTGGGCAGGACGATTTCCACATCAGTAGCACTGAGACGCTACGCCTGGTTGAGGTCCACTGGTTTTTCAGGGGATGTCCAAGCAACGCTTTTGGACATGCCCTTTGATGGCCGTCGCCTGTGTGGCGACAAGCCAGACAACGCGCTCGAGCGCTTTAAGGATTCCAGGGCTACGGCCAGATCCTTGGGCCTCGCTTCCACCTCCTGCCCGGCGCAGTCTGCTTTTCGCCCCTTTCGTGGCTATGGAAGGGGTGCCCCGCCACGTTCCGCCCAGAGCCATAGGCATGCGCAAGCTGTCCAACCTCTGCGCGGCCGAGGACGTGGATCCCTCCGAGGTGGGTCGGGGGGCCAGCGGGTGGGACAGTCCACCAGCGCCCCCTCTGCAGCAGCCTCCAAACCCTCCTAGTCCGACCTTTCAGGCCCATCATTCGCCAGTGGGCGGCAGGATTCGCCATCACCTCCCCCACTGGCTCAACATCACGTCCAACAGGTGGGTTTTGCAGATAGTCCGAAGGGGCTACTCCCTCCCCTTCGAGACTACTCCTCCATCCATGCCACCTCAATTCCATCGCATGTCGGAGGATCACCTGGCCCTTCTCCAACAGGAAGTTATGGCTCTCTTGGGCAAAGGAGCCATCGAGCACGTTCCTGTCCCAAAAGTAGGTTGTGGTTGTTATTCCCACTACTTTCTGGTGCCCCAGAAGGACAAGGGCCTACGTCCTATCTTGGATCTCAGAAACGTCAACCGCTTCCTCCGGAAGGAGAAGTTCAAGATGTTGACTCTGGCTCAGGTCCTGTCTGCTCTTGACCCTGGAGACTGGATGGTAGCGTTGAACTTGCAGGACGCTTATTTTCACATCCCCGTCCTGCCGGCCCACCGGCGTTACCTGCGGTTCACGGTAGGCCACGAGCACCTTCAATTTACCTTGCTCCCCTTTGGCCTTATCAGCGCCCTTCGGGTGTTCACGAAAGTGATGGCGGTGGTCGTAGCTCATCTGCGCAGATCAGGAGTTCCAGTCTTCCCCTATCTCGAAGACTGGCTGTTGAAGGCTGGCTCGCCCCAGGCAGTCGTCTCCCACCTCCAGACTACGGCGGACCTCCTGCATTCGCTGGGGTTCACTATCAACTTGCTGAAGTCACACCTGACTCCCTCTCAGAAGCTCCTTTTCATCAGAGTGGTTCTGGACACGACGCAGTTTCGGGTTTATCCTCCCGAGCAGCGAGTCCGAGATATTCGGGCTATGATTCCGATCTTTCAGCCTCTATCCCGGGTTTCGGTCAGAATGACCATGAGGCTGGGGGCGCTAGGTGGCGCACGTGCGGAATGGCCGAACTCACGTAAGGCTCCCGCAGTCCGATGTTATTATCCTCCAAAAGATCCTAATTTAGTGGAAGTAAGATCGCACTGATGATCGCCAGGTGCAAATAAACAACTGAAGAGGCGACAGTCCAACCTAGAGACGAATCGGTGCCGGACTTCACCTTCAATCGACATCCGGAGGGCTCAGCGTGGAAGGGCCTGAGAGGAGTGGAACTGGCAAGCGGCGCCGGAGTCAACGTGAGCATCGAGGTCCCCCTCGTGGAATACAGGCCGCGGGAGCAGAGCGACCAGAAGCGGATGGCGCGGTGAGTGCACTGCGAAAACGGCAAGGCTCCGAGATTAGGAAGCCTGAAATAATAGTTCAAAGGGAAGCGCTGACCTCGGATGCGGTGAATGCTCCGACAGGACGCCATAGCGAAGGAATTGGGAGGCCTTCGCGCAAGGAGGGGTGAATCGCTAACCGTGAGAGAAGAGGCACAGTGACTTATGCGAGTTAGAGGCTGCAGGCTGAAACCACCGACACGATCCACCGCGCAGTTGGCATCCAGCCCCCCCCCCAAAATTAAACGACCCGGAGCACTTGCAAAGCGCAAATATGAGAGAAGAGATGGCGCAGCACAAATTCTGAGCGCTGACCCGAACGACCTACGGACACAGAGAAACGGCGGTAGGTGCAGCGCACATAACATTGGGAGGTGACTGCAGGGGGGCGGAGGTGCGCAGCAAGATTGAGACTACACAAGGCGAGTGCCATCTTCCCCTGCGGCGAGCAGTATGTTACCACACTCAGGAAGGAGGCTATAATTATATGGGGCATCACGGTGGACGACCTGCGCTGGTGGAGCTCCGCACGAGCTACTGAATGACGGAGCAGGTAAATCATTAAGACACGGCACGAGAGGGCGCCAAGAAGGAAGGAGGAAAGGCACAGCTATAATTGGACAGGGCACAGATTCGTTTAACAGACCTACAACTAAATATAGAGCAACGTGGTGAGGAGCACACCAGCCCTGAGAGAGTGACAACAGTGACAAGGCATGCACACTCGTTGAGTGGTGTCCGGTGCCTTGTCACTGCAGAATCCGGCCTCTGTGAGGGGACTGCAATATCACGAACACTGCCCAAACCCTGCGCTCCATAATTGATAGCTCCACGCAGGAACGAACATACGTAATCGTAGACAGGGATGGGGAAACCGGACGCAAAACAACCGCGCCTCCATTTTGAGCCAAAGAAGGCCACACGATCTCAACAGTTAGAAGTGGATACTGGACCAGAATCCTTAATGGCTGGGACTAACACCTCATCGGGAGACGACATGAAAACGCTCATGCTTGAAGTGCGACAAGGATTGGCTACCTTGGCGGACAAGATGGATGCCATGAACACACGCATGGACAATCTGAAAGAGACACGTTAGTGATAGATTCCTTACCTTAGAATATCCCCAGGCGTCAGGCTGGATCCGGAAAGTTTTGCGTAGCAGTACCCTTGCGCGTCGGTAGGCGGCGTCGTGCGGCTCCGCGTCCGTCGTCGGCGTCGTGATCGCCGGGATGACGTCGCGGGCAGTACTTAGGCGCCGCCCCTGCGCGCTGACGTCAGTTCTTCTTTTTCCGCGCCAGTAAGCGCAGATCCGGGAAGAGCAGTGCCCTGGTCAATTTTTGACCATACTTTTTGGTGATTTTTCACTGTGTTTTTCCAGCCTTCAGGTGTCGTAGGGATGCCCGGCTTCAAGCGATGCGGCGCCTGTGCGCGGATGATGTCCGTCACCGACCCGCATTGGGAGTGTCTCTTCTGCCTCGGCCGAGGCCACGACACCGAGTCTTGTCCCGAATGCCAGGCCCTCAACCCGAAGGCTTTGCGAGAGCGGTCTCGAAAGCTCCTCGAGGCCCGGCATTCGGCTCCGCGGAAGCCCCGGTCGCGTGAGAGGTCCAGGGGTCGCTCGCGGAGTGCACACCGGTCGCCGGCGTCGAAGTCTTCTTCGTCCGGTAAGTCTCGACACAAGAAGTCCAAGAAGCATCGTCGCTCTCGGACTTCGCCTCGCCGGTCTCGCGACTCGGCTGAGGCCCCTCCCGGCACCGTCCCCGCCCCCGCGGCCCCGGACTTGCCTGTGGAGTCGCCCCGTCATACCCGCCCTTCCCGGGTTCGGGGGCGGATCCGGCCAAGGTACAGGAGTTCCTGTCGGCCATGGCCCGCCTCTTCGGGCCTTCAGGCCCCTCCGGTGCGCCTTCGGGCCCCGCGGGCCCTGATGGGGTTGCTCCGGCGCCGCCGGCGGCTCCGGCCCCGGCGTCGCCCGAGCCTCCAGCCTCGATCCCGGCTCCGGCTTCGGCCCCGGCCTCGATCCCGGCTCCACAACCCCCATCGACGCCGGTCGACCTCACGACACCTCCGCCGGCGCCGATGTCTCCGGTGCCGTTCTCGACGCCGCCCTGGGCTCCGGGCGGCGTCGTTCCCCAGTTCCTTCCGGCTCCGGACATGGACCCGGAGCGACGTCGCTCGACGCCGGCTCCGCGCCGATGGGACCTTGGGTCCCAAATGTCCCTCCTCCTCCTTATTTTGAACCAGAGGAGGACCAGGAGGACTGGGAGGGGTCTGATGACCCTCTGACACGAAACTGTCAGTATGATGAGGACTGGACAGAGAGTCTAGGGGAGGCCAGTGGTCTGGATACTTCTCCTGACACTGGCATGCTGTCTCCTCCCGTGGCTACGGAGGAGGGGGCCAATTTTGGTACGGTGTTGCGTAGGGCTGCTGGGGCCTTACGTCTCCAGCTCCCTACTTTGACGGTCAAGACTAACATCTTGACAGAGGTGCTTCAGCCGGCAGCCTCCTCTGCGGAGACTGTGCTGCCGTTTAACGACGCCCTCACTGACGTTCTTTGGGCGCCTGGTCCAAGCCCAACACAGGGGCTCCTGTGGATCGGAACGTGTCACGACGCCATCGCCCCGCTCCGGGCGACCCCCTGTTTCTTTCTGTCCACCCCACTCCTGAGAGCTTGGTTGTCCAAGCCTCCGCTTCCCAAACCGCCTTCCCTACCGCTCCTCCGGATAGGGAATCCAAACGCCTGGATCAGTTTGGGAAGAAAGGTTTTTCTTCCTCCAGTGCTGGCTTGCGGTCCGTTAACACCGCTTGTCTTTTGGGCCGATATACCCACTCTCTGTGGGATTCGGTGGCGGATGTTTTGCCCCAGTGCCCTGAGGAGGTCCAGGCACTGCTTTCCCGCGCCATTGCGGAAGGAAGGGATGCGGCCAAATACACTATCCGTTGTGGCCTTGACACCGCCGACTCGCTGGGCAGGTCGATTGCAACGACGGTGGCGCTCCGACGCCACGCCTGGCTAAGAACCACTGGTTTTTCAGGGGATGTCCAGAATACTCTCATGGACATGCCCTTTGATGGAGTCGGTCTTTTTGGGTCCAAAGCAGACCATGCGTTGGAGCGCTTTAAGGACTCACGGGCTACTGCCAAGTCCCTGGGCCTTTCTGCTACACGCCCTCCGCTGCCTTCTGCTTTTCGCCCCTATCGTGGCCACGGTAGGGGCGCCCCTTCACGTCAGCAGCCCAGCCACCGGCCCGCGCAGCAGGCGTCTTCGCGTGGCCGAGGACGTGGATTCCGCCGTGGCGGATCGGGCAACCAGCGTGCGGGTCAGGCCACCACCTCCAACCCGTCCGCGGCCTCCAAGCCCTCCTAGTCCCTCCTTTCAGGTGCACGGCACGCCAGTAGGGGGCAGGGTCCGCCATCACCTTCCCCACTGGCGCACCATCACCTCGGACAGGTGGGTCTTGGACATTGTCCGAAGGGGCTACTCCTCCCCTTCGAGACCACCCCCAGCCATGCCACCTCAATTCCACCGCATGTCAGGGGATCACTTGGTGCTTCTACAGAAGGAAGTCACGGCCCTCTTGACCAAGAGGGCCATCGAGCATGTTCCGACCCCAGAAGTAGGGCGTGGTTGCTACTCCCACTACTTTCTGGTGCCCAAAAGGGACAAGGAGGACATGCGTCCTATCTTGGACCTCCGGAACGTAAATCGCTTCCTCCGGAAGGAGAAGTTCAAGATGCTCACCCTAGCTCAGGTCTTGACTGCCCTCGACCCTGGAGACTGGTTGGTAGCGTTGGACTTGCAGGACGCGTATTTCCACATCCCCGTCCTGCCGGCCCACCGGCGTTACCTTCGGTTCACGGTAGGCCCCGAGCATTTTCAGTTCACCGTGCTCCCCTTTGGCCTTACCAGTGCCCCTCGGGTGTTCACGAAAGTGATGGCGGTGGTCGCAGCTCATCTGCGCCGGGCAGGGGTTTCAGTCTTCCCCTACCTCGACGACTGGCTGCTGAAGGCGGGCTCGTCCCAGGCAGTCGTCTCCCACCTCCAGACTACGGCCGAACTCCTGCACTCGCTGGGGTTCTCCATCAATGTGCCAAAGTCGCATCTAATTCCTTCTCCACAGCTCCTTTTCATCGGAGCAGTTCTGGACACGACGCAGTTTCGGGCCTATCCTCCCGAACGGCGAGTCCGGGATATTCAGGCTATGATTCCGATCTTTCGGCCTTTATCCTGGGTTTCGGCACGGATGACCCTGAGGCTGCTGGGCCTCATGGCCTCCTGCATCCTGCTGGTCAATCATGCCAGATGGCATATGCGGGCTCTGCAGTGGGACCTGAAGTTCCAGTGGGCGCAGCACCAGGGCAACCTGTCCGATCACGTCCAGATCTCGGAGGGGACTGCAAAACAGTTGCAGTGGTGGCTCTCGAACCGGCAATGGGTCATGGGCAGATCCCTCTCCCTTCCCCAGCCAGAGCATACAGTTGTGACGGACGCGTCCCTTCTGGGATGGGGCGGTCACATGGGAGAGGCGGAGATCAGAGGCCTCTGGTCTCCGGCGGAGTCCCGGCTCCATATCAACCTTCTGGAGCTCCGGGCGATCCGGCTTGCACTCAAGGCATTCCTTCCCTCTGTCAAAGGGAAGGTAGTGCAGGTGTTCACAGACAACACCACCGCCATGTGGTACTGCAACAAACAGGGCGGGGTGGGGTCTTGGACCCTTTGTCAGGAGGCTCTGCGCCTCTGGACATGGCTGGAACATCAGGGCATGTTCCTGATGGTTCAACACCTGGCAGGTTCTCTGAACGCCAGGGCGGACGAACCTGCAGCCGCAGGTGCATGATGGATCACGAATGGCGTCTTCACTCGGAAGTGGCGCAAGGACTCTTTCTACAGTGGGGAGAGCCTTGGTTAGATCTATTCGCCACCGAAGAGAACGCGCAATGTCATCAGTTCTGCGCGTTGGAATTTCCAAGGCGGCACTCCGCTCGGCGACGCTTTTCGTCGCGAGTGGAGTTGCGGTCTGTTGTACGCCTTTCCGCCTATACCACTTCTACCCAGAGTGTTGAAGAAGATTCGGCACGACCGGGCCCAAGTCATTCTTGTGGCTCCGGACTGGGCTCGAAGAGTTTGGTATCCCGAGCTACTCAATATGAGCATAGATCCCCCGATCCGTCTGCCTCTTCGGGAGGATCTTCTGTCGCAGCAGCAGGGGACGGTCCTCCACCCGAACCTGTCCAGTCTACACCTGCTTGCGTGGAGATTGAGCGGCGGCAGTTGATTCCTTTCGACTTGCCTCCCGAAGTTTGTGATGTGATTCTGGCAGCCAGGCGTCCCTCCACTAAGGTGGTATACGCCTGCAGGTGGAACAAATTTGTGGCATGGTGCACAGCAAAGGCTGTGGATCCCCTTTCTGCCCCTCTTTCTGAGGTCCTTCTGTTCCTTCTCTCTCTGGCCCAACAGGGTTCTGCCCTGGGTACCATCAAGGGTTATCTTTGTGCTATCTCGGCCTTCCTCAGGCTCCCTGATCAGCCCTCCCTTTTCAAGTCCCCTGTTGTTAACAGGTTCTTAAAAGGCATTACTCACCTCTTCCCTCCTGTTCCGTTTGTAATGCCTCAGTGGGACTTGAACTTGGTTCTTACCTTTTAATGTGCGCTCCCTTTGAGCCTCTGCATAACTGTCCTCTTCGTCTTCTGACTCTAAAGGCAGCCTTTCTGGTGGCCATCACCTCCGCTCGGCGGGTGAGTGAGCTCCAGGCTCTTTCTTGCAAACCTCCCTTTCTGTCTGTTCATCCAGACAAGGTTGTTCTTCGGACGCGTCCGTCCTTCTTGCCAAAGGTGGTTACTGCTTTCCACATTGGGCAGACCATCACTTTGCCCACCTTCTTTCCGCCTCCGCATCCTTCCAGAGAGGAAGAGAGGCTCCACCGTCTGGACCCAAAACGTGCGCTCTCCTTCTATATCGACCGCACGAAACACTTCCGGGTGGATGACCAGCTCTTTGTTGGCTACGTGGGCGCCAAAAAGGTCGGGCGGTGCACAAGAGGACCATCTCCCGCTGGGTTACCTTGTGCATCAAGACCTGCTATTCTTTGGCTAAGAAGGAGCCTCCTGTTGGGCTGCGTGCCCATTCCACCAGGGCAACGGCTGCTACCACGGCCTTGGGCCGCGGTGTTCCGCTGCCGGTTATCTGTCAGGCAGCTACGTGGGCCTCGCTGCACACGTTTACTAAGCATTACTGCCTTGACAGTCAGGTCCGGAGGGACGGCTTCTTTGGCCGTTCTGTCCTCCAGGACTTCCTTGTCTGATCTTTGTTCGCAGACCCACCACCGGGGTTGGTATTGCTGGGGTATCTATTCTAAGGTAAGGAATCTATCACTAACGTGTCTCTTTCAGATGCACAAGTTACTAACTTGTGTAACGATATATCTGTAAGAGACAGTAGTTAGTGATAGATTCCTTACCGCCCCACCCATCCTCCCCGTTCTGCGAACTGATTTCTAGGGTTAAGGACATCCCTTTCAGGGCCCTAGTATTTTTCAGACACCTGTGTCAGCTTCTTGCATGGCTCTGCGTTCCTGGCGCGGAAAGTCGTGTACAGAACTGACGTCAGCGCGCAGGGGCGGCGCCTAAGTACTGCCCGCGACGTCATCCCGGCGATCACGACGCCGACGACGGACGCGGAGCCGCACGACGCCGCCACCGACGCGCAAGGGTACTGCTACGCAAAACTTTTCCGGATCCAGCCTGACGCCTGGGGATATTCTAAGGTAAGGAATCTATCACTAACTACTGTCTCTTACAGATATATCGTTACACAAGTTAGTAACTTGTGCATATTGTCCACAAAATGGAAAAACATGACG